>CM040633.1:8747272-9129125 GCA_022818045.1 Neotoxoptera formosana | reverse complement strand
AATAAATAGCCGGCACCGGTAAATCCTAGGTTTTGCCGACTGCGAATTTCGGACATTTACCGATCGATTTCGGTAAAACCTAGGATACACAAAATAGTTTGGTCAAACCCCGAATGATTTTTGTAGTTCGGACTTTTATCCATATTCCCGTAAAATAATTTACGTCAGTCGAAATGGGCAACTAATAATTCGTCATTTTGTTAATTCTATGACGTCGTGTGACTGCGGCAGCATCTGCGTCTTTCATAATATGCGGGCAGTAGAGGGTCCTCCACACTAATAACCATATTTTACGATCCAACACATTCGCAAGTTCGTGCGACGCCGAAACAATATATGTGATTAAGGTTGCCAATAATTTGCTCCTTAATAAATAGCCGGCACCGGGGGCCTTAGTATTTTATGTTCTAACAAAACGCACTATCGCAAACTCATCATAATATTATAACGCCGACAGACGAGTTGACAGCATCGCGGACGAAGTGAATATAATATACGATGTGGATGAATAATATAAATAAGACGCTCAATAATAATTTGTATTTTTAATACTTGGACACACGGCGTCATATTATATTATATTACGTGTGCGTTTATTGGCTTTCTGCGGCCCGGAAAAATACAAATCCAATTTACTGTCTGAATCTATTTATATACTTAAACACACACGCGTACCTACCTGTATGTATAATATTTCCATTTGGTACACGCGTGGAATTACGTAACATCATTCGACTCGCGCGCGTATTATGCGACTGATCTGTGCGACTGCCGTGTCGACTCTTATTTCGCGTCACTTCGGTCTCTGAAATCTCACGCCATTCGCCTCGATATAATATGCAATATATATATGATATTAATAGGTATTATGTGAGTCTGTAACAGCGTATTGTATATATGTATATGGCAGGGCTAGCGAGTACGTTAAATGGATGTTATATGTATATGACGAAAAAACAATCGAAATTTGCAAACGTATATAATTAAAACGGTAAACAAAAACAGTTAAATACCACAAAATATCCGCAAAACGTTTACGATTAACGAAATCTATAAAATATAGCATTAAACAAAACATATCGCTAAATGTAATAGTTTATATAGAATATATATATTGTTAAACGAAAAATAACGCAAAACGAAATAATTTAAAATCCATTTTCGTACTTGGCTACTTAAGACTTCCGTAGAAATATATTTTATTCTACGCGATTTATTTTTGTCTTATAGCAACCAATCCATGAATTTATAATATTCCATGGCCATTCCCAGCATTAGATATTATTTTTAACGATAGAACGATACACAAAAAAATTGTATAGAATTTTACTTCTAAATAACTATTACTATATAGTTACTATACACGCAAAAATTGTAATTTTTATTTCAAACGCAAGCCTTGATACATGGTATATTATCTGTGGCGTCCAAGACATATTTTTCATGTATAGAGAGACATATCAGTTACCCCCCCCCCCCCTACACAAAACTCAAAATGTAATGGTTTTTTTTCGGTTACTTATATTAATTGTTAATATTGGTAAATATTAATGTACCGAGGATTAGATATCATCAGAGTTTGAAGTGGTTTAAGCTATCTAAAAAATAAGTGACTGAATTTATAGTCATATAATAGTGCAGAGTGCACACCAAAAAGTGACCTAAATGAGTTGGTATTTTTCCTAATAACTTACTGTTGTTAAATATTTTTCTTTGAATATTGTTCTCCCCTATTATTTTCAATGTGTACCGACTGCTACACCTTACCTACAGGGTTGGGCGCCACTGAACTATAATATCTGTGTTACTTAAATACTATGATATTGATATAATGGCGATAATATAAAATATTATGACGATGAATAATGGTGCGTTTTCTGATCGGACGGACAGGGCGGCGAGCGGATATCGATGCTCATAATATTTATTATATTACAATATTATTGCAGATAGTATTATGATTGAAGCAATAATAATTATTATTATTATTTATTATTACTATTATTATTATTGCACACAGACGATCGGAATGATAACGCGCGTAACCTCCTCCCCGCGGGTGACTGACGCGGTTTATTATATCCCGCCCTCCCCCCCCCCCGAATGGTTGTCGTGAGTATTAAATATTAATAATATATTATATTATATAGGTACCTATGACATGTGTGCACGCGCGATATAACAAGACGACATTACGTGTACCGAGGTAATAGGTATAGATTGATAGATATATAATATGTATGTGTTCATATTATATATATTATTATATTTTGTTGTTGTTATTATTTCGGCTTGATATTATATTATTATTATTTTATACACTTATTATATTATTGTACACGCGGCACCATTGTATGCAAATAATATAATAATCAAAAATTTCAAACCAGACCGAATCCAACGGTTTTTGTTCCGTGGTGTACAGGGTGATCTTTTTTTAACGCACTCGAGACGCGTGAAATCAACATGTCTTCTCGCAGAAAACTGTTCTTTCTTTTGTATTTACAACGCTTTTATACCATTTTCTCTCACAAATGTTTGATATCCCAACATGTTACGCACTGTGTTCATTTAATCCTACCTCTCTCAATTTTGAAAATGTCGATGTACAATGGTGCTATAATTTATCACTATGCATCGATACTCCATAGGTAGTATAGATGTATAATATAGGTAGTTCATAGTTTATATTAAATTAAACACAATATTTAGATGAGCCGACGGCGGTACCAAAGGCTGTAGAGTTCTAGAACATATTATGTCTAAATTCTATAAAACACCTCCTCCTTGAATGCCCATGCTTGGCCGAAGAGAGAAAAATCTTCCCACAGCCAACGAACCTAGAAGATATTATAACTATAAAAAATTTTTAATTATTAATGTATTTCCTTAAAAAAAACAATTTGTACAATCGAATTTAAATACGCTCCACTAATGTCATTATCACTATTGTCTATTACCTATTACTTTTACTTTCATATAATATGATCATTATGATGAATTTTTATATTTATATATTTTATTATGAATGTAAACAAATGGTTTTCCGGCTAATGACTTTTAATGTTGAACTAAAAATAATAATAAAAAAAAAATATAGAATGTAACTCATAAAGTCATAACGAAATGCTAAATACCATACTATATACTCTACATAAATTAAATGCAGTTTGTTATCATTTCTGTATCAAAATCAAAAATGTTTGTTCGAATCAAGAATGCTACTTCGGAATTTGCTCTAATAAGAGTAGGTACCTACTTATTATACGATTCCGTTAAAGTGTACAGTTCAAAACATCAATACAAAAAGTTTTGACTCGACACAATTATTATTGCCATATATTTGTTTTACGAAGTAAAATCTTTAAGCCAAGTTCGCGTATGAACTATAGGAATAATTACTGTATTAGTATACTAGGTATTAGAATATATTATTATTATGCACTTGCATAATATCGAGTAGGCACCTATAGACGATTGAATTTGTAAATCTAAAAAAAGGTTTTCTAATCATTAAAATCGATCAAAAATGAATTTAAAAAAACGTATTCAACTCAATTAGGAAGATTGAAAATAATATCACCCTGTATGTCGTGTAAAAAAGTTACACGGTGTGTTCGCGCTCGCGTTCGTGTGCGTGCGGTGTATACGTCTTTCCGCCGCCGCCGGTCGCAAGACGAACAATCTGTCTGTACTTATATTATGTGTATATAAGATTAAGTATACATTAAATATATTATGTATATTATAATATTATATGTATAAAGGTACGCGTACACAAGAGACCGATTGTGTTACAGATTTGTTTTTCTATTATTATAATCTTCGTTCAAATAATATACGCCGCCGCCGCCAACACAACAAAACAAAAACCGATCGTAATCGCATTTCACGATTAGCATCGTCTGTCCGTGTGTATACACAATAATAATAGTAATAATAATTTATAATATTATAATAGTAGGTCATTGTACGTCATGATACAACACCACCACAGCAACAACAACAAAAAGCACGATAATTGCGTCACATTTTCGCGGATGTGTATATATTATTAATGTATACTATTATAATATATTTTTCAATGGAATCGACTCCAACACACACACACACACACACACGTCGGCCATTGGTTATAACGAAACAAAGACGACGACGACGGTATTATAATATATATGTATATATTGTTTTTGTATTTTAATTATTTGTTATACAATCCGTAAATATGTATTTTTTACAATGAGTGATGTCGAGGGTTTAATAATGGACTGTAGTCTTGAGGTAAGAATCCGTACGTCGATGGAACTTCACGGTAATGAGCATTGATTCAAACTAATCATTCAGAATGTCCCGACACCAGATTTAAGTTTCAAGCGTCTTCTAGGGGTCATACCAAGGACGTTTACGACTGATCAATTTGAGATTAAATAACAAGCTCGAACTTAATGAATATTAGTCAACAGATTCACTTCTAATATCACCCATTTTCAGCAAAGTGATGAGCAGAGATAAGTACTTACTACTATTACGTATGTTGCACTTTTGTAATAACGAAAATCAAATATCTGGAGATCGGCTTTTTAAATTAGATGTGGTGTTAGATGATATCCGTGCCAAAGAGCTAGTGGTGAAATAATAAAAAACCTACATGTGTTGTAAATATTACAATGCATGTATGGGAAATATTGATACATGTGATATGCTTCTTAGTTCTGTTGAATGTGTGCGAAAAACTATGAAATGGTATAAAAAAATATTCTTTCATTCAGTTGATTTATGTCTTCTGGATTCTTACTCTGCATATAAAACTGTAAGTAGCAAGAATATATTAATAGCAAATGTTCAATTAGAACTTATTAAACAGCTTTTGGATAAATATGGATAATGTAATATAATAGTCCTAATAGAGGAAGAGCAAGTACAAAAGATGAGCCAACTGGACTTGTAGCCCTTCACTTTCCAACAGATGTGTCCAAAAATGAATTTGGAAAAGGTAACAGAAGAAAATGTGTTGTATACTCTAAAAATAATAAAAGAAAAGACACATTATATAGGTAATATGTGTGATTTATGTAACGTTGGATTATGTGTAACACCTTGTTTTGGTATTTATCATACGAAATTCAATTACAAAGTTACTTATTAGTTATTAAATTTAATTTAAGTTATAATATTTTAAGAAATGTACCCTCAATTTTATACTATTAGTATTTTTTAATTTATGAGGATGTATAATATAATTTTTTATGATTAAATATTATTTATTATAATTTTTTTATGAGAAGTATGTATAATATTATTTTTCATATAATTTTACAAGCTAGAATATTATATTTATTATATGGTAACTATGAAAAATACAATGAAAGTGATATTTATTCTATTTTACAGTTATCGACTATTTTGGGAACCAATTGCTTACTTCATTAGTCATTACTAATATCTACTAAAATACTGACTAAAAACAAAAAAAATATGTATTATTTATACTGGAACTAGGTATAACAATATGCAATAAAATACAAAAAATAAAATTTTATCACAGCACATACTACAGGAAAATAATAATTCAGCAGTGAAAGGGTTTAGCCGTGTTTAGGTACCTATATATTTTATAATAGCAGGGCCGACCTGGCTTATCAACATGCAGCAGGTTTATTATTTGACCGTAGAAATTGAATTAGGTAGGTTCACTAAATTGGAAATCTAAAGTGGGCTTTATAATTTTTATTGGATCATGTACATATAATAATATTTACGTAATTACATACACGAAACATATTTTGTTACTCAAAAGGTAAACATATATAATATATTATTCAATATTGTAGTACATCTGAATATTGTGTTGAATAAGTACAATATTCGACATAACAATATTATATTTTATTCGTGTTTTCGAATAAATGTGATACATTTATTTTGTAATATTTTATTAAGTATCCATTTTTAATCATTCTCCGTCCAAAAACGAAGACATGAACGCACGACTTTACGAGAAAAAAACGTTTTGTTTTAATAATATTAATTGCAGATGTTATATTAAAATACGCTAATCGGCCAAAAACTATTCGTTCGATATTTAAAAAAAAAACATATCATGGGATTTTTGTTAAAAAGCTCACAAAAATTGTCTTTGAAAATGGCTATAATAATTACAAATAATTTACGATTTTTGATTAAATATTCACATTAGCGTACCTATACATTACACGTAACACAATAATATATAATTATTAATCATTAATGATATACGCAGTGTGTGTTAATTAATTGAAAGTCAGTGACCACAAAGACTGGCCATATAATTCAGTATATTATGTAGTGAGAATATATTTGAATGCAGTTATTTATTTTATGTATAATAATATGTAATGCGTATGACTTGATATGGCTATTTCGTTTTACTATAACATAATAATATATATTATGTGTCATATACTATAATATACCTATATATTACATTAAAAAAAAAACTGCACACAAATATGCGTACTACATCATATGGACTATATAGGACTACCGATGTGACTTTCCAATTAATTAACATACTGCGTATGTAATGTGTGTGTGTATATATATATATATATATAATATACATTTAGTTATCTTCGATGTGATAACAATTCGCGATATATATTACGAGTCGCATACGTGTGCGACAGACTATATATATAATCCGACGACGAACCCGAATTATTACGCATATAACGGTCATCTTATACTATAAAAACCATGACGTAATTATTTTTTTTTCTTCTGAAAATGATCAAATTACGAAACGATATAATAATAATTACGATCGTATACGATCGAGTATTCTCGAGGTACTATATATATATACATTTGCTAAACCGTATAATAATATGTATAAATTACACACTAAATACACACACATTTTATTTATTTTTTATAATGTTCATTGAAACGACCTCAAGGTCTTCGTCAATGCGTATCACAAGTGGGTAGTAGGGAGATCATGTGATCTATTTATCTATGTATATATCACTATATGCATGATACTACCCCCCTTCTCCAAGAGGAGACATGTGTGGTCTTCACTCCCAGTGGAGTGGGACCTAGTTGGAAACCGGATGATGCAATCGGACGACAGCACGGGAAAATGGCGATTGCGTAGAATCACACAAATTTTTTGCACTTGCTATGAATCGAACCGATGACTGTGTGAGTCGCAGTCAACTGTGTGACCACTGCGCCACTCCGGCCCCAAGTACACACACATAACATAATTTTTCAGCTCAATCTCCAAATTGAAATATATTATCAAAATGACATTCGAGGCTGCAGTGGTTTGGCGTTCATCGGCAACACAAGCGTTGGCTTTGAATATGCTCAAAGACACAGTCGTGTTATTATTAACATCCGTCTTGTATAATCTACAGTAAAGTATAGTACATATAGTTATTCGCAAATAAAATGTAATAATTTTAGAGTTGCATTTATAAGATGCCTGCAGACGTGTACCCCAGCTATACGAACAACTGTTTCAGGAGGAATATTCTTCCCAGCAGGACAACGAATGACATTGTAATTATAGTTTTCCTCGTCCACTGCAGTCCGCATTACCTGTGTAATGGGTATATAACAGTCGCGTGTACAGGGGTTGTAATAAATATGCTTTTTTTGTTTTTTCAGTTATTTTATTTTTAGAAATTCATTAATAAAATATTAAATATATAACCTATACATACAATTGAAAGTTTTTATAAGAAATAAATAATACCATAGATATTGTATTAACTTGTTATTAATTATTATACAATTATAAAAAAGTACAACAATAAACCCCCCAAAAAATATTATTTTGTGTACGCGCCTGGTTTATAAATATATAATATTATTAAACTATGGTTTATGGTTATTATATTATGCAGGCGTATAAGCCAAGCGACGCGTGAAAGTTTGTCGCAATAAATCGAAATTTGATAACTGGCAACTGCAGTGGTGGATATACATATCCTGTACGCCCGATGGACCGCAAAACATATCGTACAAATATTGCGATATTAATATTATAAAAAATATATTACAGAGACGTCGTAAATTCCAAAAGCCGTTTCCGTTTATTGCAGACAACTGCACAGCACTGCAGTACACCCACGTACAGTATTGGAAGATTTCACTTCAATAATTTTTCAGCTCGTTAAATTATCTACTTGCAGTTATGGTGATTATAATATATATTATGTAAGTATTTAACAATTTTGAAATATAAAAATAAAATTGAAATAAGTTTAAAACCATCTAATCGTTTAAAACACATATGGGTAAGCTTATAGGAAGAACGGGTGGGCGCTAGGCCACGGGAATAGAGGACGAAATATGAAATTATTAGTATACCTAAAATATTATTATTCGATTTGATTATCGTGAAAAATGTTATTATGGATTTTCCTGTAATATTCAACAGAAGCATAAATTACTTTAAGAAAACTTAACCACTTTACCTGAGGTTTTAATGTCAATTTTATGGTTTAATAAATGAATATTTTTAAAAAACTTCTAATTATTAAATGGGTTTAGTTAGGTAATGATTCAATAATTGATAATTATTATTGTTAAACTCAAAAAGTCGTAAAAATGTTTTTATACAATTTTGCATGAAGAAAATCAATTATTCATTAAACAAGGACAGTGCCGGTACCTATACATATATATAACATTATTATTACGTTATTTTAAAAGTATCGTTCTTATAAATTGTCATGTGTAATGAATTGCTTACTATATATTATATTATATTCAGTTAATTGCACGTTTCGAGGATTTTTCATCAAGTGCTCCAAAAGTTTCTATTAGTTTTCCAAGTTCCAACCATTAATTTAATCCTTATTTTTGAATTTAAAGAAATTCAACGATATGTGTTTTTTTGTCTGTGTAGATGATATATATAGCCAAAATAATGCCTCGATTTTCAATTTCAGTAATTTTTCTAAGGCCAAAAAATCAAGTTGGGGCTTTTAAGCTTTTTTTTTATACTATTGCTTAGAAATTAGCATGGGTAGGTATTAAATAATAAAAATAATAATACGCCTCATACTATATACTCACTGTATTATGTATAATTATCCCAAGTCGCGCGGTGAACGGAGCGATTCGAATGTGCCCCCTCTCCCGATATCTACGTGGATCCTTTCTGCTTGTTTCTTTTCATTTTGATGGTAAAAATATGTTTATGTTTTCTAAAATTTTCGGACCGTCCGCGGAAGGATGACAAATATAATATACAGAGAACGTGAGACTTCGCCGCCACCGCAGCTGGCTATCGTAGATTTATCGTTATCTAACTTAAATGGGTAATAATAATAGTAATAATAATGATCATTTATTTTTAACGCGTGTAGAAATAGTGAAAGGACGTTACCGAAACGAAAGATATGTTAAAAGTCAGACGTGATAACGAGATTTTTATATTTTTATTTTTATTTTTACATAAGCGATTGTAAGTTTATAATTATAAATTTTACGAATACCTATTATATTATTTCGAGTATTTGATTTACCGTCCTTAAGCCGCATCAAGAAATGTTGTAGTTTTCAGATTAACGTTATATTCGTGTACATCGATTAGTGATGTTTGTAGGAAAATTCTAAAGTGGAATTTTGAGTCACCTGAAATTCTATAATAAAAGATTTTGAATTACAGTTATTGATTATATTTATTTTGTTTTGTCAAAAATGAAACATTAAGATGGTTTTTTATGGTTTTATCTCTAGTCAGTTATCACGGACTAATACAATTGTTTAATTGTGCAAGTAATAATATTAGTAATGACTACCTATATTGAGATTAAGACGTTTATATAGGATATTTTCTTAAAGAATAAATTAGTCAAAGTCAAACTAATGAAATACATATTTTCTAAATTTAAATAATATTTCTTATTTTTATAATAAACCAATGAACGAATATTCGGGTTGTATTTAAAAAGCAAATCTACATTTTTATATTATACATTGTACATTTCAGAAGTGTCTGAAATTGAACCTCACTATATTCACACGTCTTTTTTATAATAAATTATTGATGGAATATAAAAATCCAGTTGCTTTTGAACTCGAAAACAAAATATGCAACGCGATGAATTTATTGACAAACGGCCAATTCGTATCACAGTGATTCATGGCCTGTATAATAATATATAGATAGGTATATACTAAGTACCGACTGTCATAAATAATACAACACGCCAACAGGTGTGTGTGTGTAACTATATGTAAGTATATATAGGTACTATCGTTAAGTAGGTTTAAATCTATACTCAATGGGTACTTTATTATACGACGTGATAAAAATAATAATTTACGTAAGTAATAGACGCGTATCTTTACATGTTTACAGTTCAACAGTTGTAGTTGAGTGGACGAGTCATTGAGTTTCGAACCAAACGGGCGATACACTGATGCAGAAATGCACTCGTGAATTTGAGTTGCCTGCCCAAAGCGCCCAGAAATATTTCGTACTTATGATATTATTATTATAAAAACAATTTTAAATAATATTATAATACGACATGAGACCAGTGCAGGCGTCATTTGAGGGAGGAAATGTGGGCATTTGTCTCTGTCTGATTGTATGAATTCATTCCAATTTATTGTTGGGCTGGTTGTTGGTGAAATAACACGATTATAATGATTTTGAATTTAAGGAAATATAATAATATTGCGTAAGCACTGGAAAACTTTTGTCACGATAATAATATTTAATATTTATAGTTTTTTACCTCAAATAAATAGACGTGGATACTATTATCTAGATATTCTAAAAACAAAATGATATCACTCCTAAATTTATCTATGATTTCAAAAAAACCTCTATAACAGAAGGTAACGATTTTCCATTTTTCAATAAGATTTAGCAGTCGTGTTTCATGTTGTAATTTAAATTGTTCGACACTTCTAGAAAAATATAAAATGTCGCCATCACCGGGCACTGAGGTAGGTACCATATTTATTATTTAGCTCCCCCCGCGTCTTTTTGCAGCTATAATGAGGCTACTTTTGCCACCTCATACGCGTATAAAGACGTAATGCAAGATAATGGGAATTGTATCAAGATAAGAATACAAATGGAAGTCAGCTTGGGAGAGATGAGTTCTGTTTTTTTTTCGGTTCAGTTGTATGGGATGGCCTGCAAAACGTTTGCCCCTCCTGTTAAAAATTGAAATTACGCCACGACATGAGACCGATAAGGATGAAACTTAATATAATTTATGACAAATATTATTATATTGTATCACAACGACATAGAGTACACGCAGTGCACACGGTTTCCAATGGAAAATCGCTAAAATAAAAATAATATTTTGTAATTTACGCAAAGTTTACCTTTTTGACAAATTTTTCTTTGTTTTTCAAAAATAAATTATGTTCGTTGCTTTCGCTTTTGCCCCGTGTATATAGGCACACAAGATACACACTAATATACAATATGCATATTGTGTAATATAAAGGGTATTAAAGTCCGAGTATGACGACAGCAAACACATTTTTTTTTAGAAACGTCAAATCAGGAATTCCCGTATTAAATTTTTGGTTTCAATGTTTAGACAACTTACCTAATAATATACAATGACCCGTTTCTATTGTACCTTTATTGTACAATAAATAAAATATTAGCGATGAAGTACGATAAATCGACAAATCGTGTTGTTGCCGATTATATTATTTAGTACGATTTATTGCAACATACATAATACCTATACTATCATGACACGACCGTGGCGGACGATAAATTTTGTCGGCCAGAAAATGAAATATCAACGAAACTCTTGATGCCATATAGGTATGCTCATAGGCTATAATATAATATATATAACACGACGTATTACCCGCGGTAAATACCTAGGTATATATATTTTAATATTCTCGTTTTTCACATTTTTTTTAAGTCAAAATATTTTTTAATACCAAATTTGGCAGTTTACTTATCGGTTCCGATCGGCCACTCATTATAGTAATCTACTGCACTATACTTGACCTACAGGGACCTGACCCGATTCTTGTCGATCAGCCTTAGAAATCTGCCATGAACTATTTTTTCGTAGTAAAATGAGTTTTGGAAAAACGTCGGCTGAAGTAAGACGCACTTACTGCTTATTTTTACACATAAATACTTAATAATATATACAATAATAAATTATAACGTTTATAATACCTTTAACATTATCTATACACAAACGCGATGGTAGTCTGCAAAAACGTTGAGGTAAACCTGGTAAACTCTATATACCTACAAAGCATGTTTTTATTTTTCTAATTATGTCTACATTTACATTTTATATTCTATGGTAATAATATATTCGCTCGCTTGACTATTGCTGTTTTTAGTATTTTCGTCTTGGATACGCACAAAATATTACAGCGTGGTACACTCCGCGCTAAAAACCGCGTGCCGCGTGTGACCGTCGTCGTGCTTATAATATTTTATATTATAATATTATTATGGTGTGAATGTTAATTATTGTGTAAAAAAAAAAATGTCGGTTGTGATTAGAGTTTGTTAGTCTTTTTTCTCGTTTTTCGGGAACCACACGGGCTGCAAAATATAGACGCCCTCGGATACCCGACATAATATAATATAATGTTATGCCGCACGACCTTGCGGACGGCAAGTCCCACTAATGGGAATTCCTCGACTGCACGTATAGTATATTGTAATATTATTATTTATATATGTACCTACATTATCGTACATAGATGTGCTCACACGTGACCCGAGGCCGAGGAGAATGAGTGCCTATAATATGTATTGCGTGAAAGGACGAGAAAGGTTTTTAAAGGATTCGACTGTTCTGTCGAGTGATATTATATTATATTTTATTATAAAATATAATATATGTAATCCGGTAATCGTGGATGTACGTTATAGAATATTATATTTTTATACATTTATACTCTGTAGTACTGTACACCTGTAACATTATTATGACTCACATACGACACGGAACGTTCGTTTAGAAACAACTGCAGAACATCGGAATTGCATTAGTTAATTTTTTTCTCGAATAATAGGTATAATGTGTAGTTTTTTCCAGTGTTTATGAGTTTGAGGTGTATACTGCAGTCACTGCAGTACTTGTTGTAGCCAGTGTTTTGAAGTATCTAAATAAGTTGTCTAAATAAAAGTTGATTATCATTAACAACTATCTTATCTAGAGAATTTTTAACTCTGTTATATGTTTAACTTAATCTAGATAAAATTCTATAGTCATCTATGTACGTACCTATCAAGATATTTTATTTTATTGGACTACAAAAAAAGATAATGGGCTTGTACCAAAATCATCGATCAGTACCTACTACGCTGAACAGTGAGTACTGAGTTGAGTGAGTGCTCTAATAACACCGAGGTTAGGCTTTTAGCTAACCTAACCTAACAGATTGAATCATCAATTTTTGATACGATTTTATGTTGAAGATAAAATATAATTGGTTTAAACTATTATTGCTTTTAATGGCATTGAAGACCTACAATTTATCATTAAGTATTTTTGTAAAATAAATAATGACTATTGTCATGTTTAATGAAATGTATTAAAAATATAAAGTACTCGACGTCTTTCCATTATACTTTCCTATTAAAAATTAACTTTTTGAAAACGTTTTTATTACAAATATTTAGTTTACTATCCCAAAAACTTGTAAGCTTTGTTTTACAACTCATTCAAAAAGTCTCCACAGATCACACCACAAAAATACGAGGATATATAGGGGCAGCAACAGGTCGCATCTGCAATATTCATCGGTAGGTACCTACCTAAATAAAAATAAGATTTTTTTTTTTGTAAATTGTATTGATGCTTTATAGGTAAATAATTGGCATGTCAAATGTGTTAATTCTCACCCTTAGCAATAGGTCGTGCCTGCTTTGTAAAAAAAATTAATATTAACATTTTTGAAAAATTTGTTTGTGAATTTTTTTTATTTTATTCTTTATTAGATAGGTATTAGCAATGATTTTATAATAGACTTAATAATAATATTTATAATAGATTTTATTATAAAATCAATGGCGTATTAGGTACCCAATACTCGTATTCTTCTGCTTCGTAGAATTGTGTATAAAGTATTATCAAATTATTAATTGTAATATTAGTATTTTCTTTTTGAACCGACAAAAATCAATTAACATTTATTACTAATTACTAATTAGTAATTAAAGATTTATGTAGGTACATTGTACATATAAGGACATAAAAATTACAAATTTTTATTTATATAATATATATATATTATATATAATATCGTATTGACCTCACTAGTCAAATCAAAAGATTTTAACCATAGGTACCTATAGATAATATTTTTAATTATAACCGGTAAAATAGTGATAGGTACCTATAGCGGCTAGCTAATAATATATGTACCTACCTAACGCAAAAATGTTCTACATTTTTAATACTTTGACAAATATATTGTTGGCCTAGCTACTGGGAGTACTAAAATTAAACTAAGGGGATGCTAAAGTAGATACACCCTAACACCCCTCCCTCTGCACGCATACCGCACTAAATATATGCACCTATATTCGATCCAGTCGCAAATTATATACCTAATATTATGCAAACATATACCTAATACCCAGGTATTACATCGCTTTCGAGACGACCGTTCTAGACTCCGTTTGCAGCCAACGTTGGTTCATTGCCATTATAAATTTATATTGTACTTTAGGTACCTATCCATCGTAATATAAATTCGTTGATCGAAATGGATCGACCACTGGCCAGGGGTGACGCACGCACGGGTTAATATATAGGTATAATGCATAATAATAACGCGGTTTTCAAAATAATATTGTGCCATGTTCAATGGCCTCCCGTAGTAGCTATATATATAGGCATACAGCGTGATAATCGTGGGAGAATATTTTCGTAGACATAATAATCATTGAGTCATCGTGGTCACTATATCCAAATAAAACAATAAATTAATAATAATAAAGAGTTATCGTCGCGTCTATGTCCGCCGCGCCGCCGGTGATTTAACAATAAGAATAATATTATTCAACGACGAATAACGATAGGTACCTACATAATAATAAAAATAATTTTCGTCCACCATACCGCTCGTAGGCATAATCATTGATTAATAAAGTATTTAAAATCAATGGTATAATAATATTATAATGTGCAGACGACGGCTGATGATTAGGTAGGTATATCTAAATTACCCGTCGGCTGTCGATGATTCCGTTGTTCGAACGCGATCGTCAATTTAATAATTAATATGATTTCCATTAAGGACGTATTCTTATATTGTTGCAGGCAAGTTTCAAAGTTTTAGGGCAGTGAAACAAAAAAAAAATTTAATGTGTATCGAAATGTACCTATAGTACCTATTTACCTACCTGATTAATTTTTTTTTCTTAGGACTAATAATAATAATAATTGTCTAATCAAAGATGTCAGCATCATTTTTAATATTTCTTCTTTCATTGATTTGTTGATCACGTTTTCTTAAACAAATAAAAATAATAATATAAAAATAATGCCTTTATTAAAGACAAATATAGATAACAAGTAACAACATAAAATACCTAAATGGTATATAATAAATTTTCAAATTATTTGAATACAATTATCTCATCTTATTCAAAAATCACATTTTAACAATTAATAGATAATTAAATAAATTTCAACTATCAATCAATAGATAATATTACAAAATTCTTTATTTTTTATGTTTTTAAAATGTGTTACTTATTTTGTACTTTGAAATGCATAAAATATTCTATTTAAATACCTTAAGTTTGATAGTTAATTACAATAAATTATCCTCAAATATTGTTTTTATTGAAATAAAAAAAAGTCAAGCCTAAAAAGCCACAATACATTTTTATAAATGTTTGCAGAACAGTTTTTGACAACATTGAATAATATTTAAATTAAAATAACAATTTATGTACACTAATCTATATTAGTCACTTTATTGTAATACAAACAACATTAATAAGCAATTATAAAAAAAAGACTTTTTAACCATTATTTAAATTATAATTTTATGCACATGACATTTTAAAATTTAAACAGCAAAGTGACTTCCTCAGTTTTTAATTTGAAGATACCGTTTGAGTTAAATAAGTTATTTTTTTATTTCAAATTAATTGGAATTTAGCAAAACATGATGAATAAAACTTTAAGAAATTAAATGAGAACGTATTCATATGTAAAATAAAATATTATAATTTACGTATAATAATACCTACAAATGTCAATCATTTATATAGGTGCATAATTTTGTTATTTTAATAGCAATATATAAAACTAATTCGATATTTAAACTAAAATCAAAATGTGATGTCTGTACATTCTGAATGCTAATTAATAAGTAAACCAATAAACTTACATGAGTACAATTGAATCGAGATTATTAATGATTTCAATAAAAATTCTAGTTTCAAATCTCTGAATTTCCAAATCAACAAAAATTTTATAGTACTCATTTTTAACACTTAATGTTTTTACAATGTTTTGAAGTTTAGTATTTTCAATTACAAGATCTTCTTTATCATTCTTACAATTTTCAAAATCATTTTTCAATCTAAAAGTATGGTGTTATAATCAAATAAATAATACTTAGGTATTTATAAAAAAACAATTAACATTTATTTTATCATCATACATAAAAATGAATAAACAATAAATTTTAGAAGTAACAAAAAATACAGTAATATTAAACCAAAGAACAATACAGTTAGGTGCACATTTATAAATTATTGTACATAAGTACCTACATGTTAGTTAAGTAATAAAGTAATAATGTATTTAATTGTAAATATTTAAGTGTATAAATAAAATAATTATAATCTATACATCTGTAATAATTATAGTTTATACATTTGTAATAATTATAGCTTATACATTTGTAATAATTATAGTTTATACATTTGTAATAATTATGATTTATACTTTTGTAATAAATATTTAAAAAACATTGTTAAGTATGATATGTCAATATCAAATACAATTTCTTAGTCCATCAGGTTATTATAAAAACTATACTCCCGCACGAAACAAGAAGAAGTATTTATATTTACAGTAACTTTTATGATTCTGAAATGTATGGTAGAAGATACTTAAGTTATGGATTAGGTAACTATAGGTTACAACTCGTTATGCAAAACACAAAAGCAAATATAAAATAAAATATTATTACAGTCACAGAAGAAATACAAAAATTATATTTTGAAGATTTAATTATTTACTTTTGATGCGAACAAGAACCATTATAGTCTTCTGCAAGAACTTGTATCCCACAATTTGAGTCAGATTCCAAAGTATCAAAAAGACTAAAAGACTAATTTTACAAGTTCTTTTTACTTTACATGCTGGTTCAATACTGAAAAAATGTTTAAATGAATTACAAAAATAGAAAACAATTAATTTGGTCATTTATTTAAACAAAATAACAGAAAGTGGGCTTATAGATACTTGGTTGATTCATCAGTTAAATTTGTAACTAAAAATGATCTATACGGTATACAAATTTTTGGTATTTGATTAACTGAACTATTTTGAGCATGCATAGGTGTTTCAAGGCGTCCACTAGTACTACAGTAAATAAATAATAATTTGAATTTATATTGAACCATCAATATTAGAAATAGAAACGACTTCAACCTTAATGGTACTGCATCAGTTTTTAGTTTTCTGCCACGGATGGGAGTATAATTTAACATGTTTTGTTCTCATATGAACTGGGTGAAAAATGTAATGAACATACTGCAGCTAAAATAAAACTCGTCAAACATTAAATTGTTGTTTTCTACATGTAAGCTAACTTGTTACATTTTATTGATTCATTGAAGAGTATTTTAAGTATTATAGTGTTAATAGATACAGTTTTTACTGTTTTACTTGTTTATATATTGTTATTACATCCTGTTTCAAAATTAATATTCAGTGTTTCATTTGAACCCTTTTGGATTTGTTCAAACCATAGATCCTACATACCTAAGTCTTTAGGGAATCTATAAAATATGTGAAATTTAGTATTGCTACTTTTAATTTTTTTGCTGCCACTATAGCAACCAACAAATGCACAAACTGGCATAATGACAAAGTCAAGAACAACAATTTACAAATAAAAACAACAGTGAAAAATGAAAATGGACCATATACTAAATAGGTACAGTATAAAAAAAAATATTGTTATTTTATCATTAATTTAACATTTTAACAATGGTATCAAAAACTCATACCTTGTTATTTCGTTATTAATTATTGCTTAATTAATGTAGAGCTATGATTGTTTAAACGACGAGGGTGACACACATAACTGTTGACCACTCAATTCAGTTTAAACATCCGGAGACTGGAGCACATACCTACCAACAATGTGGAAGGGATGTGACGTCATGCCGTCATGCAAAAACATCCATTATAACCAATATTGTCGCAAAAATCGTTTTTACCCTGGGGACTTGGCAAAATATATATTTTTAAATAAGTGTCGGCAACAAAATTTAGACCCCCCAGATGAGTTTTTTCGGTAGTTTTCAGTTCTTTACGACTCTGCCAACGTAAATAATGTAGTCGAGTCTGCAGAGTCGGAGTCTGGGACCGAACCGGAATTGGAATCTGGAGCTGAGTCCAATACTTGTTTTTTTTTGAATAAATAAATATATTAATTTTTTTTTTTTTAATAGAGAGTGAAATTGTTTTTACCTGTGACCTGTTCCTAAAAACTATCGATTTCCAATAACTAATTTTGGCACCATCGTTTTTAAAACGTTGATTTACGTGGTTTTCAAAAAAAATAATTGAAAAATTCGTTATAAGTGCGGTAAAACAGGAGCACTGTGCGCATGCACAAAACATTGAAAATTGTGAACTTCGTAAGGTTATAACTTAAAAAATTATGGTTTCCGCCAATTAGTTTTTGCACCATCGTTTTTGCGCCTATCCTTTAACAGTTTAATCTAATGATTAGGTATATTTTATATTATTAAAAAATGTTAATTATACACAATTCTTATTTATAGCAATAACATTTTGTTGTTGTATTATATAAAGAAGTATACTATTATCAAGGTGTCGAGCATGACAAAATAGATATGTATTTACAAATATGTTTATATTTAATACCTTAAAATCCGGTGTGTGACGTTAAAATACCTGATAATATACCCCCCCCCACTTCTCGCTTACTATGGCTTTATGCTATAGGAATCTGCGTGAAAAAATGTTACGTCGGCAAATCAGTGATGTGGTGCGCAACCTGGGGGTCGCCAAATTTTACTAGAGGGTCGTCAATAATTTTTCAATATTATACAATTACATAATTGTGGTAGGAGGTGGGTCGTATTATCAAAATAAATAATTTTGGGGGTCGTGGATCAAAAAAGGTTGCGCACCACTGCCCTTAGTCTAACAAAAACTGAAATGACACTACTGACAATAAACGGATAAAGCTGTGAGCCATAGATTTTTACAATTATTAGTCTCGTTTTTTCCCTCATTGAAGTCGAGTTTTCATTCAATAAACAATAAATGTTACAATAATTACAATTAATCAACAATTATGAGTAATAAAATATGAAAACTTTTTTTTAATGTAAAAAATATCAATTCCAAAAAATACCGTCAGTAAATTTTGTATTTAGTATTGTATTGACTATTCAGTATTGTTTTTAGTTTTATAAATTATATCGATCGATATATCCAACTATTTGCAAAAAACGAATTTTCAAAATGTAATATTCTTAAGTACAAAAATTACCAAAACACAGTTTTTTGAATATTTAATGTAACTTTGATTTTGAGGGCAAACTATTGAAGTTTGAATCTCCAAATTGGTCATGCTGAATCACAAATAGGACTTCAAAAAATTTATAAAAAAATTATCAAAAAATTGAAATTTTTTTCCTGTATGTAGAAGCGGCCGCGACTTTTTGATATCCTTATATATATATGGTCGTACAATATTTTGTTTTTGATTTTGAGGTGTCTTTTCATTTCGAGTGTGTTTTAAATCATAGCTTACTTGTTTAATGGAATAATATACTAACTATTTGCAATAAAAGAGTTTTCAAAATGTAATTCTTAAGTACAAAAATGACCAAAATACAGTTTTTGATTACGTTATGTAAGTTTGAATTTGAGAGCAAAGGATTGAAGTTTGAATCTCCAAATTTGGCATGCTGAATGATATATAGGCTTTCTTTAAAATCTACAACGAAAATTATCAAAAAATTGAAATTAATTTTCCTATTAGTTGAGACGGTCACGACTTGAAGATAATAGGTAGGTATATAATATGGAACCAAAAAAAAATTGAGTTGCTATTTAATATTTTCTTTTTTTATATTCATATTATCTATATACATATTAGGCGCCTCAGGTCGAAGAAAGTAGGAGTACCTAGCCTTTATCTTTTGTTGACGCCGAGTCCGGTCCTACTTTTGTATCGCGGTTACCGGACCACGACTCGCGGTGTGTTGAGGATGAGAAAGATACGAGATTTACCCCAAAACGTAATACAGTAGTCGCCGCTTATTGGACTCACGGTTAATTGACTCATTCGCCTATTAGACTCAAAACGGCTGGTCCCGATTCGCACATATTATACTAACACACACCAAAAAATTCGTCTATTCGACTCACACACCGGTTAATAGGGTCATTTGAAAATTAGATAAATAAATAAAATATGTACATACGTTTGTTCGATGTATGTATGTACATCGAACAAACGTGTTATAAATAAGTTGGTACCGGTATTTTGCTTTTATCGCGGAGATAAAATAAATTACTTTTTCACGATAAACCAAGCAGTCGTCAATGTCAATTTACAATTAGTACGACAGGTAGTGTATGAATAGACGTATGGGATTGATGCTAACCCGGAACAAGAATTATGTACCTTACGTGCTCATGAAATCGCCAAACAAATAGCTCAATAAAAGGTTTTTTTGAGTCATTTGCCTTATTGACTCATTCGGTTAATCAACTCAAATTGTCGGGTCCCAAAGTGAGTCCAATAAGCGGCGACTACTGTATATAATATACAACAAATTAAATGTTTATAATACGCAATGCGCAATACATATAATGTCATAATACAACGCAATATATTATATGGTGGGCGCTCAAAAGGTACAATATACAATAAAGACACGTGCTATGAGTCTATCACGGACTAAGACTAAGACTAAGACAAATACAATATTATGATACACTGGAACAAGCTCACCGACCAGCCGCAGGTGACCGGAGTGACGGTCTCGGCAGTCGGCAACGGTGTTGACGACGGCGGCGAGCAGGTATCCTCCAACGACGACGCTTGACGGCAGCACCCGAAAAGGCTTACCAAGGACCAGCTACCAACTGCGGCAGGCAATCCGGTGGCAGACGAAACGCCTAAGCACACGTCCAAAACAAACGGCAAGTGTCACGCCGTGATGACAGGCAAAAAAACGGCCCGGCGGCAGCTATGGCAGCCGCACACTCAAAAAACTGGTCACGCCTTGGCGACAACTCTGTCGCACGTACAACGGCTGGAGTAGTACGACCACTACTCCGCTCGACAGCTACTAAGCAAGTGCCAACGACGTGACGGCAATCTACGAGCAATAAATGTAGATAGGACCATAATATAGGGTGCCTATTGTAGCTCGGGAAGGAGTTTGCATTTAATCGCATAGTGCGCGACCTTTGGTCATTATATGACAGGGCATATAAGATACCGCGTTCGAACATCTTTAGTAGGTCGAAGTGTCTGAAAATGTTCGTTTAGGCCAGTGGTTTTCAACCTTTTTAACAACGTAGCACACGTCTTCTTCTCCTACAAAATTTTCGCGGCACACCAATTCATATAATACCTGGCATATATTTATATATATAATATTTATACATATATAGGTACACTATTTATAATCTATACGCGAATTTTCGCGGCACACTTCAAGGGCGTTCGCGGCACACCGCTTGAAAACCACTGGTTTAGGCTAATGAATAAGGTAAAAATGTCAATCATTTCATCCTGTAGCTCATCATCACCTACCAAATTAATTGCACTTGTATTACGACCACCGAAGAGTTCCTAGCTCTAGGATTTATACTCTTACACTTAAACGATTAAGCTTCATACTTACGTAACATATCTCATGAATTCAAACTTTTAGCACCTTTCAAGACTCTAATGCTCTATATTGCACACTTGTATATTGCACCCATATTCTCGCATAGGATAGATATCTGTGGGACCCATTTATAGTATGTCAGTAATATGGTTAAAAGAGTTCAAAGACGATTCCATCTAGACGGGTTAACACATAACTACATCCCTGCTCAAGAATTCCTCAATCTCTGAAGTCTAGCTGATCGCAGACTTGGGACAAATCTAGAGTTTCTTTTCAGTCTTGTAACTGGTAAAATCAACTTTCTAAATCTTCTATTGCCCTAACAACTTTCAATATACTTTCTCACTTTACCAGCTCATATATGCCTAGTTCTATACCCCAATTTTGCAAACCACGACCTTGCTTACTATAATGACTTGAACATGTCTGTTAATCTATGTATATTGATTCAATAAATTTGTTTATGATTACCTATATATTTTAAATTTTAATACATGTTTTTGGGCCTGTCTCATATTTATAAATAAAATGTGATAGTTTTAAATTTAAGACAACAAACAATTTGACAAAAACCATTAAGGAAATAAAGCATATAATATTATAATATAATCAGTGCTTTTATAGATAAGTTAGTTATAATTTAATAGTAAAATATTTAAAAATAAAGAAATAATTAAGTTTAGTATTAATCCAAGTATTCAATCAGCTAACTTCAAAATTTCACTTTGCATGTGTGGTTGGACGTTGAATGCATTGCAAGCATGGTGCAAATCAAAAACGTATGGTATTTCTGTGGACATCACTACCCATGTCTTTTTATAATCACAATACATTTCAATTGTGAAATTGCTGGGATTACCTCCAAACACAAAAATGAATCCATTTACAGCCACAGCACCTATTGCATAATTTACACGGCTATAATAAAGCTTTATATTTGTATTAATATTAAGATTATTTCAACAATATATCTACAGACCTGCATTGAACCTACTACGATTTAACTTGGTCACTTCTTCCCAAGAGTCAGTAGAAGGATCATACTTTTCCACTAGAGTCAAATAATGACCAGGATATTGTTTTCCTCCTATAGCATACATACAACCATTCAATATACAAAGTGTTAGGGCACATCTACCATGTAACATTGGTGCAACTCTTTTCCAAATATTAGTGTTTGGGTCAAACTTCTCTACAAATTTAACATGACGGTTGTCAATTAATCCTCCAACCTAAAAATGTACAAATTAATAAAAGCTCTAAAAAAATTTAAATTAATAATATTTTTGTATCATGCAGATTGGATGAGATACCTCAATAAATGTCTTTACATATTATAAAATAGATTATGTATTGTTAGATTATATATTTCCATTCATGGATGATTATTCACATTGTGTAAAATATTGAGTTCAATTTCACAAATTTGACAAATATACATGTTAAATAAATTAATGACACAAAAACATACACGGTTAATATTATATTCATCTACTTACCGAATATATAAAACCATTGAGCTCAATAACTGTATAATCAGATCGATATATAGAAAAAGAATTCATTTCAAACCATTCATCACGTTCAAT
Organism: Neotoxoptera formosana; assembly: GCA_022818045.1. Classification (NCBI taxonomy): domain Eukaryota; kingdom Metazoa; phylum Arthropoda; class Insecta; order Hemiptera; family Aphididae; genus Neotoxoptera; species Neotoxoptera formosana. The sequence continues at coordinate 9,105,428 of CM040633.1, read as the reverse complement.
ATTATAGTATTCACTATTATTAGAATTGATCTGCAAATAATATCAACCAAGTAAATAAAGAGCAATTATAAATAATAATAATTAATTTGTAATTTACTGTACCTACCACATAAATACAACTACCAATTTGAACAATATTCAATTTTTCTTCGAATATTGGCATTCTATGCATTTTTTGAATCGGTGTCCAGTTGTTAGTACGTGGATTCAAAATAAATCCAGATTTAGGGTCGAAGTGTAGTTGAAGATTATAATTTTTATATTCATTTTGGTGAAAACCATAAGGATCTAAATATTCAGACTGTCTTATACCATTATTACCACCAACATCAAATAAACAACCATCTTTGAGTAAATGAGTTACACCACCAATTCTTAGCGGTACAATTGTTGGTATAGTTTTCCACTTATTTTTAACTATGTTATACAAAAGAGGAATATGGAGTTTTCCACTTTTGTTCATAATTAGAACATACTGTAACAAGTAAAATCAAGCTATTAATTATTTCTTAAGACTATGGTAAATCTTTTTATTAATTTTTAGAAAATTCATAATAAACTATTAAAAATTTAAGCAAATAAATAATAGGTACTATTGTGTATATTTTATTTGTAAATTATGTTATTACAACTTACTATATTCTATATGCTACAGCGTGTAACAGAAATACCTGACAAATAAAACAACTTTTATTCAAATTAATATTTTAAATTTTTTTTTTTTTTAAATTCACAGACGCTTGCTCTGCAAATATAGCATACATTTTTTTTATTTTGATTAAATTTTTTGGAGAAAAATTCAAAATAACCAAATTGTAAATATAATTTTTTGAAAAATTTTAATGGTAAAATCGTTCACTTAACTTACGTAGTTTATTTTTTAAGATTTTTTTAAAATTTTTATTTGTCAGATCTCTCTGTTACACAATATTCAATATTTCAATAGTCTTCTAAAAAATAACAATAAAACAAACTAAAATTTTTACTTCTGAATAACTTTTGCGATATTGAGTACGGATAGTATTTGGTGCATTCAACTCAGTACCAATGACTGCATGGACAGCATAAGCTTCATTTAAATATGTTCTGCCTATCAACATTTATGTTAAAAAATAAAAAAATTGTTCATAAAATTAATATTATATATAGTTACAATTTTTATTTAATTTCAAAAGTGGTTCTTCATCAACAGTAGACTGGAAAAATTTCTGGGAAACAATTGGTAACCGTACGTAATGCATTAAGTCTGGTAAATGTTCATAACGATTTTCTCTGTCATACTTAATCCATTTCATTACAGATTTATACACCTATTAATAATTCAAACATTATTTATAGTTGTCTATAATATAAAATTGTTAACAGTTTAATACAATCACACAATTTATAAAGGTAAATAAATATATATTTTTTTAAATGTTTTTTTGAGTTATAGAATTTATACAATATTTTAGTATAATAAGCATAAGAGATGGGTTAGAATGAAAAATAGTTATAAAACAGAGGGACTTGGATGAAGGAGCCGCCTACTGGCGACACTAAGATCATCAAAAAGGTAAATATAGAAACAAAGTTTAGCTTAAATATACAATAATAGAATAATGTACTTGCTTTTTTTTCATTTGCACACAGATCTTCACTTTTAATAATTTGTAATATTCTTTCAAAAGAAATCAGCAAAAATTCTTCATTTTTGTATACTTGACTGTAAAATTTTTGTAGTTTATACAATTATTTAAAGATTAATACTATAAATGTATAAGAAAAGTTTTATAATAAAATTGTACATAATAATTTTTAAATATTTGTAAAAATGTAAAAGGACTTTTCAATTAAAAATTCAAGTTAGAACTAAATAGAATATAAATCAATATGAAGGTAATTGGAATGTAATTAATAACCATTGAATATTATTTATAATAATTGTTCATAGTTTATAAATATTAAAATACTTATTCCTTAATTTACGTATTTAATTTTTAGACTGTGAATGATAAATATATTGATTTTTCAATGTTTTTTTTATTTTTATATTTTGTCGTTGATAATTAAGGCAGGGAAAATGTTTAAAATTCAACCTTCATATATTTTTTGGTAAAAAATCACTTTTTAAGTTGGTTCATGGGAAGATCCAAAAGTAAAAAAAGTGCAGTACATATCATAAAAATTAAAACAAAAAAATATTAGAAAAACCGGGAATGTTTACTCAAAATTAGTATGAGAGAAAGCATACTATGCTCGCGCATCCAAATTATAGCACTTAGCTGATTCGAGGCTACAATTGAGCCACCTTAAGGGTAGCCAGTGTATATTCATAAAGCTGTCACAAAAAACCAAAAAGGTCTGACGGGAGCTGATCTAGCATGATTGTAGTGGAGATGCACCAGAATAAACGAGTTTCAGTCCGCTGCTGTAAGTGTGTACAGAGTATACATATTAACTCTTTTAAATACTTAATTGATTTAAATACTAGATAGTGATCAGCAACAATGTAAGTGTAAATCATTCTAATTTTGAGTTATTTGTTAATACAGTCGATTCCGTTTAATAGAGACACCGGTTAATAAGGACAACCGCTTAATCCGGACAATTCTACAATTATGAAAACAAATGTATACTTGTAATGTAAAAGTACGCCGCTTATCTGGGCAGCGAATCCGGATAATTTAAACATTTTTATCGAGTATAATATTAAATATTAATAGATCAATAGTCCGACAACAATCGCGACTGACTCGCGTAATCGATTATTAGATTAAATTATATACATTTTATCTTATCGTATGTTCAAATATGATGTGTGTTAAATGTTATTTAGTGCATTAACCGTGACTCATGTTTGTCGCGTGCAGTAACGATGTCTCGTATACATAAAGATTTATCGCTTGTGCAAAAATTAGAAATTCTAGACAAGATGAAATTACAAATTTCTATAATAATTGTGTTATTGTAATAACTAATATGTATTTGTAATAATAAAAACATAAAAAATCAGTTTTTCAATAAATTTATGTTTTTTTTTTCATTTCGGATTATTGGGACAACCGCTTTATGGGGACAAAATAACATACAACCGATGAGTCCCAATAAAGCGAAATCGACTGTAATTGATTATATTTAATAAAGTATACTTACCAAAAGTAAACCAAAGTGTAATTTAAACAGAACGTATAAAAATCACATAATCCAAGACAATCAGCCATTTCAGCCAAACCTAAACAATTGGAGGAATCAATTCTTGATTTAATGTACTCAACACATTCACTGCGAATTGTTTCATCCAATTGTAACAAACAGATTCCATTTAAAATGTCCTACAAAAAATTTGAAAAAAATGTATTAGATAATATTTAAAAATTAAAAATCAAACATTAATTTACTTGGACATTTTGTTCATTCACAACTAACTCAGATGAATAAATAAAGTCTATTAACAAACTCAACACATGTGGATCTAAGTCTTGAATTTTGATTTCCAAATCTTTTGATTCTTTAAATTGACTATTAAACATAACATTGAAATATTCACTGTGGGCAGCAAGAACAACTTTATGAGCCCATATTTCTTCACCATTTTTGGCAATGATTTTTATGTCACATAATTCTTGATTCCTACAACGGTTACAAACATAATAAATAAAATTAAAACAACACCTATGAATATATTTTGTAATTAACTATATGAAATTACCTTCTCATTTCATCAAATTTCTTGTAACATATGCCAATTTTTACTTTAAGAAATACATTAGCCTCATTGTCACTTGCGAATTTGTTTATGCCTTGAGAAAATCTAAAAAACATGTTGTTTATAATATATAAGTAAGTATAGATCAAAATAATTAAGTTTCTGTAGAAATAACAATTTTTATACAACTTGGTAAATATGAAATGAACAGATACCTACATACAATTATTATTTATCAACTTTCTTTACGTCAAAAGTCGTATAATTGTTTAGTTGCATAACAAAATAATAAATATACAACAATGTATACATTTTTTATTCATGTACTATTTTCAAACATGAAATAACATGTTATATGTTGACACAATGACACGTTTTAAACAAAGGTAATAATGAACAAATAAAAAAAAAATTTTATTGTATGAAATTATTTTGTTTAAAATGAAACAAAATATTACTATAAAAAAAAATAGCAAAATTATTGTACCTACATAGATATTTAATTTTTTTAAATATTTTGATACAACTATATAAGTAAAATAATAATCCATAGAAGTGAATGTACCTTAACTTTATTTATAAACCTTCACAGTTAAAATATGTATGAGAATTATAAGTTATTATTGTAAACAAGAATACTACTGAAACACAATAACCTCTTGATATACACATTTTTTTAAAATTCATTTTATTTGTGGCATTATATAACGTGCATCAAGAGATTAACATACAATTAACTATGCATTTACCTATGGTACTTGTACCTATATTGTGTATATAAGTTTAGAGCGCCGACCAAAAATTATTCCAAATATTTAATACAAGTAACAATTTGTTAAATCCCATGAAAAGTCCGAGGACAAAAGTTCATTATTTTAATGTCACACAAACAGTCCAAATTACAAAATATTCTAATTACCAAATTTAAATTTAAAAAATGTACCTAATTAATTGCCTTGTACAATGTTATATTTGATTACTATTCCTTGTAACCTACCTACAGTTTACAAATATTATTAAAATGTATTTAGTCAATACAAACATCGTTCACACTTCAATAATAATTAGTTAATTACTATTTTTGGCACTTGATAATAATTGTAATTTTATAGGTAAAAGAAATAATTATCAAATAAACTATGGAATAAGAAAACAAATAGGTACATATTTAATAAATGATAATTTTATATTTATGGACTTTTAATCTGACAATAAAAACATACTCCGACATTTTGTCAAACAGTAAAAAAAATGAGTCCAGACTTTTTGACCAATTACCCACTTTGTTGATCAATTGTGTACGAATTGCCTTTATATCAAATCCTAAAATAATAATGATCTTAAAAAAATGTGTATCGGTCAGTGCCTTTCAACTACCAACCATTAGGACACAATCAAGGACATAATTATAAGAAATGTTACCTTATGCGTTGTGATCCTCGGGAAGCCATTTTTCTTTTTTTAAGTCTGACTACCGGCCAGTCAAACGTGAAGAAGGTGCGTTACGCTATTGTCACCTGTACGACAATAATTATTTTCAACACGACAGACGAACGGATTATTGCAAGTCACAGCAGTGCGCTATTGTAGTGGATGCAATTCGAAATCGAAAGCGTCTCTCGTCGGCCAGTTTCGGACTTCGGTGGAGCGGAATGCACGAAACTCGTAGTAAACGATGGTCGATGAATGTAACTTATGTCTTATAGGCAATTCAAGTGATCGCATAACAGGAAATCGACGTATAGGTTAGGTTATGTTAGGTTATGGGTATTCGTTTATTTAATACCACGGTCTTAGAATATAGTTAATACAGTTACTAGAATATAGTTTAATACAAAGGGAACCATGTAACAACAACGTGGTATGTGTGAAAAATTGATTATTGATTAATAATAACTAATATGTGATTACACATTCACACTTGTTGACTTCTAACGATAATATCAGGTGTAAGGTAAGTTCTTCCCCGGACTGATGGTTATACCACAGAATAAATTAAATTAATTAATAAATAATATAAATAATAATTAATAAATAAATCAAATTTATTCTGTGGTTTACCACAAAATGTCTTCTATTTCAGTGTAAAGATATGTACAATAAAACTAGACAGCTTGCCAACTGCACGTATACATGAAAAAAATTTCTTTGCCTGGTCACACTGATAATGTAATTTTTGGGAGTGTGAAACGCCGGCCGTTCTTTTAAAAATGATAATAAAAAAATAAAAAATGAACATAACAAAATACACTGTTGGATTATAAGAAAATATGTATGACATTAGACAAAATAGTGGGCTAGTACCACAAAATAGATTAAATCTATTTTATCTATTCTGTGCTAGTACCATAGACCTTATACTAAATAATGGATTGCTGACAATTAATAGATTCCACGTCATCGAGATCCCAGTAACCATTCTGATAAGAATTTATACCAGGTCTGAGTCATTCTGATATTAGGACAAAATGGTACCGAGTAATTTTTAACACCTAACCTTTGCCATCTTAACCTAACCTAACCTAACCTGACCTTACCTGACCTAACCTAACCTTTTTTTTTCAGTTTTGCAACCGACGACGCCGCGGGAATTTCTTTCGTATTGCTGCTGCGGCGAACCTAACCTATTTGAACTCAGATTTTTAATTTGATTTTAAACAATGATATATAATAATTTGGAAAAAAAAGCTTAATTTTGTATTTTTTTAAAGACTTATTCAAAAGTTTGAGATTAAAATATTATAAAACTAAGTTCGATGCAGGCTGTAAAATATTTCCCTCTCAGTTAAAAAAAAAAAATCAAATTTGATTGATTCTACGAGTCAGGATCATTATACCCGTGAACTACAACACTAGGGTTCATGCTGCAGTGATATAATTTGACTCGAAGAATATTTTAGATGCATTCATAAAACAATATCAAACTTTAATTCCAGATGCGTACTTAAATGCTATTGAGTTTAGGTATAATAGGCATATTAGCCTGTGGCTGGGCCTGGTAGTTATAATATTTAAGTTTTCATGTATTCGTAACTAGTGGATTTTTAAGATGTTTAAAACAAGTATGAATCACTCGCTATCAATCACTTGATTGGTAGATTATAAACATTTTCTCCGAATGTTGCCTAGCATGAAATAATGATTATTATTTATAAGCGTTTGAAAATATTATGTTGAGGATACTGCAGTACTTAAAAACGACAAAATAATGATTTTACGGATTATTTAAAAAATACGAATCGTAAAAATTATAAAGACCTATAGGTACGGTTTTTTTCGTAAACCTATTAAAATTGTCTGGATATTATGTACCTTCTCCTATAATTTTCAAAATATTTTGACTAATCTTGTATTAATATAATATTTAGACACTTGAGATTTTCGTTTTTTTTAGTTTTCATCCGTACACAATATGTTAATTTTATTCAACTTCGTATTCATTGTACAACCAAGTTCTTGAATATTGTATTCAACGTAAAACGTTCTTCATACGTTGTACTGACAGCAATTTACAAGCATAAACAATACTTGGACAGTTATAGATATATTATATTGGTGATAAAATGTATTAAAATATAAAAACATTAAAAAATGCAAAGTTATTTTGTAGACTTGTAGTTAATAAATAAAAAAATTAATTAATTTAGTTTTCAATTTCATATCTAATGACAAGTATTAGACCTGAAGTCAAATAAATATTTAATTAATAAATATAAATTATTAATCAGCAAATAAATTGATGTAAGTATTTAAATCTTTATTTAAAAAAGTACTTATGAGGAATCTTGTATAATCTAGTATAATCTTGGAATCTAAGGTTTTTGACCCATAAGCACAACGTAGAGACTAGAGAAGATATATTCTCGACATCGTGCCCATTAAGCTGGATTCACACCTAACCGTGTCGTGTCGTGTCGTGTTCTGTATATTTAATACATAGGTAACAAAACGTTGGTCACACACCAACCTAAAGGTTGAATATTATATTCCATGCTTCGATTTTCTACTATAGATGAGAGCTATCTACAACCGTGGTTTATATCACAGAATATTTCTTGTATTTATCAACAAGTTATCAAAACGTGCGAAATGAATTAATTAATAAAATAATTGTTTGAAAAAACTTTTATATTCGGCGGACGGCGAGTAATGGACATTGTTCTGGCCGGCGGTCGTTGTGCAATCATTTGTGTAATCGTCGTCGATCGATGAGAGAATATAACACCTTCACTAGTAATTTTTACGGGTTGGGATTCGGGATGCCGCCGAGACGATTTCCGTTTCTATAGTTCAGCAGTGGACCCGAAGAAGGTGTGTGAACTGCGAGCTCTAAGCGATCAAAACTCCAGCGGATATGGCTACAAGAGACGACGAAGAAGAGGATGACTACATGTCCGACGCTTTCCTCAACACCGAGTGCGTACAACTCATTTCTATAGTAGCTCTGATATTTTGTACATTTCAACATTATGATTTACAACGAGGGAGAAACGTACAATACCATAAGCTTCACCGAAGGTTTTGATTCATTTCAACCATTTTTAACTCTGTTAGACTTGTGATCAATACAATATTAACACTGTATTATGGAGAAAACCTATAACTCGAATTTACAATTAATCGTGAATTGCGTGGTCGTTGCACGAGAAAAAAACGATATCCGTTTGACTCGATAATCAAAAGTGTATGAGAAAATATGCACAACTGTTATAGAAATTAGTAAAATGACCACCAGGGGATTTACAAAAGGGGACACCAGGAGCATTCAGTGAACACCGACCATTCCATATTTTGAAATTGATCACTCGGAGCTACTAGCTACAGCGGGCACCTTCACGTCACTGTATCTTATGAATTTAATTTGTCATGTTAAATTTAATATTTCGATTTAGAATAATTTTCCGAGTTCAATTTCTTCAACTTAACACTACTTCTTTTTAAGTACATCCACAATTGTCCAAACGTGGGGCCTTTATGTCTTATGTATTTTATAAGAGCACGTCTTTGTGTTTGAACAATATTGTCTTGTCATTATCTTCACCCTCTGTATGGATTTCTTAGGATCGTGAAGGATATCCGACCCAGCCTGTTGCATACACACGAACAGAAACGACTTCACAATCAGATGAAAAAGAGAAGGGAATGTCAATTGATTAACAAGGCCACCAGCGCAAAGATGTTGGAAGAGCAGCATCGCCAGGAGGGACTAGAAAAGGCGATTGACAGTACCAACAAAGGTTTTTCACTGTTACAGAAGATGGGTTATAAACCCGGGTCGGGAATTGGCAAAAACAGTGAGTGTCTGCTGGAATTGTGTAAAACCTTTGCTTTATTAAGTTACTTTTGTTATGTTCCGATAGATTCTGGAAGGGTGGAACCCATTGGCATAGTGTTAAAAACCGACCGCAAAGGACTGGGTCGAGAAGCAGCGTTAAGAGACATCAGAGAAATGAAAAAATCAATGATACGCAGTAGACTGTCAGCTGGACCTAGTGTGTGCGAATATAGAGAGAGACGGGCTCAGGAAGCTGCTGAAAAATTAGACCGTTTGGACTTGTTTAGATGCCAACGAGTATGCCGCCAAATGGATTTAGAACAGGTTAATTAAACTATTTTTTTAAAATTATTTAGCATACTGCGACAGCCACTATTGTCGATCTTACACGTTTCATACATTTCTGCTCAGATGAATTGTATGAAATATAAATTCAAAAAAAAAATTTTTATTACAACTCAGATTTCAAAGATTTTGTTGGTTTCATTTAAATTAAAGATAATTTATGTTTCTTTCAAAACTCGATGTTAATTTCAAGTAAAAAAATATCTTTCAGCCAGCTTATAAAATATTGTGACATGGTAATAGGTACTATTTTTAATTGTTATTTAAATATTTTGATTTAGAAAATTCCATAAATTGTTAATGATATGTATGTTTTTATAGTTAAGATTTATTTTATAATTTACTTTATATTATCTTAAATATAATATTTGATATGTTTTAAGAATTATTTTTTCCACATTATAATAAAATAAAAAATATTATTTATTTAAGGATATACAAGAACCATCTGAAAAGTTTTTTTGGCCTGAAGAAGTTACTGAAATTAATACAGATGAACCAAAAGAAGAAGAAGAAGATGAAGAAGAAATTAATATATCATTAAACGAACAATTGAAAATTTTAAATTTTTATTTGAGGCGAACTTACAACTATTGTGTTTATTGTGGAACAGTGTATGAAGATGAGAGTGATTTGATGGAAGAATGTCCTGGTCCCGATCGACAAGATCACTAAAATAGAATATTATTAATAAATTATAATACACAACAAAAATAAAGGAACAATCTAATAATTTATTGAATAATTTGTACTTTTTTTTTCCTATAAAAAAGAATATATTTTAATATTGTATAATAAGTAAAATTTTACAAAAAATATGAAAACTTATAAAAAAAAATGAATGAATATTAATAACAATGTGGTCTGAAAAAACTTATAATGTTTGAGGAACTTAACATGTAAATCATAGTGCTAAAATAGCTGTTTTCACAACAGCTGTATCGTTAGACGAAAACAATGTTTTGAATAGTATTCGGCGCTTAGCAGCAGTTTCAAATTCTTTAGATCTACGTAAACCAATTTTTATGATGTCAGCAGGCATGCCAGCCAAACGAGCAGCGTTAAAGCCGTATGATTTAGGGCAAGCTCCATTTGCAAACTTATACAAGAATGTAATTGTTTCTTGAGTTTGTTCTGCATCCATTTCATTTGTTTCTTCGTCTTCAACCATGCATGCCTGGAATGAAAAAAAATTATAATTTAACCATGTATTTATTTTCATCTGTTCATAAATGAAAAATATATTAATTTAAATTTATACCATGTGACCGAGTGCAACTAATGGGTTAGCTTTGAAATCTTCGACCAACGAGTGGTAATGGGTAGAAAATAGTGTACGGCATTGTTTTTGTACTAGTTCTGTAACAACAGCTGAGGCGATTGCTGTTCCATCATATGTTGAAGTTCCTCTGCCTAAATTACAAAACAATCAAAAATATATTATTAATAAGATGATAGATGAGATGAAAAGTTCAGTGTCATGAAACTATTTGATACAATTTAGTCATAACTTTTTTAAAATAAATAACTAACCCAGTTCATCAACTAAGACCAATGAAAATCGACTGGCATGATGAAGTATAGCCGACGTCTCGCACAATTCAACAAAGAATGTTGACTCTCCTGCAATAATATTGTCGTTAGCGCCAATTCTTGTGAATATCCTATCAACCGGATTGAGAACAAGGCTTTTTGCAGGTACACGACATCCCTATTAAATAAAACAATTTTTATTAATTTAATAAAAACAAGTCCAACCATTTTTTTTGTCTAATTATCAATATATATCACTAAGTCAGACATCAATTAGTAATATAAGTTGAATATTTATGTTTGTTTAAGATTAATTAGCTTACATATTTTATGTCAATTATCGATAACAATCAATAACAAAAACAAAACATACTATAGTATAATAACTCTGTTCACAATAAGAATAGTAGTCGGCGGTAACGAGTTTTCGTTGCCGCCGGTCATAGCCACGCCCATTCTTCCTCCCGCTTGGTCAACCACCTGCTCAGCTGCGATAGTAGCGACTGCGGCCGCCGACTGTAATTGACAGTTCGACACATGGTCACAATTTGCAATTATGCAATTTAAGTTATTCGTGCTAGTCAGATGTCTATGATAGACTAATTGGTCGCTCCTAAGAGCGGCAGTGCCGGCGGAGCGCGCTCGTAGAAAAGCCATGCGCATAACTCGGCCGCCGACTACTAATCTTATTGTGAACAGAGTATGGATCTAATATTGACTATGAAATTAATATTCTCTATTTGAAATAAAAAGTTTTTTTGCGAATGAACCATGGTCAAGCCACAAGTGTACTTACCATATGTGCCATAACAGAGATGATGCCGAGCTGTCTCATCAATGTGGACTTGCCTCCCATGTTAGGACCCGTAACTAATATCAAACTAGAATTCCATGTTCCGTCTTCTTCCTTTCCGATGATTGTATCGTTTGGAATGAAACTCTCACCACCAGAACCACATGGATAACGTCCTTCAACAAGTTCAACTAATGGCTAAATATCAAACAAACAGCAGTCACACAATGCCAATGTTAGAACTGTATACAAAAACTATTTTACATATATTTCAATTTAAACAGTCGAGTAGCGATAACTTGTTGATAAAATATTAATGAAAGGAATAAAATATTGCTTCTAGATAACTAACTCAAATTTATCAAAATTAAATCAAAACTTTGAGTGACATAATGAAATAAAAGTTTTGTTAAATACAGACTCAACTGTATTACTATTGAATGGCGGACATTTCCCCCCCGGCTGTTTTCGGCGTAGTAGGACATTTCCCCCCCGGCTTTTTTCGGCGTAGTAGGACATTTCCCCCCGATAAATTTTTGGATGCGGACATTTTCCCCCCGTATTTTTTTATTTTTTAATCTTAATTTCAATAAAAAAAATACTAAATAAATAATATTTAAAACAAGTTAAGTAAAAATATAATTTTAAATAAAAGTAAAATAGTAGTATACTAATATTGAATTAGATATTTAACATTGAAATCTAAAATTGTGTCCAAAGTCATTGACCCCAGTCAATTACTAAGACTATTAAGATAACATTCTGTACAATCTTACATCGTATGAGGATTGAGTCAATATTTCATATCAAAACTGTTCAAAGCAGTTTAGTAGTGGTTTAGTGGTTATAGTGGTTATATACGTTTTAATGTTTTAAAATAAAAATTATTCTTGTACATTTTTGTTTTGTGATCATGGATAAAATACAAATTCTTAAAACAAACAGAGGAGGTTTAAAAATTGTTTTTAAAGACTATATGTATACAAAACAAAAAAATCTTGCCAATAACAAAATTAGATGGGAATGTGTGGAAAAGAAAAAGAAAAATTGTAAAGGTAGTGTAACAACTGATCAAATGATTGTCAATGTATTAAAAAATATTGAACACGAGAACCATCCACCGTCTCCAGCACAAGTAGAAGTAACAAAAGTCATGTTGAATATGAATACTAAAGCTTTATTGCCTCTGAAATATGTTAAGAAAGGTATGTAATATTATATATTATGTTAATAATATTATTACCATTACTTCTATTATAATTTATAATATATGTTTTGTTGTATTTATTGGTTAGGTATGTCTGTGCTGTATGATTTATCAAATGACCTCAATGATCCAGATATTGATGAACTATTGTTGTACTTTGATAGAACATACGTCAATGGAACTTACAAGAGAACTACTACAAAATCAAATGGTTTGTCATTATGGCGGTCTTCACCGATATTTCCACCTTATTTATGGAATTTACATAATGCTACAAAGAAAAATACAGGTAGAACAAACAATTTAAGTGAAGGTTTCAATAATAAATTTAAAAGTTTGATAAGAACTCAGCATCCAAATATTTGGATGTTCATTGAAGCACTTCAGAGATCAAATTCACTAGCAAATATTAAATTATTAAATATTCAAACGGGTACAGTTTTTACAAAAAAAAAAGAATAAATATGAAAAAAGACTAAAAAATATGTGTTTAGGAATAACCAATGAATCAGAAATAAAGATTTTTTTACAAACTGTATCATTTTTATGTCGACATTTTTAGTTATTAATTATATTTTGTTTATACAATCTTTTTTTATTTTTATGTGTCGGATTTTTAGTTACTAATTATATATTGTTTATACAATCTTTTTTTATTTTTATGTCGGATTTTTTGGCCAGTTTGGTCAGTATTGTACTATATTATATTATTTAGACAATCTATTCAAAATTATATTTTTACTTAACTTGTTTTAAATATTATTCATTATTTTTTTATTGAAATTAAGATTAGAGACTTTTTAGTTAACGTACAGTTTTTACAAAAATAAAAAAAATAAATACAAAGAAAAGCTAAAAAATATGTGTTAAAGATAATAATTTTATATTCAAAGGTAAATAATAGAAAAAAAAAAACAAAAAAAAATGGGGGGAAAATGTCCTACTACACCAAAAACAGCCGGGGGGAAAATGTCCGGATACGATTACTATTATACTACTGACCTTTTTACCAACAATAGCTGGAATAAATGTAGGAACACACATAACTTCTTCTTCACACCGGCAATATTCTGCTAATGACATGAATACATCCAGCGTAGCTAAACATTGGATGGCATTGTTCCATTCCTCAAATTTGTCACAAAACCGCGAAAACACTCTTTCTCTGAGATCTTTTAATACATCTATTTTTTCTTGTTCGTAACTCATCATTTTGTCCAAAAGTTCCTGGACAATAAATATTGTTAAAAAAATACGAACAAAAACAATTTAAAAATTACAAACTTTTGTACGATGTGTAGTAAATCGCTTGTATCCTTTTCTTTGGTTTTGAAGTTCATATCCATCTCCAGCTCTCCTTGATGCAGCATCGGGTACTTCTAATTGATATCGTTTTTTATCGGACCCAAAATAAACAACCTTCAGAATTTAGGGGAAAAATTAAAAACAACTTGATAAGATATAAAACAGTTACAAATTACTTACATTACACCCAAAGTGTTTGCACTGTTCTTTTAAATAAGATTTTAACTCAACATCAACTTCTTTTATCTTTTCCAAAACTCTATCATACTGATCGTCCATCCCAGGTTCGGGAAAGATACGACCATGTTTCATGGCTTCGTCATGATCAAAAGAATTCTATAGAAAATGTATAACTATTATGATCACACGCATACAATAAATACAAATATTCTTTGAGTATTAAGTAATTTAGTAATTCTTCTATTTACCTCAAAATTATCAAGAAGTTCAGTCAAATAAGGAAATACTCCAGGGGTAGAGCTGTTAGGGTAATTGCAAATAGCAGTCAATAAATTGGATTTTGAACTCTCTTTTTTGATATTAGCTTCTTCTAGAAAAATACATATTTCATAAATAAATTATTAACATTATTACATTTTACTATTTAAGTCATTAAAATTACTTTGAAATTTTTCCATTATATAAACACTTGTTCTGAAACCTTTCAATATCGATATGAAATCAATTATTTTTCTTTTTGAATAAGTCTTCTCTTCGAAGTATATTGCTCTAGTTTCTGCATGGTCTGATTCAACTCCATTACTACTCTGAGAGTAAATCCTGAAAATAATAATAATTAAAGTATACCATAAAATATGTGTTTAGTTCAATTTACCTAGAAAACAAACGTTCTAAATCTGGTAAACTGGCCAGTTCTGATCGTATTTCGTGCATTAAATCAGGAATAACAATTAAAGAAGAAATTGCATTTTGTCTAGCTTCAATACTGGATATTGTTGTCAATGGATTACACAACCACTGGTGTAGTAATCTAAACAATATTATTGCACGGTATTAATTATTATTCTAGCCTCAGCTAATATTATATATTTTTAGGCAAAAAATAATACCGTTTGCCAAATGGCGTAGAGCAATGATTTAACTTGTTAAGTAATGTTCCTGTATTTGAACCCGCAGAGTTTTCTAATATATGCAGGTTTTTAAGAGTTATAGCATCAAGAATCTAAAAACATTAATATTAACGACTATAGCATTTTTCTACTTCAAATAAACAGTAAGTATTTAATTATAACTATCAAAATAAAACACTGAAAAAAATACAACATATCTGCTTGGTTTTTAAACAAAAAAAAATTCTCAAATGAAATTTGGAATACATTTTACAATTTGAATAGTTTTAAGATGAACATAAAATAATAAGACTGTTATGAATCTAAACATACATATTATTGTATAATAGAGTAAGTGACAAGTGTTATTAATTTTAATTACCATATGTTTACTGTTTATATTATCTTGATTGGATAACTCAACAGATTCCACATCAACTGGTTTATAAATATCAAATCTTCCTCTGGACAAAAGTTGGAAGTCCATTTTGCAACGCCGTAAATACCATATAACAGCACCCAAACTTCGAATGCTAAGCTCACATTCATCATTAGCGTTCAATTGTAAATCTGAGTCTAAAAAAAATTAAAACAATTACTAAACAATAAGTTCAATTGTTATAATTTAAACACGGTAGGTTCTATATTATTATAAAAGGAGGCTACTACCTAACGCCAACCAGTGATCGGCAGCGGCGGTAGACATGTTAAGAAGACACTATACTTGCATGTATTGTCTCCGTCTTACAAACATACAACCATTGATTATAAATACTAGTATTTATAATCAATGATACAACATAACAAAATTGTGTAGTTCCAAAAATGTGTAGTTAGCTTTTTAAATGAGAGCAAATACTTATTATTAATCTTAAAGGCAAAATAATTATCGGTGCTTACTGCTTTGTTCTGGATTATTACAATTTTGAGAAACAAGTTATGAGAATTTTAAAATTGTAATATTTGACATCCTTATTTAAATAACGTAAAAACAGATAAGGTTCTTACATTTAAATTACATAATAGGTCTATACACTCTATTATTAAAACATAATACACAAAATTGGAACTGCTGAACACAAATTTGCTATGTTGTATGTTTGTATGGCAGAGACAACACATGCAGGTATGGTGTCCTCTAAATAAAATTATGTCATTAATAATTATAATTAATAAAAAAATATTGTGCACTTCAAATAGATATATTTACCACTGCCCAAAAATGTTTTTAATTTTTCTGGATACACTACAGTATCATCTTTTTTAAAGTAGTCCCCTTCTGCTAATGTAATCAAGGTTTTTGAAGATGGCCAAAATTCTAGGTCAGGGATGAGTGCATCTTTAACAGCACTAGAGAGCATAGTATCAATGACCTTTTTAGTACGCACTGTCAATTTATTACGTTCAAATAAAACCTAAAAAAAATATGTATTTTTATAAGTAGATGTGTATAATATAAACTACATTGGTTGTTAATTGGTGATTGATTGTAGTTATGTTGTAAATATTGGTTTGATGTTAATTTTTGTTTACATAATTGCTTTGCCAAGACTAAATCCAAATTTACACACGTCTGCGAGTATTATTATACTCTGTCCAGCAAAAGAACGCAACTAGGCAGCCACCAAAACTTTTATTTTTTTTACGCATTCCCACCACTAACCAGCCCAAGTGCCCTCTGTTGTATGCTGTTGTTAACACTTTCGCCATGGAATTCCCTGCTTTGTAGGAGAATTTGACCATGAGAAGGCAAAGGTATTTAATTTGGATGAGCGGCGGAATTGCACTCTTTCGCTGGACAGAGTATAGTATCTTATCAATGAAATATTATATTGAATTGTACAATGTACATAACTTAATTTAATCATCTTTTCTTATTTGTCTACATCCTCACATCAATGAATTGTTAATTTAAATAGTATTTAAAAGCTAAATGTCAATTTGACCTTAATACGTTGACTGCGTACTGACGCCAATTGGCGTCATGAGGATCGTTCAACAACGTGTTTAACGCCATTTGGCGTCCAATGTATATTTAGAGTAAATGGTATATTAGTCAATATGTTATGAATGTTATTTTATTATTATTTAGCATGGCTAAACGCATGTTTTAAAATATGTATTCATAAGCCATTTGGACGTATGACCAAAAGAGCAGTTTCTTAATATAATTTTTATATTTTTACATACACACTGGGCGAGAACTGCAAAAAGACATACGCAGTCAACGTGTTAATAATATTTTTAATTATTAATATTTATTTTTATACAAAATGTATTAGGTTAAAACACAAAAAGCAATACATTATGTATTTACAGTAATATTGAATAATAATTATTAATTGACTATACTCTATAAACTGAGAAAATAGTACTGCACGGTACAAACTTGTCGGTTCTCCCTACTACAGCACAAAATAGCTACGATTTTAATCATAGGGAGGAGTTTTTTGATAGTGAGCCTGTAATTTCTGTCAGTTGTAAGTAGTACTATTCTCTCGGTGAACAGAGTATATATTATGTTGCATCAGACAAGACTAGAAATATATTTTAATATTAAAACTTCATTACATGCCATAATATACACAGCTATATTATTAACATAGATTTCTAACATAAATATTTATAAATATAGCATATTATATTATAATTGTATAAACAACTTACTTGTACTGGTGGGTAATGAGCACACAAGGTTCTTAAGCGCGAGCAATGACAGTCATCTTCGAATTGCCCAAGATGGAAGAGACCAATAGATGTATCAATGAAGCACACACCATATAAAGAAGATGAACTGTTTATTTCCTAAATAACAAATAAGCATTGTTTAAATAACAAATAAAGATAGTCTATAAATATCACAACAACTTTGAATATAAATAAATACCTTTTCAGAAATAGCTATCAAAAATGAATTTTCAGCATCATTTGTTTCACCATCAATAATACCAAATGTCCTAGTACCTTTCGTTGTAATACGACATATTTCACGTCGTACAACTTTATCAAATTTAGTACACTTTTTTACTAAAAATAAATTTTTTTAGTACAAAATATTATAAATTAGTAATTATAATAGAATTTAATATCTTACAACTTTTACATCTTTCTGTCATCATATCTGGTGTTTCGGTTTGTTCTATACGGGCGACGGTATAACCTTTTTCTACTAGAATTGCTGAAAAACGACCATAGGCAGTTTCCGGAAATCCCACATGAGCAAAGTCTCCCTAAATGCATTATATTTAACAATATATTAAGAAATTTAGGTTGAAAAGCTTTCATATTTTTATTTGAGATTATATTTTAGTTTCAGCCTAATATCCACTGCAAGGGTAATATTGAAGAACTTTTTCTACATTACATGTCACAGAGTTATAAACTGTAAATATTGTTGTGACACTCTTAAGAAGACATCACAGTATTACACTTGCATGTGATGTCTCTGTCTTACAAACATACAACATACCAAATTTGCATTCCGTAAAACCAATTTTGTGTAGTCAGTTTTAATAAAAGAGTGTATTAGCCTATTATCAAACTTAAGGTAAGAATAAAGTCAGGGCCGGATTTATGCCTAGGCTAGTGAGGCAAATTTTATAAGAAATTGAAAAAAAATCATATAAATATTTTATGCATATATGTAACTGCGTAAATTAATATTATATAATATTTAATATATATATTATATATAATATTAAATTTATTAGTAATAAATACTAAATTTTTTTTTCTTGGGGTAGGGGCGGCATATTTAAAAGGGCCTAAGGCAGGACCTGTTCTAAACCCGGCACTGAATATAGTCAATGTTTGTACATTTGTTTTATAAAAATATTAAAATTTTTTAGCAATAGTTATGCTTATGAGTTTATAAAATATTGCAGTTTAAAAATTCACATACTTATTTAAAAATTTATAAAAAACATAAATAATAATATAATATTCTTTTGATCTCTCTATACCCCCTCCTTTAATCTTCATTCCATTCTCAACACTAATTGCACACTCACCATTCAAATTATTATTAATTTTAATTTGGATGCTGGCTTTATTATATAATTTATTAATGTCTTAATTTAATCTATCTAGTATCCTTATACCATAACTGCTGAGCTATATTAGTTGTTACTTAAAGCTATAAATAAAAATAAAATAAAATAATATTCTAATCTTTTAATTTTATAACAGGTCAATTCACTTGCATTATAAAGCAAACTACAAAAAATTGATTCTGATGAACGAAAATTAGATATTATGTTGTATGGACTGAGACGAAATGTGCAATATTTCTTAGAAATATTTATTTAGTATTTATAGTATTTTAACAAACAAAAGCGGCCATTTATAATTTATTTGCTGTAAATTATGACTTATAATAAATCTTAAAAAAAATACTAAACATTATAGATTAAATCTATATCTTTGTATAAATACCTTCATGTATAAAAGATTAAGTTCTTTAGCAGTTGTAACAGCGTCCATATGATACATCTCATAAAATTTTCCAACTTTAAAAAATAATATACAGTCGAAATGTTGTGATTTTAACTCCCACCACTGTCGAACTCCCTAATAAAATGTATTTGATATATACAACAATAGTTATGTAGTACTCATTTGATAATGAATTTAAAAAATATATTTACTGGAGTTAATGTCAGTTTAAAATCTTCTGGTACATACAATGATCGAGGATTATAGTTAGGATCAGATGGTGATTTCTTATTAGCATCTTTGATTTTTTCTGGTTTCAAAAATTCAAGTTTTAAATGAGGCCAATTGTCATGATCAACACCATTACTTTTGGTTGTCTGTAAACAGTAAACATATTTTAATTATTTGTTATATTAGTTTGGTATTTGAATATTTAGCAAAAGAAAAATATTCATAAAAATAGTAACTTTACTTCTTTGATAGATTTGTCTACAGCAGGAGTAAATGATTTATTAAATTTGGCGACTTTAGATTTTCCAACAGATTTTGTATTTTTCCCACGTTTAATCTATATAATTAGGAATATGTTAAAATTTAACAGTGATTAAAATTCAAAAATGTTATAATATACTTTAACAGGGGATTCTTCTTCATCATCAATAAAGGAATCATTGTCAGATGGTTCAGGACTTTCTTCAGATTCAGATTCATTAAAAACTTCTTTCTTATCTAAAACAATTTTAACAACACAATACTATAAATTATAAGTTTTTAATACAGATACTAAATGAAATACTAATAGTTTAAAGTACTTAAATTAAATCTGAGAACTTGGATCAATAATTATTTATTTTAAAACAAATACCTGGTACATATTCATCGCCAGAATCTTCTTCATCCTCACTCAAATCTTCTAATGCAAGCCTGCGGCGTTTTTTCACGGGCAAATCTTCATTTTCTTCATTGTCTTCTATAGATTCTTCTAAAAACAAATAAATAAGCAATATTTTAAAATTGTTCAATATTTTGTAGGTGATTATTCTACACATAAATGTCTATGTTATTAAATAAAAAATCTTGTAAATACTACAGAAGAGTTATATTTTGGCTGGTTAGATACAGCTTTAGTTAAAAACTATTATGGATAAAAGTTCAGTACTATTATAAATGAGATGACAAATTGTACAATTATTGAGTCTTATCAGTTTGAATAAAAATCTTTAGTTATACTCAGTTCAAAATGAGATTGTACGTCCGCGGCAACCAGTTTTCATCAACGACAGCCAGACGCTTCTCCCACCGAGTCAACCACCGGAACCGGTTAACTGAAACGAAGCCACAATTACGCGCACAAGTAGGCTGCCGAGGTACAATCTCATTTTCAACAGAGTATAGATAGTAATATTTATTTCAAATAATTTCTCAACATAAGCTGATTATTACCTAATCCAATCTAACTAGTTTAAATAGATTTTCTGAATGAGTAGTTAAAACGTTTTGAAGCATATAATTTTGAGTACCTAAAATTATATTGGAGTTAATCCTATAGATAATCATATCTATATAGCAGAGGTATTCAAACTTTTTCATCCCACAGCTCCTTTGTGTCTTAACAATATTTTGACAGCTTCCAAATTAGTAATGACAAAATAACAATGGTTATGTTATATTGTATGTACATTATTATAATGTATTAATATGTATTTATTTACCACAAGACTATATAAAACAATTTACAAATAAATATTTAATATAAAAAAAATGAAATATGCTTAATAAATACAAATTAATAAATTAAAATTTAGTGAGTTGAATGAGCTTTTTACATTTCATATGTTCAAATCATGGTTCTAGTTTAGAAATAGCATAGCTATTCTCATCTCCTTCTCAACGTTCGCTTTTGACCGATATTTTGTTTTAATTACAGCCAAGACGGATACAATATAGGTGATAATAATGTCGTAAGAAATAAAACTTAAAATGGTCACGTGTGTATCGTTATTGCTTCAATAATTGCTCAAATGATTATAAACTATATTTATATTTGAATATATTATATTTATTATATTACATAAGTATTAGTTTCCGGTTCCCTTCTCTAACGCCCGCGACGACCCCAGTTTGAATATCTCTGTTATATAGCCATTTCAATTTATCAGTAAGACAACTAAGTATCCAATGTTTAAAAATGTATTTGTTTTTTTTTAATTAGAATCATTCCAATAGGAAAATCAGAGGGGCTTAAGGCATAGGCGATGTAGGCACGAGCCTACAGCGACATTAAGGACACTTGTGTTAAAGAGGTGGCATTTTTTGACATCATTATCATAAAAGGGGCGGCAAAAATTAAGTTTTGCCTACGTATGAAAAATCACTAGAGCCAGCCCTGAGGAAAATCAACCACCTATTACATATATAATATATCTCCGAAACTCCTGAACCGATTTAAATGCAATTTGGTACACAGATAGTTTAGACACTGAGAAAGGATATATAGACTACTTTTTAATACTAAAAAGGGCTGTAAAGGGTTGAAATATGGTATGGTTTGTATTTTGCCCTCAACGCAACACCATTTTTAATTTTTTTTAACGGGCAACGAAGTGCACTTGATCAGCTAGTATATATATATATATATTATTAGTTTTTACCAAGTGGTTTCGGTTTTCTTTTCTCGGTGGTTTTCTTTGTACTACCACCGTTGCTGACGGTTTTCTTCCCAGAACTTCCATTCACTGCAGACTTTGGTGTCCTCTTGGGAGTCGCAGAATTGTCCTTATTAGAATTGGACAACTGACGTTTTGACGGGGTCTTCGACGCCACGACCTCGTCGGGCTTGGGCGATCCGTTTGTTTTGGGAGCCCCAGTGCTGGGTGACCTGGTAAAGTAATTGAACAACGTGTTTTTGGACATATCGATATGTTTCACGACGAGAACATAAATATGAAATTTATTAAGACGACTCGAGGAAATCCACTTTCGGCGAGTATGTGTGGTGTTGTAAGACGTATGGAAAACTGTAGTAAAAAGTGTACACGGCACGTTTAAATACGATTGGCGAACGAAAAAATCAAAAAATATTAAAAGACTGGCACGAAAACACTCATTTCACGACTTCTCTTCATATCTACCTATGACATGTCGCACACTCGCACGTGACATTTATATAAACTACAAAATACGAATGTACGTCGTAGGTATTGTGTAACAGCCAAATTCGCAATAGTCTTAAAGGGACCACTTGTAGGCTGAGGGCATAGGCTATAACCTTAAACCGAACACAATAAATAAATAATAATAATAATAATCGTCGAACGATTGAGCGAACAACACATTTTGGCGGCATTCGGTTATCGCCTATCGGTATCGTCTTTATCAAAAATGGATCACTACCTTTTGTTCCACAATTTATTTTTTTTCTAAGTCAACTTATTCCAATGATATCAATTTCCAAATTTTACATTTGTTCCTATTTACGTTTGTTTGAATGCAAAAAAAGGTATATGTGGAAAAAAAATATTACTTCCGATGGACATATTTTCCATAAAACATTTCTTCCAATTATATCTTTTCACATATAGACCATTAGCGGATTAGTTCTACTTCTACGGGATTTATAATACAAAACAATTTGGAACAAATGTTCATTCGCACATAATGGTCTTGGAGTAAAGATTAATCAAAAAATAAATGCGCGGAAAATCATTTGAACTGCATTTTTGCCTTATGCATAGACCTTATACTTAATAGGGACAGATAAGTATAAGGTTTCAGATCTATAAATTGATGGCTAGGCAACCTCGAGAGGGGGATTTATTGATTCCTCCGAAACCACCTGTTTAGGAAAAAGGTTTATATTGACTCCGCCGGCTACTGTTTATAATATTTACATATCGATTCCGCCGGATCTTGTGTGTATATTTTAAAATGTATTGTCTATATTTTAGTATAATTTAGACAATTGTATAGTTATACATATTTTTAATATTAGTATTTCATTAATATTATGTATATGTGAATCGCCGGTTGTCGTTTGCGCATCAATATTTTGACCTTTTTTGTAAGACAGTGGCGCATCGTTCGATTTTTCGGTTATACGTCGTTTGTGCATCAACCGTTTAAAAGGTCGTACATCATTTGAGCATCAATATTATTTAACTATAGAACTGAAAAAAATGTGTAGGTAATAGGTATAGTGTATACTCAAAAGCTCAAGTTGTTTTCTAACTTTTATCTTAAAATGTATACACATCTCTAAATTAAAATTTTCAAACATTGCATAGGTATTTCTGTTTTAAAATATATTTGTACCTTAGTAATATTGTGTAGGTAATAAGTTAGAAATAACACGACGAGATTAACAACTAAAGTGTAAAGGTGACCAATTTTTATCGCACAAATACCTAAATACAGTAGATTATACAGGATAGTAAAACGCTATTGATACGCTGTCAAAACGTATACGACTGTACAAGACATACGAGACTTGAACGGTTCGGTAATCAGTACATAATATTAATATACTGTAATTTTGAGTTTTGAGTACATTTTTCATACAATACTATTTCGTTCACTCCCACCAAAAAAAAAAGGTCGTGAAGTGGGAGCTGTATGACATAAGCGCCAAGGTGCAAAACAACATATCATTTTCGCCAACATTAATATTTAATACATATTATATAAGTAGCTATTCAAAAATATTTAAAACTGTTAATAATCGTTAAAATATAATATACATATAAATAAATGAAATTAAATATAAATTAAAAAAATTGGTTGATTTTTAATCTATAACTTTTTTCACATATTATCCTATACGACTTATTTCATCCTCCTGGTATTTCTTCCATTGTACAATTATTTGTTCGTGAGATGTCCTTAATTTTTGTTTATGATATCTATGAATCATTGTACATGAATAACGATTCTATGCGAAGACGGTCTGTCTGCCAACATAACTAAGTGTATATCTACATCGTTGCTTCACAGAATGGATTAAATTGAATCTATCTAACTGCATTTAGAACAACTTTTCTTTAAAACTACTCGATAGAAATCCAGTGCAGTGTTTGTGTGCCAGCAAGAACATGCGTCTCACTGCCGGCTCCTCAAAAGAGTTATATTAAACAAAAAAAAAAATGAAAAAATGACAGTATAACAATCTCAAAAATGTTTATTGAATGATATAATAACAACACTATATTATAATGCTTTTATTTTCAAGAACGACGAAAATCGCAGCTATTCCACGTCGACAATAACTCCGCAGAAACAAATTCTGCTCGCGACGTTCACCAGGTGGTTCCATATAAAAGCGCTTGGATCTTTTCCTAACAGACTTGCGTCTCGCACCCGACAGCGTTCTCATGTCGGCTGCCGGAACTGCGGACGGGTAAATCTCGATAGCCGAGCTCGGCTCGGTCGTCGACCGATTAGCGGCGTGTCCGTGTCGTTCTTGCCCAATAACGGCAACTCTGCAGTAATTTCCGCAATTCTACGATCGCTTGCTGCCTGCAAAACCATAGCGTCTGCCGTGGAAACCGGAAACTCGTCCTCGTCGGCCGGAAGACTCGGCGGCGGTGGTTGTGCAGTGATGATGCACGAGAACGTCGGAGTACCGAGCTGGGGCTCCGATCTGAAAGATTGTGCGTGGCCGAATTTATAAACGAACGGCTGCAACCAGTGTTGAATCCTGGTATACTTCAGGGGGGAGGGGGCGAATTACAGGCGATTTACACTTTTCGAATCCGTTTGTATTGATTTTTCTATGGTGTTATCTTTCATTTGCGTCTGTCATCATCTTTTGGAGCAAAAAAAATGCATCAATATCGTTTTTGGTATAGGCAAGTGGTTTTAGTTGGTACTTTGGTATGTTAAAACAAAAAAATCTTAGAACTTTTTCTCACGAAACCAATTTTCGACTAAATCATTTTTGTTATTTTTATGTAATTCAAAAACTTATTAGCATTTTAAGGTGTCAAAAACTTTAAATTTAATATAAAGTTCCTTTTAAGTTGTTCTTATAGAAACCATAAACCAACAAATCTCAAAAATAAACATAGTCATATTTTTTTTATAAACATTTCAACTTAAAATGTTAACGAAATTGACTAAAGTAATTGATAGGGGCATTGTGAATGTTAGATGTGGTGTGTGTTATTAACGTGTAAGTATACGTAAATAGTGTCTGAAAGAAAATCGATTTACCTACCTTTTAAATTTTTAACCAAATCGGTATAGATGCTATTATGTAGGTACCAGAAATCAGAATTCAACAGGATATCATAATAATACATATTTTATATTTTAAAATTTTTTTTTTTGAATTAATATTGAACTTAATTGTTACCTATTATGTTTTAATTTAATTGAAATAAACCAATATTTTTAACCGTACCAATATTGTAACAATAACAGTTCAAACTTTGAAAACAATGTGATGAATAATATTTGTTTTTTTAAGAACTTAAACTTTTTTATTGTATTTGATGAACTAAATTTATTTATATCAAAAAAATAGTTGAGATACAACTTACTATCTTCCATATAAATAAAAATTCTTTGGACGCAATTTACGTCAAAAAGATATATTGGGACGCAATTAGTCAGTCCGATTTTTAAGGGTAGGTGAGGTGGTAAAGGGTTGCAGCAAAGTTGATTAATTAATTTACCTCGAGTCGCACAAAATATTATCACATAGATATAATTCCTAGAACCTATATTTCTCGAAAGCAAGTTGCTTTGATCTCCTTTACTACTCTTTATAATACCGTGTAACTGCAGCAGTACCAAATAGTATTTATTAATTATGTAATTGACAATGCCTTTATTCCTATTAATAGTCTTATTAAGTTGTACCAGTGGTTGTACTTATAAGTTATAACTCTTACTAATTATCAAATCAAGTCATTATAATTTATAATACATAATATAAAAGTTAATTTAATCAAATTATTATATGTAAAGAAAATTAAGCTATAGTACCTAGATATTAATAATGTTTGGGCATTATTATAGTAGGGTAGGGGAAATGTCTTAGTTGAGTTTTCTCCCTCTTCATCTGTATATTAAGCCACCGCAAGTACAGGTAGACTAACCGGCTGTATCCAGTGCCACAACTAGCGGTGGTGTTGAGGGGGGGGGGGGTTGCACTGCACCACCATAGAGCTGACCTCATAATTGTATGAGAGGGCCCTCAAGACTTTGACACTAAATTATATTAATACATATAAATTTGGTATTGTTAATTATACTTGAAAGTTCCGAAAATCAGAATTCGAATAAAGTAATAATTAAAGGAAAAAACGTATTACATTAATTCAGTGCTTAACATTAACATACATCTTTAAGTTATTATATTATGTTCATAATATATCTACTCCTCAAACGCGTTACACGTCCGACGAAATTGTTTACTTATTTAAAGTTGTATACTTATATACTAAACGATTCAATTGGCCATTATTACCTCATTCATTACCAGTATTATTTATTATGCATTTTTGCACAAAAAAAGTATATTTAAATTATATTTTACTCTATTGTTTTGCTTAATTTTTTTTTTGACCTTTTGTTTATAGTTTATAGTTAAGAATTAATACGTTAAGTTTGGAATTGTTTTCACTGATGGTTTTATAAGCGTTTTGTATGATAATTTCAGAAAACGCGGTGGAATTTTTTGTTATTTCAAAACTGTTTTATATAATATAATATTACGATAATATATTAAAATTAAATTCAAAATGGAAAAATTTAGTGATTTGTCGTTGTAATAAATTACTGATTTTCATTTAGATAAATTTGATTAAGAATAATAATTTTACATTTTAATGTATATTTTCGTATTGCGTGAATGCAGTGTATGAAATAATATGTGTGGGGGCGAAGGTATAAAATGTGTTTTTTTATTAGAACGATTTTCTTTACCTTATTCCAAATAAAAGAATAATGAAATGGTTTAATTATACTTTATAAATTATAATAATTTCCACGCAAGTTGGTATATAGTAATTATTGTAGGTACCTATAACAGTGTAGCTTAAAAATGCATTATGTAAAAGTAGGTATCTTAGTATAATTATAATAATGAACAATTTTTAATTTTTTAATTTTTTTAATAACATTATATAATATGGTTTTCCTATATTTTAATTTATAAAATGTATTACCTATATAAAATGAACCTATATCTCAATATAAAATCAGTTTTTTAAAAGTGAAATTTTAGTGGACATGACTGGTGCAATAGTTATTTTTAAGAATCTTTAAGGGGGGGTGTGAATTTTGTACAATTGCATAGCATTAACAAATAAAGGTTGTCATGCTCTTTCCGAAGACTGAAAGCGTATACTTACGTTTTATTTTTGTTATATAGTTTAAAACATTTATAATATTTACGGTTAATAATTGATATAAATTATTTTGAATTAACAAAGTCCCACAGCAGGGAGGCTATGATCATCCCTATCACCCATTCAAACTGCCTCTAGTCGGGCGTAGCCTCTCACAAATGTCCAAGTTAATTTTTTGATTATAGGTGCATATTATACTATATTAGTTTACATAACCATTTCGTTTGATCAATGATCTACAATAATTATCATTAATTAGTTATCATTTAATATTTTTTAATACTCGTAAAAATTAAAAATATGATAGGTATACCTACAGCTAAGCAATGATATAGTACAGTAGTATATTATATTAGTAAGGATACCCATATATTATATGTACGCATTGGTAGGATAACAAAAAGTATAAAAGACAGTAAATTGTAATTTATAATATTATATTATAACTTATAAGTATTTATATTCGTTTAATTTAGATTGATTTTTGAATGTACGTGTAGCGTGTGTTTCAAAAATAGTACCTATATAGATTTATGAGTACGCAGTTAATATAAAGCAAGTTACGGATATGTAGACTTTTTTTTTTAAAATAAACTTCATGTGTATTATTAAAGTATCTACTGAATAAAATATTATATATAATACTAAAGTATTAAGTAAGCCAGTTACACAATATAATATGGAGTGTTATTTTTCAAAAATAATACCCGTGGAACTATTAACATTGCATGTTATAAAGAAATGCTAATATGATGCATATAGGTAGGTACGTGCTAGTACCTACGTTATAAATTATTTATTATTTATACCGCAATACATTTTATATATTTAACCGTTCATTTGTTTTACGAATGAAATAAAAAAAATGACTTAAAATAACTAATGACATCACAACTGCGTTAACTCATTAACGTCATAAAAAAAAACAATTGCGTGTTAGACGTCAGTGGACAATAGACAGGCGCATAAGCTCAGCAAATTTAACATTCAAAGAACTATTCGTAATTTTAAATGTTAAACTTGTACACGTATTATTTATACTTACCATACCTAATAAACATATACATGATTATGATAATCCCTTTCACGCAATAAGAGCGGATGGGTTGAACTAATTGTAATGTTATGACTTAAGAGCGCCTATTATCTCTGCCCACGAGGTTCAAATACGATAGAAAATCATTTAAAAATACTCGTGCTTATTAAAAAAAAAATGACAAGAAATGGCGATAGTTAATAAACATTTAATAAAAAAAGTGAGATATGAGTGTTGACAGGATTGAATCTGCTAATAATGAAAATAATATTTGACGAACAACTCCAAGTCTGGTTTATGCAAAGATATAAACGTCCTCTTTATGACTTCACGACGTTCACGTGTGATCCAGTCTATTCTCATTTTTAAACCCTTAAATTTTATATGTGTGAAACTTTTTAATAAAAAGATCAAAAATGCTGCTCTACAAAACTAAATAAATACACCTATCTCACTGTTTGCCCTATATTATTAATTCTAAATCAAGCAAAAAAATGTATCACCGCTGGGTGGCTTCTTTTTATCAGACATTTCACTTAACAGTATACTATTCGCTCATACTGCACTTATTGTAAAAAAATCATCAACAGATTGTGTGTTTCATATTAAAAATAAAAAAAATTATTGATTCTCGCACAATTGTGACGTAGTAAAAACCCGTAAGTACATAGTTGGTCGATTCGTTGTATAAAATATGTTATATACAGTCGTATTAAAAAAAAATACTTCTGTTTATCATTGGATTTTTGTTATCGTTATAACTTATATGACTTATAAGTTATAAGTATATTAGACGTGAGTTTAAAGTAAGTATAATAAATAATAATAGTTTTTGCGTTTGTTATTTTTTTTTATAGTGACTTTATATAGACGTATATACTATATATAGTATAGCCAGTATAGGTAAAATATATACTATATATTATACTAGCAATACTTTTTTTCCAAGTAGGTACACAATAGGTAATATATGATAAGAAAATAAATCCTGTAAGTGTTACGGTTTAATAACTCATTTGTGTAATAGATAGATGTTTTCGACATAAAAACACTACCCAATTATTTATGATCGATCTGCGTAAACGTGTTTTTGTTGTATTTCCAGCGCGGAGGACAAATATTCTAAGGCTCTAAGCCCTAGTGTTTCATCATTTTAATAAATAATTAAATTCTCCCTCAATAGCTAGTGGTTAATGTGTTGGAAATTGCACTATCATTTTTCTGTCAAAACTGTTTGGTTTGAATTGAGTTTTCAGAATACATTATTATTAACTATATTATTGTTTAGCTGATATCTGATAAGGTGAACAGGAAATTCAGTTGTATGGTTTGTTAATTGGTTTTTTTATATAATATTTTGAATAGGTATTTGGTAAATTGCATACAGTGGTTTAAAACCACAAATAATAAATATATTCATTATTTAAATATGACGGAGATCGTCGATATAATAAATTTACCTATTTCATATTTGGAAGCGTTTAAATTCATTTATATATCATGATATATATTGTACCTATTGGCTATTAATAATATTATATATATTCAAAAAGAAAAAAAGAAATAAATAATAAACATAAATCGCATAAACTTATTTTATTTTTAAACCTATATAATATAGACGACATTGTCTTCGGCTAATAAAAGTAAATAAAATTCAAGCCTTCTGAAATATTACCATCAGAAAATGAAGTTATGCTTCTCTCTACATTTATAACTTTACACTTCATAACGATTTAAAAATAATGTCAGTAGAAGCTACATTTTTTTTTATCAAAGATTTTACAATAAGCTACATCACCATATTCCAACCTTATAAAGATTGATAGTATTTTTCCAATCTAACCCGAGAAATCTTACAATCTCGACAATAGGCACTATAATGGTTGTCGGGATGTTATAAATGATTAAAATAATACTATAATATTTTGAATAATTTCACTAAATTATTAATCCAAGTATCATGAAAAATCACCAATGGGTGGCTGCTTCCGATAAAAATAGTTGAATACCTTATATGTTTATTTAATTACTTTTGTCACATTTGCTGATTTTTTTTATTGAGAATAAATGCTTCAACATCTAACTATCTAAGTCATTAGACTGTGGTTGTGTTGTGTTCTCTTAGTGCTTCCTCCATCGATGAAGGTTGGTTGAGGATGTTTCTTGCTGTTTGAAGAGTTTTGAAGTATGACTTGTGCAGTGAGCAAATCCTACTCCGACACTTGGTTTTAAAAGCATCAGTATAAATATGATTAAAATCCTGGAATTCGGTGTATAAAATGTCGTTGAAGTTTGCTGTGATAATTGTGTGTGAAGTGCTATTCTTTTTTGAAACGATAGAAGCCGCGTGTTAATTTTAGGGGACCAATATATATATAATTATATAGGTAGCTATATTATTAATTTATAATATATATTAATTATTTGATTCACAATTTGTAAAATAATTACGTAATATTTGTATATGCTGTGCGTGAATACACACTCGTGTAGTTGCAATTAAAAATGTAATTGATAAACCGGCACGCGTGCATCGGTTAAGCACAGTGTTGGTTTTCCCAACACTGTTGTCGCGGTCGTCGACGTCACCCAAGAGGCAAGAAGACTTAATTACACCAAACATAATACAACGATAACTTTAACAATAATTAAAAGTCTTAACTAAAAGGAAACGTGATGCTAAATAGTTTTATAATCAGCAGTACATATATAGTCATAATACTGACATAAAATATTCGAATTTAAGGCGCATTCACAGTTCACTGTAGTGAAACGTGTTCTCGAAATATATTCTAGAACTATGATTGGTAGAACCGTGTGGTTATCTAGTGGTTAACCGGTAGTAAACCATCTTTTTTATGCTAAAACCTTACCTGCTATATCGCTTATATACCGTGTAGTTGATTTCTATCTTTCTTGGACCGTGTGTTCACTGTTCACCATATTATTTTATCACGTTTTAAGTTTCACGGTGAACTGTGAAAGCGCCTTATGTATGTTCTACGAAACAATAAATTCTGTTAGTGTTTGTACAGTGTACAGTGCAGTGCGATGTATAAATAATAAATAATATAGTATTGGTTACACATAAAAGCATATTCCCGATAAAAGTTGCATCAATAAGCAATGTCTTT
This sequence comes from Neotoxoptera formosana, assembly GCA_022818045.1. Classification (NCBI taxonomy): domain Eukaryota; kingdom Metazoa; phylum Arthropoda; class Insecta; order Hemiptera; family Aphididae; genus Neotoxoptera; species Neotoxoptera formosana. The sequence continues at coordinate 9,073,254 of CM040633.1, read as the reverse complement.
TCAGAGAAAACCTTTTAGAAATTTAAATTTACAGAGCACATAAATTATGTGCTGTATGTGTACCTAATGTGACATAAACGACTGAAACGGAACTGACGTGCACGATAATAATAATTATTCTATGTCCTAACCCAGACGGTTTTTGTTCAATTATTCAAATTGTCGCATATACAAACGTATTAATGAATTAACAATATTGTTTATTTATTTATTGGTGCGCCTAATTATTACGTAATTTACAGGGAAGCTATATGCAGCAAATGTTTCACCACGGAATCTTTTTTTTTTAGTGTCGATTGACCACGAATAATTAAGATATACCTAAATAAGTATATCTTATTTCCGGTATGTTTCCTAATCGCGGACAAAGTAATAAAAACAACGTGAAATGCGGACGCAATCTAAAAGAAGGTAAAATGTACGAATCGCGGACACAACTATAACGTATAGGTATACTACCGTCTACCCGTGGTCTGTGGATCGTTATTTTTGATATCTACGATTGACATTATCGGGTTGATTATATTTTATCAGCATTAAGGTTGTGCCGGTGATTTTGAAACCAAGGGAGGTGAAAAATGGATTATTGATATTGACATTAATAAAAGTGTTCTGCGCTTCTCTATATACGTTAAACAATTTTCAAAAGTGTGATGCTGTTTTAATGGATGGTACTTTTCCAATCCGTCCATCTTTATATTTACTCAATTATTCGTAGTTTATGGCGTAAAAAACAGTATTTACGTGCCATTATTTCTTTGTTTGTTGGTGGGCAAATCAGTTATTGATTATTGTACAGTACTTGAGTTCTTGAAAAAACGTTAACCTTTACTACCGACAACTATTCAATATTTATTTATATTTATTGTTTTGAACAATCTATATTCACTCTGCTGTTCGTCTATAGTATGGCCAATGAGCAAAATAAAAGGATATCGGTTTCACCCTGGAAAAGCTTGGTTCAGAAAAATTCAATAATTAGGTTTAGCTAAAGTATATAATACTGGGGAAGAAACGAGAAACTTTTTTTGGGGTTGGCATTTTTGTCTTCTACCGATGTGGATGACCGCTTTACTGATGAAATTATGTCTATGCAACCGGCTGACTGTACTGCTACAGTGCTACACATGGTTTCACAGATTACGTGTTTATTAAATATTTAAAATTATAAACAAAGATTCTGCAATGCTTCCTCCAGAAATATAGGCTGAATTGTCTCCATTGATTTACGAACCACAAATGCTTGTGAAAGTTTTCACTCCAAACTTAATGGTATGTTTTATTATGGTCATCTTAATATATACCAATTAATCAAGGCCTTAAATGAAATACAGACTGCAGGTAGTTTCACGAAAATGAATTGTTGTAGGTACTGCTGTAAAAAATTTAATGAGAGCAAAAAAAAAACTGTTGATAACGGTTTGGTAGAAAACACGGGCTATGGCCTTAAACTATTATTTAAGGCTGTGGCAGAAAAATATAAAAATGTTATATAGCCGAGATAAATTAACAACTGTATATTTTGTTGTAAGTTGTTATTGTAAAAAAACTTAAATCGATGGTGTTTGACATTTTGACGATAACAGATGGCAGCACATAACACGACTCAAGACATTTCGATCAGTAGTTCGGTATTTAATAACTGAAAAATGTGATGTCATAAATGCACATTGTAATGGTGGAACGTATCACATTCGTATACTTGTGACGCACTCATATTTACAGAGGCGTCATAATTCGCGACATTTATTTTGACGAACTTATTTCTACGGTGTTTTTTCACAGAATGGAATAAGTTGAATCTACTTAACTGCATTTAGAACAACTTTTCTCTAAAACAACTCGATGGAAATGCAGTGCAGTGTGTGTGTGCCAGCAAGAGCAGGCGTCTTGCTGTTGGCTCCGCAAAAGAGTTATATTTCACAAAATACAATGAAAAAATGACAGTATAACAATCTAGAAAATGTTTATTGAATAATATAATAACAACACTATATTATAATGCTTTTATTTTCAAGCACGACGAAAATCACACCTATTCCACGTCGACAATAACTCCGCAGAAAAAATTCTGCTCGCGACGTTCACCAGGTGGTTCCATACAAAACGCTTGGATCTTTTCCAAACAGACTTGCGTCTCACACCCGACAGCGTTCTCAGGTCGGCTGTCGGAACTGCGGGCGGGTAAATCTCAACAGCCGAGCTCGGCTCGGTCGTCGACCGACTCGCGGCGTATCCGCGTCGTTCTTGCCCAATAAACGGCAACTCTGCAGCAATTTCCCCGCATCTAAGATCGCCTGCTGACTGCAAAACCATAGCGTCTGCCGAGGAAACCGGAAACGCGTCCAAGTCTACCGCGGACGACCTCACCGGATACGTGTCCTATTCGACCAGAAGACTCGCTGGTGGTGGCAGTTGTGAAGTGATATGATGCACGAAAACGTCCGAGTACCGAGTTGGGGTGCCGATCCAAAAGATTGTCTGCAAATTTTAGTGATTTTGTCGACATTTCTATTTTAAACGCTTATAGAAATGTATTAGAGATTAAAGATTTAGGCTCAACTTTTTTTTAAATTTTTACTTACAATAAATTATGAAGAACCTTGTATTAAATGTTCAAGTTTTTTGACCGATTTAAAACATTTTTATCGACAATAATAAAATTAAAATTAAAAAAACCCAAAAATGTATTATGCCTATAAAAAGCTCAAAAAAAAATCAAAATATATTGAAAATGATATGGTGTATATAAAATTCTTATATAAATATTTGGTGAAAATTGTCATTATTTATTTTTTTACACCAAAAATCAAAATTGATTTTGTCAACAGTTTGCTTTGCGAAAAATTCCAGTTTTTCCTCAATTTTTTTTTGGTTATTCCCGACGTGACTAAATTTATTGGGAATTTTTTACTTTTGGCCATCCAAAGTACCAACTAGATTAACTTTCCCATCAGAAAAGATGCTGATAAAGAAAATCGAAGCACTTTTACTGCACTAAAACGTGATGACACACACGAAAAAAAACCCACATCATTGTAAAATCAATACATTCCAGGCTCAGCTCCGAATCTAAAATTTCAATACCTTTTTCAAAACGTCGTCCATACATAATAATATTTTGATTATTTCATACCTGCGAAAATATATTAAAACATGCGACAAACGCAAGAAGGTATAGGTACTATGGGTACATGAAAATAGGAACTTTTGGTACTTGTGAAAAATTAATGGTATACATTTATACACCTGAACGAAGTTGCACGCGATATTATTTATCCATTTGACTTAGTGTTTTATATACCTTGGAAACAATGTTCATTTATTTCTTTTTAGCCATAAATAATATTATAATTTATTACATTCGAGTTATCAAGAGTGTAATTAATATAATATAGAGATCAGGTTATTTCAGATAATATGTTAAGGCATAGTAAAAATTGTTTTTTGGGGACTGACCAATAATATATTCTAAACGGACCCGTGGGGGTGTAGTATTCTCTTTTAGCTTATATTGGACATACGATTTTTAAATTTGTCTGTGATATAATGATCATTTTTTAATTATAATATATTACATACTGATAATTTGCATCAAAATTGAAGTATCGTATAAAGCCAACATACGAACACAGTTTACATATTATCGTATATAATGTTCTTATCTTTAAATTTAATAATAATTCAATTCACATTAATTTAATCCAACAACACAATATTGCAGGTTCTGCTGTACTATAATAGTATAATGTACCTACTATGATGATGCTCGTAGTTCTAATGAAGGAAAAAAATAATACACGGACATCCTCTTAATCAATCTTATATATTTTTTATGGGAATTATAAATAGTTATTATATAACCACAATATGTTTTGTATACAATTATAGCTGTGGTTGCAGTTATAAAATGTATTCGAGTGAGTACAATTTAAATATTTAACCATGGGGTATAACCAATTATTTGATATACCTAACGCTTTTTAACTATTGTATAATTACTAAGAGTAAAGTATTATTATTATTTTTTTTTAAAGGACAAGTTAAGTAATCATAATGTTTTTTCTATTTTTTTTCATTGCAATCATTGAATAAAGTTTACTACTATTCCGCCAATCCCTAAACTATGATTATCTACGTCTGAATTGTTTAAAAAGGTACGTTGAATAAGTTTGTACCTAATGGTATTTACTATTTAATTTAGTTTTGAACAATTTTTTTTGGACAGTTTTAATGCAATTACATATATTTGTTTATTATCATTGATATGTTGCAGTTTGGAGGAGTGGATGAGAAAAATAACTAGAAAATAAAACAAATTATATTAAAATAATAATACCTAGTTTATAATATCACTATAATAGCTATGATACAAAAAATGTGATTGTTTATTTTTCTGGCAAATTATAGGTGACAAACATTAATTATTAGACATTTATATTAGTAAAATCGTCTTTAAAATAAAACCACTAGTTAATTTTGTTGTCACTATCAAATAATATATTTCTCCGTGCCCATAGCTACAGTAATTGCTGAATGTCTAAATAATATTAATATATTAAATAATTGTAATTATTTTACACCAGTTTATATATTTATATTAACTCCTATTTCACAATTCAATTTTTGAATCAATAAAATAAAACAATTAAAATATATTAACTTTAAATGATAATTAATTATATTTTAACTACCTATAGTTTTATGTAATTTACCATACAAATCTAAACCACGTTTTTACTACTTTGTAATTTACTATATGGTTTTATGATTATTGTCGATTGATTATTGGGTACCTTGAGAAATGATAGTCTGTTTTTTTTTTTGAAGTAATGAACCATTTGGTGTTTGTTGGTCTTTTATAATATAGCATTTTTTCAGGTATTACTTAATTTTTAATTGGTTTCATTTTCAATTCTTTTTCTTTTTGATGTATCGTATTAATTTTCAATTTCCTACAAAACACGACAATGGTGTTCTGACAGTGACAAATTATCAATAGGTATGGGAGAATAGAGGGTATACAGATAAGCCGTATAAGCTTAGTATATTGATAAATCAAATTATCTAATTTATACTACGTAAATAAGTGTGTTTGGTCCACGAGGTTTTTCGTCAAATAATAATCTATGTACGTAATTAAGGGAAGGTGCAATTTGCATTTAAATGAACGTTTGATTGAGAGTTCTTTTATAATATAAATTAGTAGCCGAACAATTAACAGTTAAGTCCCAATGCATTCAAGTGACGGCTTTGACATATAGTTATATGAGTTCAGTAGGTAAGTTATATAGCTGGAAAATATAGATAAAATAATATAATAAAACGTATATTTGCCGTATTCTGAATAATAATAATCATCATACTTGGACATTTCACTTCCGACACGAGTCGTGTATTGCTTAATTGGCATTACTACCAGAACGGCGCACATAAACATAATAAACATTATAATAAGTGAATATTATATTATACAGTATAATAATCATGTCGGCCTTGATTGGTTTCCAAATTATTTAAATTAGATTTATTATCAATTATTTTTCCCATCCACATTATAGGTATAAATATACGTCATACTTGTATAAACTGTTGGCAAAACAAGTATTCAAAAAACGCAATAGATGAAATACAAATAAACCATTATACAGTATGCAGTATATATACAATAACGAAATACGAATTTATACTTTTCGTTTAATATGATCAAGTAGGTGTACTTTATTTGATATCTACTCAGAGACGTGTTAAGTCATTAGGCGTGCGAGGGAATACATTTTTAAACGCCCACCTCTTATTAAAGACTATTACCTTAGGTGTTAATTTTTTTTCAATCTTATTTAATTCATATTCAAATTTCAACATTTTACCTCAACTTAATAAGATTCTCCGGAATTTTTTTCTAGCTACACATTACTGGGTTGCACATAATTCATAATATACAAAGTTAATTTTATTTTGAGTTTTATATTGAGCCGGGCGCCCCACAGTTTTGAAAAGCTGTGGCACCCCGGAGCAAATGCCCTCATTGCCCCCCCCTCTTAACACGGATTTGTATTTACTGTCAAATATTTGTAAGGTATATCTAAGTTGTTAAGAGTTTAAGTCACTCATTAGCATGCGCTTGCGAATATGATGTGTTGTGGGCATTTGAATAGTTTACAAACACCGTTTACGGCCAACAAAACTGCGTTTCAGAATTTTCATGGATCGCGCTCGTCATTGACAAATTGGAATACAGCGAACATTTGGCAACACTCTCAGCTGTTTGTCGTACCACGTGGTGTTTGGATCGGTACAGAAGTGCCACAACACAGTGTTCAGGCCAAAACTGAGGTATGATTTATTTTAGTGTTAAAAAGAGATCTGTTCCGCGAGAACACAAGGTAAATTGTACGTATAAGAGTGCTGCGTGCCGTGCGGAAACCACGAAGACAACATTTATGACTTAGTCGTTATCTAATGTCTACGGTCCCCAGACGGCGCTATTATAAAATGATTTAAAATATCGTATACCTATAGTATATCCAGTGTTTGGTACACGTGAGACGGGATTTTGAGATTTAAAAGTAACAGGCCTGAAAGGCTTTCACCTCAAAGTACGTTTTTGCATAAACCTATTTAAATAATAATACTTGTGATTAAAGTAATATTAAAAAAAATGTAAACAATCGATACTATTTACTATACACAGATAGATATTAATATATTATCTATATTGTACCTATTATACATATAGCGGACAGCAGTTCATTGTTTTCCATTGCATTAATTATATATATATTATTTACCCATTCATTATATAATTTGATTTATTTTCATCGATATTTGAAACCAATTATCTATATAAATGTCTCAAAAAAACATTTAATACCTACTCCAAAGCTTACATTTTTAAAATAATATCAGGTATATTATGTGCAAAGGCATCGCATAACTTAAAAAATGGCTATGCGCCACTCATATAGACAGGAAATTACGTATATGGTAATCTGTAATCATGGATACGGCACTTACAGTTATTGACTATTATATTATAGTAACATAATAGTTGGGGATTACACATAGAAGAGACCCATCAGTTCTAATAACTTTTTGTATACAATTATATCAACATATAAAGTAACATATTGTTACAAGTTTATAGCTTGGGACTTGGAAGTAAATGTGATCTAGATTTACAAACTTTTAATAATAATATACTTCATACTTATACTTTAGTCCAATGGAGTTATGTACTATAAATAACTTTTACGTTTATACATTTATAGTTGTGGAAATACAATATTACTTTAACTAGAGTTATAGGTAATCTCATAGGTACCTCTATGTATTCAATATTGAATTTTAGGTATAATCGTGTCAATAGTTATTATTTATTAAACATTTTGTAGTACCTAATCGTTTGCAACATCTATATATGTATATGTGAATAATACTGTAGATATAATGGCACAGAGTATCAAAATATCCAGAAAATAGTCAGACGATTAAACAATTACGCTACGGTCAAATATCAGTTGCTACTTCAACCCGCAGGAAAATACCTATATTTTAAAATACAACAAATATTAATTAACTATAATTTATAGCAGATAGGTATATTATGTTGTAATGGGGACGGAGACTACTGCTGCCTGGGAGGATTTTTAATCCCAAAAAACTAATAAAAATTAAGATAATGATATATCTGCGTATTTATTTTTGAAGTTATTACTTGGAACTTTATAAGTTATAACATAAAATGCACATAGAAAAATAATATTCATAATCAAAGCGTGTTTTAAAAAAAAATGTGTTGAATCAGACTTAGTAAAAAAAACTGCACATCTACATACCTACCGGATCACGCCTATATTATGTCATGAAGACATAATATTATTATATAGTAATTGAAACTTATTTCTCTCCAATGAATTCAATATATTTTAAAACATCCCGATAGAGCATTTCAAGTATTTGCAACTATTGGACGCATCTTTAATATGAAGTTTTTTGTAAACTTGCCAAAAATAAGTTATAATGATCTTTTTTTAAAAGATATAGTTTAACATCTCTTTTGCGCTTGAGAGCAAGATTTAAACTTTTTTTTGATTCTATTTCATAATTAAAGAAAATAATATAATAATTCAATTCAATTCAAAATTCAAAATTCAAAATAAAATAAAATAGGAGAAATGTAGTTATAGGTATACACACTTATACTCAACTAGCCGTTACATTTTGAAAATTAAAGAGAAAAAATATATTTCTTGCTTTGTTTTTATTATTAAAATCATAAAATCAATACGTGCCAATTGACTTATCTTCAAATAGAATCCTATATATTTTTTTGCCATCATAGAAACATTTAAGACCCGTGAACGACAGTACGACACGTATTCAGCTATGTAACTCTTTATGTCACACCTCCTGATGTTTCGTTATATTTTCGTGTTTGTGAAATACACGGTATCGCTTCTCGGTCTAATGGTTAAGATTAGTGATTTAGTGAATTTTATAATTTCTCATATTGATTTCTTATCGAATAAATCCCTTGATATTATAATATAGTAATAGTATGTTTAACATGCATAATTATATTTAAAACTATGTAATTACTTGTATTACCATTTAACCGTTTAAATATTATTTTAGACTTCTAAATATAGAACATAATATAGGAAACACAAATACATTTATCTAAAATAAATGTGTATATTTTTGCATTATTAAACAAATCGTATTTTTTATTTCAGTATGAATGTTGAGTTGTTGGTACAAACGTTTTCTTTCATTTATTGACTTTTTACCATTTTTCGTTATTTATTGTTTTAGTTATTTCTACAATTGTACTCTAACTACTTTTATGAGTAGTTATTATAAACTACATTGTACTTAGTTTTAACACAATACTAGTCACAACTATTTAAAATTGATAATTGATAAATAATGTTTTATTTTTTTACGTAAGTACATCTATATATTTTAATTTTAGTTCATTTTCATGGTCATTTAATTCTTAATTCGATAGTAAAAATTAAAAAATTAATTATAACAAGATAATTATTATAATTTTTTTTGTAAATCTAAGTGTATAGTTTGATGATAAACTTGTTACAATATATAAACCAACTGTATGGTTGACGGTTGTACCCACGGTGTACCCTCAAAAGTTAATGATGTTAAGAAAAATATGTTTAATATCAAATTTCAATGGGGAAAAAAAATGTTCAAGCTTACATCTCTAGGTAAGATCAAGTGTATCTGTTCTTATGAGTTTTATATAGGATACACCATTAATATTTCATAGATTAGTTCGAATGTTAAACTAATTTTTGAAATTTTTGTGAAAAAAAGTTCTACCGGAATTTCAGCCCTTCCGGGATCAAACCTGTATCAAAAATGTCTTAATTTGTAATAAAATTTGTTGAAAATATGAATTATTTTCCATGATATGAATTTAGAAAATCGTTCATTATTTAAATGTATCATAATCAAGTGACTATTGAACCGTCTAGTGTTTGAAATACCTAAAATAATAATATATTCACAAATCTTTTTTTCCTGATATTTTAATATTGTTTTTGTATCTATAAGTATTATTTTGAAAATATAAGTTATTCTCTTAATAACATTGCATAACATAAGGTTTTAAATGACGTAATAATGCATTTTAAATGTTTCATTTAATATGTTTTACTAAGTAAAATCAACCGAAAGTGTAAATTGAGCATTAATTCAAGGTAATATGAAATAACTAAGACAAAGTTCAACATGGACTACAATTAAAACAATTTTTAAAATGTTCATAGCATAAGTGTAGTAAGTATTTATAATTTATCGAATTTTGAATGTTTATGTAGGCAGGTAGTAGGTATTACTAAGTATCTACGTATTCTACCTATTTGTACACTACTTGTTAGGTGTAAGGTGTGTTATTTGATATAATATAAGCATTATAGGTGTATTGAATAATAATAAACAATCCACTGTGAGTAATTATATATGTACACGGATGAAGGTAATATTGTTGCATAAGTGTAACTGTGTAAGTGTAGTGTATATCAAACGCAATTGTTCAACATTTAAATGTAACTTCAGATAATCAGATCTGTTTTAGTAGGTAAATTAATTATATATTCTAATATAAAGTATACAAATATTTTATTATTCCTACAGTATTTAAAATGTACTATAGGAATCACGTTCAGCTTAATATATATTGCTGTTTTAATTATTCTGATTATTAAATAAAATATTAATCACAGAAAAAAAAAATATTATGTTAGTTTACAAGAGACGGATGACAGGCTTATAGAAATTGATAATGTTACTTACAAAAATTGTTTGTATTTTTGTTGCAAGTTGATAATGAATGGCGATTGGCGATATATTTTTATCATCATTTAGAACTATCATAATCAGGTTTTTATTTATACTTTGTTGAAAACTCCAAGAACATAATAGTTATATCAATATATACTTTAATATATTTTAACTTAAATTAGATAGACAACAAAATGTGACCAATATTAATAGTATAGCTTGCCATTAGTAACATTCATACACATAATGGATTAATATAAATATTAGGTATACACGTTGACAATTAGGTATAAGCACAATACAAACAGTAAATGATATAATAAACTGGACGTTGCCACATATTTATACTTAATTCAATTTTACTCAAAGTACAAAATAGTTTTGAATACCTATTTAAACATTTGACATTTTTAGTGAACTTATACATGCGTGTGAAGTACCTACTTAGTAGAAGTCGAGTGAATCGAAGTAAAATCCATACCAACCGCAGCAAAACACGTTGGATATTATAGTACCTACTTCCTACCTATTTGTTATGAAAATGTGTTAGTAAGATACAAATATTATATTAAAATTTAAAACAATATGGTGAAGAGAAAAATGATGTTTCCGACGTGTATAAATGGAGGTATCTGGTATACCGAAGTTGTCATCAGCATATTATCGCATTCACGATGGATGCCGTGTACACGGAACTTGCTCAGTATGTGTATACGGAAGTTAAAAGACCGTTCTTTGAGATTAATCGAGTAAAAACTGAAAACCGCATAGACAAAACGTATAATATTAATGCCGAATTCTCGTGTCCATCCCATATGCAAAATATGAATTAAAATACTTAGAGCCCTAATGTATATTGTATTTGTATTATACTCATGTCACGTTTATCATGTTTATGAAGATGTAGATAGACGGCGCGCGGCGTGGTCAGAACTCAGAAGAAAAATAAATAATTTCGACTTATCTCTTGTAAAATTAAATTGTAGACTATATTGAGTAAATTATTTGATTGGTCACGCGAAACCCAAATACTGAATGTAGGGAAACTGGGAAGAATTTAAACATTAAGTTTATACAATATTATATGTACCTACGTGGAAAGTTTTTGAAATTATTGTCGTGTAAATCTCATTATTAATACAATTTATGGAATATAAAACTTAATTAATTTTTAAATGTTGTCAATTCATCATTATACAACAAAAATACTGTATTATTTCACAAAACTTCTTGTTTGCAGTCCAATAAACTTGCTTCCATAATTAAAAGCGAAATAATCTTGTACTTTTTTCATTGCTTCGTACACATTGAGATATTATAAAATAATGATACCTTGAGAATTGGTAAGTTTAAACTCAAACAATTTTAAGAAATTATTTAATTAGTTTATATTCTTCAATATTGATGTGGGCTATTTATGTTTGAATGAAATAAAAATACAATTCAATCTTAAATTATGACACCACCACAAATAAAAAATTAAAAAAAATTAAATTAAATCAAAACTTTTGCATGCCTAAAATATAATAATATATAAATATAATAGGTATAAAATATATTATAACATATTAGGACGTTGATGCCCTTAGATAAATTGGAAAATTATGTCAACATTAAAATAATGGTTTGGAGTATTAATGTCACAAATCAACATAATTAGACAAAATAAAAATGTAATAATTTGAGTTATTAGCTAGCGTCGGGCGTTGAATTTAACCGGTACATCGCGGCTCCCAGGGTCGTCCTTGATTATTACCAAGAGAGTTAAGTGCGCAATAGAAAATAAAAATTTGTTTATTTGATTATTATCATTATTTGTATGAGGGCTGTATAAATTGTTTTCAAAATCAGACGAGCCGTGGACCCAAAAAGGTTGAAAACCCTAAGTTAATTACTTAGAGAGTAAATCCTAGTTTAGAGTTTCGATTTTCCAAACTAAAAGACATTTTTAGTTAGCAACGTTATTGCGTCTAAAAATAATTTTCTTTGAATATGTATACTCAAACTTAACAAATGAATGTTTCTGACTCTTGTCAAATTATACATATACTTTTTTAAACACAATGGTAACGGAACTTATTTTGTATATACCCTTTGTATAGTAATTTATCCCTTATACATATAAATAAATTATATTATATACCTAATGTCTGTTATACTTTTTATAGTCATAAATACATATTATGCTCATTTTAAATATATGAGGCCAAACTTTGACAAAGAACAAATTGTATCATAGAAAACCTATCTTCAACCTATGTTCCACCCAAAAATGAACATATACGTGCACATTTTTCAAATATTATATATTTTAAAGATACGCGATACAATGGTTGTCGTTACTCGAATACCGATCAACAATCGTCTAGACCACGCGACACATTATTTATTTATTTTGCTTATTATTAAAAAAAAAAAACTTAATAGAATATGGTATAATTCGACTATAAAGCTTGAAACGTGCCTCAAATAATAGAATTGGTTTAACCTACGTTTTATCTATAGGGTTTTAGTTGAAATTGACTCTCTGCAAAATTCAAATAAAGACACAAAAAAAGCATGTATTCAAAAAGAATATAATTCTTTTGAATTAAGTTCGTTTCCTGTCTTTTAATAATCCTACGCTTCTAGTTTTAATGTACACTTCTGCTTACCGGATTCAATAATAAAAAAATCGTTTAAAATTGTGGCCCAATCACCGTGTCTACCTGTTTTAAATGTAAAGTTATTTAGTGACCTATTTCCCAGGCACACTTTTATACAATCCAACACAGAAATAGTAAAGTAGGTAATTACGAATTTGTATACAAAAGTAAACCTCGAATCAAAATGAATTTTATTCGGTCAAAAACCTCGGAAATTTAATACAAGGTTCCTCATAAGTTGTTCATATTATACCAATTAAAAATATCAAAAATACATATCCACAATACTAAAACGAAGAATAACGATTTTAGTTACTTTGTTGTGATTCAAAAATATTATCTGTGGGAACTCGAAACTTTTAATGTTTATTATTATTTGTTATATACCAACACACAATGACATATTCAAATGCAATGTTTACGGCCAGAATTAACTTAACCTACCGTATTACCACGTCGAGTAGAATACATTACTTGAATAGTAATACGATTACCTATATCATAAAATATATACGTACTATTAGTAATATGTGCCGACAGACCGTCTTCGCTCATACTCGTTTTTCGAGTGTAATACTGTAATGATTTATCATTTAAATCAAAATGAACACATACATTACAACGACTTACTCAATGACGAAGTACGCACCATACGCCCGACACCACCCTAGCAAAAAAGAAATACCTTCTTCTTCCTTTTTTTTTATTTTTTTTTTTTACAGACAGTTTTACAAAAAAATATTTTTAAATTCTACCAATGTACTGAAAAAGTACATCTGTGTGTTTGATTGTTTAATCTTGAGAGGCGGTGACAGGTGCAATTATAGATGCACAGGTGCCAAGACACGGGTAAAATTGTTTAGTTTTTTTTACTAATTTTCAAGTTTACTTGTTTACAGTTCACTATTTGCACATCACGTGTGTATAGATCGTAATATAATATTCTAAATTCTAAAAGTAGTAGGTACCTAGTATAGTATTAGTAGTATTACCTACTTAAAAAAAACCGGTAACTAAATAATAAATTGATAAATTGTATGCATATTAATTTATTACAAAAGACAAAATCTAGAATGAATAAACAGAACTCTAACCTGGGTTTGACCTTACTTAACTGAACGTCTGAACCGTTGGGGATTCAAGTCGGCATCTCAAACACGATATTATTATCATGATGACGATCGCTAGCTGAGTCGCACCTATTATATATAATCACAAGATATAATAATGACGAAACAAATAGTAAATACGGAAAAAAAAATAATTGTCTAGGTTCCACACCGTCGCAAACACTCTTAACGATGATGATAATAATAAAAATATAATAATATTATTATGTTTATCATTCCGCCGCCGCCCGCGGCCGGTCAGTCGAACGCCGCCGCCGCCGTCGCGGTCGCGCCACAATGCTCCCTCCGACAGCGGCGGCGTGCACGGTTATTCGCCGCAGACAGTTGGTCATACTCCCCCTCCACGCCGAGTGACGAGACTCGGACGACAATCCCGCATGGGCCGCCAAAAGCTTGGAAATCCGTCGCCGCGCCGGTAGTTCACGCGGATGTCGTTTGCATCCGTGTACCGTTGTCTCGTCGTCATCGCGCCGCTGTCGTACGCGGGTTTAGCATCGTTCCGAACGCGTAATAATAATACATTATTCGTCGTAGAAGTTTCTAAGTTTCTTTAGGAACGTCGTCAACGAAATCTGGGTATGTGACACGAACATTTAAATGTTTTTTTCCTATGATTTTACCTATAGTGTTATAGATTGTTTTTTTTAATGATAATAATATGTTCTACTTGCCTAAACATTTAAACCTAGATACCAAGAAAAAGTTTTTTTCTTTTTGATACATCGATTTAATATTTTAATAAAATAATAATATATAAATAATGATAATAAAATATATTATATAATATTTTATAATTAGTACCCAATTATATGGTCCAAAAATGTCCAAATTTATATCATTATAAAGAATATTGTATATTATTAATATTCAACATTTAAATAGTTTTTATAGTTTTCCATTTGAGAAGATGTATGATATAAATTCTAATATCAATATAAATAATTGGCATTGGTACATGTGAGTACCTAAGTACTATGTGACGATGCATAATTTGTATCTTATCGATACTTTACATAAAATATGTTTTAAAATGAAAATTGTGAATATTGTTAATTTACTAGGTAATTATGTACTTCTACCAAAAAAAAAATATAAAGAGGATGTCTAGAAATACTACCCATCTGTTTTCTCTCTCAGACTCACGCGAACATAGACAATTTACGTTCAGCAAAACCAATTTCCGTGTTGTTACTTTTAGTATTAGAATGAATTTACTTATTATCAAACTTTAAGTTAAGAACATTATCTGTGTAGCTATGTTCGCTTTTTTCAATATTTTAATTTAAATGAGATTTATAAGGTATTTTAAATTGTAATATTTTACATGCACAACATTTTTATACAAATTAAAATTTTGAAAAAAGCTAACATAGCGACATAGGTTATGTTCTTAACTTAAAATTTGATAATAGGTAAATTCACTCTTGAAAAATACTAAATTGGTTCTGCTGAAAGTAAATTGTATATGTTGCGCGTGGACTAGAGTCAGAAACAAATAGTGCTTTGGCATAGTCATTAGTCAAGTCATACAAAACGAAAAATAAAACATATTATGTTAATAATATGATACATAGTTATATAGGTTTCAATAGAAATTTGAATTTGAAAATGCCTAAATATTGTTGATAATAAATTTTAATTAAAATAATAATTAGTCCACACTTTAGTACCTACTACAATAAATTGCAACGCATCGAGTGTATTGCATAATTTGTAGAATATTATGAATGAAAACGTATAATATAATTATTAATTAACCTAACACATTTGTTATAATGTTAAAATTACCTATATTTAATAGAGTTAAAATAAAGCTATTTTAAAATTGTTACATTTTTAAGATAATTATAATTACCTACCTATATTTCGTAACGACATAAGTAGGTACCTAGTTGAGTTAACCTATTTCCAACATATATTTATACAAATTACCTTATTGATTACGTTAATACTT
Organism: Neotoxoptera formosana; assembly: GCA_022818045.1. Taxonomy (NCBI): domain Eukaryota; kingdom Metazoa; phylum Arthropoda; class Insecta; order Hemiptera; family Aphididae; genus Neotoxoptera; species Neotoxoptera formosana. The sequence continues at coordinate 9,057,217 of CM040633.1, read as the reverse complement.
GTGTGACTTTAATAATAAAAACTAAATTTTGTTCACTTAATATAGCAATGTTTTGAAAAAGTTTGTAAATTTTAAGAAATTCTCTTATCTCACATTCTAAAAACACGATAGTAAACATGCATTAAAAATACCAATAACTTGGGTTTTAATAATTATTTTATTATGTTTGAAACAGTTCTATTACGGATAATTTTTTTTATATGTGCTGCATTAAATTAAATTACCAACGATCAATCAAAAACCACAAGTACAAATGTTAAGAAATAAGATTGTTAACACTTATAAGTGTACAGCAACAGCATTTTGAAAAGTTATTAAGTTCTAGTCTACTAAATACACACTTTAATAATAAATAAATAAAATTATTATTTTTTATTAAATATAATCAGGTAGGTATATAATGTAGTATGTCTACATGAAGCATATTTTAAGATACACATAAATACATACATATAAATTAAAAGTAAACACCCACATTTTATTTTTTACCTCGAAGATAATATGCAAATGGTTAAATTAAGAATTTGGTATCAACAATTTCATTTTAATAATTAAAAACAACTTTTTTGAATATATTTTAAGCTATAATAAAAAAAAGCGTTCATTTAAATATTATTATGCAGATGACTTATGAAAAACAATAAAACATTTTTAAATATTTTACTTTTTGCTAACGGATGTGATTAAATTATTTAGATTTAAAGTAAATATATTGGTTTGCATGTAATTTTTTTTATGTTGTATTTAATGAATATTGAAAATATTCAGTTGTAATGTTGCAATGTTGCCAACGAAAGCTTTAGGTTCTAAGAAATAAGAAAAATATATTTACATATTTGTATTTATTTATCTGTACCACCTACCCTAACATAATATTTAAGTTTTTATTAATTTTGGATGAACTATGAAGATCGAATATATATATACCTAATATTACTAAAGCATGTTAATAATATTTACCTGTTTATCTGTTAGCAAGCATGTTAAAAATTTGGAAAAATGTAGACCCCTTTTCGTTTTGGCTGGAAGTTTTGTAAAAACAAATAATATAGTCTGTAATATTCTACTGTCTTCAGAATTTTAAAATTAATTGTTATCCTGGATCACAAAAATATTGCAAATACCCGTTGAAATTATTACGTTTTTTTTTTTTTTTTTAAATTCCCTGGGGCTTTATATTATTTAAACGACCCGAAGGTCTTTATAAATATTTTTGACAATTATACATATTTTACATACTAGATATAAATTATATATATATTACACGTTGATGGAGTCACTTCTAGTGAAGTGCCTCCTGCCAAAAAAATTATTACGTGAAGATATTACGTGCGTCACATGGGTTCGTAATCATCAATATGAGAAAAATCAATTAGTTGATGAACGTTATAGTGTACACCAATTTTGCTAGATATCCCTAACCATATCAATATGTAAACTAACTCATATACATCTAAACTTAAACATTTTAATGCTTCTATATTTTTCATTTTTTATAACATATTTAGAAATGTTCATACTTTGGTGTATATAATAAAAAGATTCATAGCTAATATTTACTGTCTATGTACAATGTATTATTTCGTATTGTATAATATATTAATACGATAGATCATTAATTAATTTTAACATAATATAAATTAAATCATTTTGTAAAAACCAGGAAAGTCGCTTTGCTGTATAGAATAGGTTTCGAGTGTACCTTATCATTAAGTAGGCCACTGTAATGGGTGTGTTCAAAATGCAATTCTATATATCATTGCAAACGAAAAACAATTTTGACTGGAGTCCAGACCTGGATTTAACTTCTATTTCTAACGATGTCTTATGATTTATATAAATTATCCCTTAAATTATTTATATTACCTACTATAAGACATTAATTTACTGTTCTACAAATGATATAAGTAATACAGTAGGTTGAACTACTTTTTGCTAAAAAGTATATCATGATATTAAACATTATGGATAATATAATATATAATACGTCAATACTGACGTACAGTATAGAATATAAAAAGTTTAAATGAGTCTAAGTATTTAAAAAAATGATTGTGTATTACAAAATAATCTATATAATGATATAAAAGTGTCATAGGTATTCTTGTGATTAAAATTTTTTTAATTACAATAAATTGTTTGATAAGTAATTATTGTTATTTTATGTTTGAATACCCCGAAATGTTGTCAAATTTTGAACTCAAAAGCTTATAAAATGTGTGTAATTCTACGTAATTCTCCTTTCCAGTAAAAAAAAAAACTTAAAAGAAAATCTTATATTAAATATTCAATGCTTATAGATAATTTGAAAATATTCGATTGATGTTTGATTTTTGTTCAAATTTTAACGTCAACTGTTTTTTTCTAAAATAAAGTTGGGACTATATGTATTTTATGTGTATGTATACTACTATACTCGATATTTTTTATTTTTTAAGAACAACTTATGAGGAATATTGTATAACATTTTCACTCTTTTTACTCCTTATTTCCAATTTTATAATATGTTTATATTGTAGCAAATTCAAGGCTAATATGGTACATAGAAAAAATAAATTACCTATCAGCATTCCAAAACGGGTTCCGGAGAAATAAATCGACAATCGACAGCTTAGGATATATCCAAAACGAAATAAATAAAACATTTTCTGAAAATCAATTCATGAGTCTAATAAGCCTGGACATAGAAAAAGCCTACGACAGCACTTGGAAACATAGAATCATGTCAAAACTAAGTGAAATATTATGCTACGGAAACTTACTGAATTATATTAAAAATTTTTTACAAACCAGATCATTCCAAGTAAAACTAAATCATACAATGTCTGAAACTTTTTTTCAAGAAAACGGAATCCCACAAGGGTCTAGTCTATCCCCAACATTATTTTTAATTGCTATAAACGATATATCTAACTACATTACTGAACCCATCAAGTACACCCTCTTCGCAGACGACTTAAATATTTTTTTCAGAAGTAAACAAACAAACACAGTTCAAATTCTACTTCAAGAAAGTGTAAATAACCTAGCAAAATGGTCGTCAGAAACCGGCTTCAGATTTTCACCAAATAAATCACAATGCATCTGTTTTACAAAAAAAAGAAACCAAAAAACACCCACCTTCAAATTAAACGAACTAACAATTCCTATCAAAGACACTATCGAAATTCTAGGCGTTACATTCGACACAAAACTTTCATGGAAACCACATCTAAGACTAATCAAAAAGGAAACATCACAAAGGTCAAATATCATAAAAATACTAGCTCACCAACGTGGGGCTCCAAAAGCAAACTTCTAATACAATTATATAAAGCATTTATAAGATCAAAATTAGAATATGGCGCAGAACTATAGCTATCAGCCAAAAACAGAGCACTAAAAACAATAGACCCAATACACAACACTTGCTTGCGCCTTGCCATCGGCGCATTTAAATCCAGCCCGGTAGAAAGCATTTATATCATTGCTAGCGAACCCCCTCTCTGGATTCGAAGAACTCAACTAGCACTACATTTCGCCACAAGATCAACTATAAATAACACTGAAAAACTAATACCAGACCACATCAAACAGATTATCACAAAATACAAATTAGATTTTACAAATACAATTAAAAACACTATTATGCTAACACCCCCGTGGTCTACAAAAGTCGACATAAACACAGAACTTGCGGAGAACAAAAAAAAAGAAACCTCTCCAAAAATTTACAAAAACTTGTTATACGACCTTAATAACACATTAGTAGGACAAGACATATATACCGACGCCTCCAAAAGCGAACAAGGAGTAGGAATAGCAATTATTATCGACAAAAAAATAACAACATATAAATTACAAAAAAAATGCTCTATATTTACTGCAGAAGCCATAGCCATAATCTCAGCACTAAAACTTATTGAAAATGAGCCACATATAAATTTCAACATATTCACCGACTCTTTAAGCACCATCAACAGCATTCAAAATACCTTTCAAACAAACGACATCGCTACCATCATAATAAATCAAATAGAAAAATTAAAAATTCAGAATAAGAAGATCAAATTTATCTGGACTCCAGGACATTGCAAAATAAGCGGCAATGAATTAGCAGACCATCACGCAAAAAAGGCAACATTATCCGAAGACCCCAAACTAAAATACTACACAATATCAGACACAAAAAATTATATAAAAACCTTAACACAGAATATATGGCAAAACCACTGGTCTCATCAAATAAACAAATTACGAGAAATAAAACAGAATATAAATCCCTGGCCACAAACTATAACATCAAGGAAAACCGAAATAATAATAACCCGACTGAGAATCGGCCACACTCACCTTACACACGGACACCTAATGAACAACCAACCCCCAACAGAATGCACCACTTGCGGAGTAACCCTCACTATTAAACATTTTCTGACCGAGTGCAGATCCAACGAGGAAGAGAGGAAACAACACAAAATGCCATCCGACCTGTACGAGATAATCGGCCCCGACTGCCAACCTCAAAACATCATCTCATTCCTCAAATCGATCAAATTAGAAAAAAATATATAAGAAACAAACAAATTGTTATAAATTAAAACAAAACTAATGGCCTATGCAGCTGAAGCTATAATGTTCAATAAAAAAAAAAAAAAATATGTTTATAAATAGATTATAAAGATTTATTATATCTAGAAAATGCTAATATATAAAATAAATATTTTGTCAACACTTCAAGTACCTGTTAACGGTTATTATTTTTGAGTTAAAACAAAAAATACAATACATTTGGTCAAAAACTAGTGTTGATTATATGAAACCACCCTCAAAGTTGATGATTAAAAAACGATTTTATTGCTCCAAAAAGTGATGATCGACAACAACAAAAATACACACACTCGCTCACTATTGTAGTAAAACATATATAAACATTCACCGTTCCGCTCAGAATCTAAAATGTTTAAAAATGAAAAACTATGGAAAATATTTTAAGTTGGCTATTATTATTAATAGTTCCATAAAAAATATGTAGTGGTAATTTTATTAATCAGGGCGGAGTACACTCCCATATTTTCAATATATTCGTATTTTAGTATTTAACGTTTTTTTAGCTTAATTTCTTTTAAAATGTTATTACTGTTAATGTTACAATATAATATTTTTTATTATGTATCCAAATAAATAAACTGGAAAGCGTGGTTTTATTAAGAGAATATCATGTCCCCAAAAAACTTTAAATTACTTGAACAGTCTAAATTAAATGTTAATTATTTAACATTAACACCTCTATATTTTATTAATAGTTAGTTTATAAATATAAGTAAAAGTATGAACTTTTATAAAAACTTATAGTGATTATTAAAAAGATATTTAAAAACGTTTTATACATAATACACAAATAGTATAATAATAATATAAGTGTTCCTATAAAATATTTTATATGTCAATCATTTAAAGTTATATATACATTTCTTTGACGTAGGTACCTACCTCCCAAAGTTTAAACTGAAATATTGACGGAATCTCCAGAATCCATATTGCATTTTTTTTTTGCAAATATTAAGCATGCAAATACACGCTTTTTATTTTGGTTTGATTTCAAAAATTAGGTGGGGGCTGTAAACATGTGTCTCCAACCCCCCTCCCACATACCAAAAATACTTATTGTAACATGAAACCTACCCCCGGGATTATGATTTAGCTAGGTTAGGTACCCTTGGTGAAAATGTCTCAATATATTTATAATCCTCCCCCAATTTATACACCGGCAAGTAAAAATACTCTAGAAGGAAGTACCCCACGGGGGTACGAATAACGGCTATATAACATAAGCACTAAACATAATAAAAAGAAATATCATATGCACCAATATTTATATTTTATATATTTTAAAATATTCGAAATTGTCAATAATCCATAATTTATAATCATAAAAATCATATTATTGTTCATTAAATAAAATGTATATAACGACTTTATAGTTTTAATTTTCGCTGCAATATAGTTGACGCTTTATAATCATGTCTAAATAAAAAGCACGCAAATTAAACATGCTAAATATTTTCTAAAAAAAAATGTTTAAATTTGAATGAGGGGACATGCACGTACTTACGTACAATATTGTATTATTTATTTTACAATAAACGTTATTGGCAAATAAAAATATATTTAAACATTACAATGTTTGTATCTTTGTAATTATTTTAGTATACCGGCTATACTGCTATAGTCTGTATCGTGTAGGGTGTCATACTGTCATTAGGTATTATTATTATCATTGTACAATTTTTTTTTTAAATTTTCTAAATATTTTACGTTTTCTATAATTCTTTTTTTATTTTATTTACCTAAATTATTTATCACTTTATCTAGATGTATAAGTTTTTATTAAAATTATAATAAATAATTAAGATATTGATGGTGCATGGATTCTGAAACGGGATTTAATAGTTAATGCAACTACTATACTCTATATTCTGTTAAAATACCTAATCAAAATAACTTACAAAAAATCCAGGCATTTCAATCAACTGCACTCTGTCTGATAACGGTTGCACCCTTCTACGTCTCCAATCACACCTTATACACCGACCTACAAATATACACCATATTCGAAACCGCATCCACCTTTTACAAATGATTCCGAACCCACCTAGCTAACCAGTAACCATACAAACCCCTCATTAGAGATCTCGACTCAAATAGTATCCCTGAAAACCCACCTACATAGACGATTAGCTTGCCAATGGTGCATAGACCCCCTAACCAAAAATGAATACTTAATTAATATCAAGTTAAAAAAGTGTCACTGCTGGGTGGCTTATTTTTATCGGCAATGTACATGTAATCCGTAAGTATGTACCGTGTACCTACTTATTGAGAAAAAATAATAATTTACAGATTGAAATTCGAAGAAAAATAAATAAATAATAATCAAAATAGTAACTTTTTAGTATTTAGAAATTGATTTGGATGTCAGGGAACTATCGTCTCAGACTATAGGAGTTAACTCCATTTTATATAGGTTTAATAGTATATCGTAACTCGTAAGAGTTTACGTTGGTCTTGGGGAATCGCGTTTTGAGTTAGTTATTACTTGTCCGGACGTCCGGCAGTGTTGTCTTTTAAGTCTGGAACTCTGGAAAGCAATTAATTACACTAAAAACAGTTAATCGAAGTTTAGTTTGTTAAGGCCTTAGACCTTAGTTTGTGTAAGTTTAACCTGACCTGAGCCAAGCTAATAAAGAGCTATTTTAGATTATACATAAATGAAATATGTTTAAAAAAATCCGGTAAGTCTGATGTGTATAGTAGGTGTCGAGTGTACCTCGACATTGAGTAGGTGGAAATGGATTTGTTTAATTTGAATTCAATTGTATACGATAAGAAATGATTCTGATTCTGTCAACTTATATTTCATTGTTATGACTTTATAAGTAATTAATTTTTCTATAAAAACAACACTAATTAGATAGGATGATTTTTTTTTCAATTACAAATTGCATAAATATTATATAATAATATAACCTTCTATGATATTTTTAAAAGCTGTATGCCTGTACATATTAATAACTTATGAGCCAGTACCGTAGAACTGGTGAATGGGTTCATACTTCGTGGTATAAAGCTATATATGTACAAACAAGTCTATACTTATAAATTTCAATTTATTTAAATATTTTTACTTTGTATTGATAATATGAAATTACACTAAATATAGTTTAATTATGAAGTTTCTGTTACTATCGAACGATTTGTATACTTTGTACATCTGTTTGTATAATATTAATATAATATATAGTTTAACGAGTAGGTATATGTAATAATATGGTTTTATCAGTTGTGAGTTATTAAAGTTTTTGTAATTTTAAATAATAATTTCTTTTTGAGCTATAAGTTAAATTTAATTTACATTTGTCTTCACCTTTAAAAAAAAATATTTTTGAAATGTATCTTTTTAGCTAGGTTCCTTTTTAGTAGGTGTTAGCATTGATTTTATAATATACTATATTATTAGTATATTATAAAATCAATGGTGTTAGCTAATAAAAATTCACTAACATCAAATGACTAATTTTTTTGAAGAGAACTGAATGTTCAACTAATTATTAACAGCTAAAACATAAAAGAATAACATATAGTGAAGTACGGCATATTGTCCCTGCTCTGACAAAGTAGACAGTAACGAAAACCAAAAACAAAACTGTCTGTATGTCTATTATAGCTGGGAAGTGGAAAGAGCTTTGTCCGCTGTGTCTGTCCACCACAACAGTCTAGTATAGCCAGAAAAGGTATTATATTATATTGAGTTCAATGAATTTAATATATATTTTTTAAATTCTTCAATTTATATATATCAAATAAAAATTTGAGTTCATTAAAAAAGCAACCCAACTACCTATTAAATTATAACTAATCATTAATAATTATAATTGGAACGTATAAGGTTTACTCGATGTACAGTTTTATTATAACAATGTATAAATAAAATGAAAACACTAATTGGATGTCCAAATAATGTCTTTAATTGCCTTATGACGTGTTTATTCAATATCCCATTTCATGATAATTTATTCAAAAAAAGATTTTTAGCGTTTTAATAATTACATAATTTATAAAAAAAAATAGTTTCCATGTAATGGATGAACATATTGTACCCTCAGTCTATGTAAATATGTATGTATGTATGTATGTATGTTAAAATTGTATATATCATAAGTACTATCATATTTCATAAGATAATTGTTCAAAACAAAATCATTACAGTGCGGAGTTATAGTATACTATACCTATACTTTTTTTTTTAAATATTAACAAATAGAACTTGGTACATACTATTAGTACCTATAGGTTAGTTTTATTGGCATATAACGCTAACATAAGATTATTCCATTAAAAAAACATATTTTTATATAGGAGCGTATTTAAAAGAAAAAACTTTCAAAGTAAGTTTTTCATTTCTTCTTATGATAATATATTAATGCGGCGACATTTTGTCTTGTGAGATATACATTGTCTACGTTGTCAAATGGTCTTACATTTATTTTTCAACCTGCTCTCCAAACCATTAGGACCTAACACATTGCAGTAATTCCCTAGGGAAAATACAAATAATTTTGGAAATAAATAACAAACTTTAATGACCATCTTTGAACTATTCTAAAAGGATTTGACACGAGACACGGCAGGATTTATGTGAGGTAATAATCAAAAAAACCTGTTGAATTAACAAAATAACTCTGTTGACACAATTAAATAATGATAAATAAATTAAAAAAGTTCACACGAATGGTTGTTTTTAAAAGAGTACTTGTAATTGCATTATCTTAACCTAACTACATATAGTACATAATATTAATATTATTATAAATTGCACACTATTTTCGGTAGTTTTGTCAAAAACAATGGATAAAGGCCAAATAGTGGTTTTGAAGTACTCTTTTTTAATAATAATTATTAATTTGGAATTTGCTAAGTTATTACAGTTGATACGATAGTTATATCATCATTTGATACTTTTACAAAAAAATTTAAATATCTTAATTTTATTATTGAATTACATACATTTTTTTTAACTTCGGCTGCCACAAGTCCAACTGCTTGTCATTGGAAACAGGCTAGAGTATTGACATTTGTACAATATTAATAAAAAGATACATGACCGTATATAAAGTTGGTTTTTTTTATATTTTATGAAGATGAATATTTTAGCTTCTCAAATTAATCTTAGAGTCTGGTTGATTTCTTGTATCTCTGGTTGAAAATAACTCGTAGAGTGTAAGTTTCTGCTTTGTAATTTTAAAGCTGTCCACTGTTAACATCCAAAGAAGTCCACGAATCTAATAAAATTATGTTAATTGTAAGATGACCATTATATATTTTTGTTTTTTTTTACATTATTGTATAATGTGGGTAATGGGTATTATTGGATAACTTGGACGTCCTGGATGGTATATGATACTATATGAATGTTATACTTGTACAAGTACAGTGTCAGTAATACACTACTACTCCTATTTTTATTTTACAAAATATTCTTAAGACTATTGTGCTTACTATGTTAGTATTAACGTTGTTAGTGAAAATATATCCGAGAAGAAAAATATATATAGACAAGAAAATGAAATTGACCAGCAGTGATCCAAATTCCAAAAATATGTTTTTTATACTATACATATTCAATACAGTATTACAATTTTAATCACAAAAAATAATGTATTATTGTTTGACCATTTTTGTGTTCAGAATATATAAAATACACAAGTTTAATATATTATAACGGATTCGTCGTTATAATAAAACAAGTTGTGATTAATGTACTCATTGAAAACTTTTAACACTAGTATGCAAGTGTGTGTATAGTATATAATATTCAAATCGATTTAAATTTCGTAAATTAAATTTTCAATTTCATAAATCAATCATTTTACGAATATGAGATATATATTTTACTATTCATTGGATATTGTTCATACTGACAGTTATAATTGAATAATTTAAAACACAGTAATTTAGTAATTTATTAAATTTTATATAATACCTATCTTAAATGTTTAATTATTTTGTATATCATTTTTAAAAAACAGATCAGCATTAATTATTATTGTGTTGCTGTGTGGTTATTGTATTTAATGTATTATTTCGTTGTACATTGGTAAGGAAGCTGAATAAAATCACAGTCTTGTAAAATAATTGGTCGTATATAGTTTTCACCATTAATATTATAATATTATGATGTTATATTTTTGTATTATTTTAGACAAAGTTAAATAAAAATAAAAATGGATTTAAATTTAAAAATAAGTTGTTAGGTATGTTATTTATAACATATTTAAATAGAAAATAAATTAAACTTAATTTATATTTAAGTCAGACATTTTCAAATTTTAATTAAATATGTAGATAATATTATTATGTAAGGTATATATTTTGATATACTAACTCAAACTATATTAGATAATATAATATAAGTATTTTGTGTTTTAAGTCATTACACAAATAATGAAACAATATTAGTCTTATACTCTTTTCAATTAATATATTGTCTCGCTATAGTCAATATAAAAGAAAATATTCAGTGGTAAAAATCACAAAACTAAAAATATAATGTGCAGTGTCAAAAGACTATTTTTGTATTGAATGTTTTGCAAATTACAACATAACTATAATTGTCCAATTAAAATGAAATTTGTCTTGAAAATGACTAACTTACTAACACTTAAAAAATTTTGTCACTAAAGTTGAAAACATCGATTAAATAAAATAAATACCGGAGAAAAAAAAGTTTTTAGAAACCTTTTTTTATATGTTATAATAAAGTTGTTATTTTTAAAAAAATAAAAAATTAAAGGTACTCACAATCCTGCAGCGGCGGAGGTAGAATCCTATTGTCTTGGCGGTACGGCCTAGCGTTGTCTTGTATGTCAAGCCTAAATTATAAAAATTGAATATTTAATATCTTTTTAACTATAAAATAATTTTAAATGTTCGTGATTATAACGAATTTGTAAAACTTAGAACTTAAAATTCTAATTTAAGAAATTGTGTCTAATTTTGAATATTTTTAATTGGCTATAAAAATAACTATTGTGGGATCTTGAATTAATTTCTTGAGCTTTTTAATAGATCCTATATATTTAAGTGCTGGGAATTTTTCATTTTTGACACTCCAAACTACAAACTAGATCCAATTTCCTACAAGAATCCAACCCCAATGTTGAAATGGAATGCATTTTTACTGCTCTAAAAGATAATGAGTGATTACAGACCCAATAATACAATTTGAAAAAATACCCGTCATTGTAAGATCAATAAGTAGGTACATTCGACGCTGCATTAGGAATAATCTAAAATGATTATCAACAAACATTGTAAGGAAAACATTAATATTGGAAATATATAAAATAAATAATTATTAGGTACTACAATAATATAAATAGTTTATATAATACAAAATAATATGTTGTGATTAAATAATTCGAAAACCACTACAATAATAACATACTGCCTAGTTTACAGGAAATAATCAAATCGTTATAATATGAAACTGACTGTTGCACGACAGTTGACTAAAATATCAGGTGGGTAAAAATACTAAAAATATTGCGATAGCACGCAGCTTATCTGTCATAATTTCACCTTTATTACTTTCCCGCAATCGATTTATTCGGTTCTTTCTTAACACAATTTGCACGTATATAGTCTATATTTAGGCATTATATAACATCTATAATATATATATAATATATAACAATAAGGTATAGATAGCAAGGAAAAAACGTTCCAGTGTGGGGGGGGGGGTGAGCTACAGTTTGTGTAAGTACATACTATGATCGCAATTCATAATATATAATAACAGTATAATAAGTACCGCACCTATAATGCCTTTGAATTGAGTAACAAGTATAATAGAACTTATGGTACGGATTACTTGTACATGTGCAATATACAATGCACGTATATACATAGAGACAATAATTTTCTAGTGTATAGGAGATCACATCTAATTTCTGAAGTGCCTACCTGTATAAAATATAATATCTTTATTTCATTCATTTTTTACTGGGTAGTCAGTAGGTACGTACATAATATATATATATATATATAATAAATAAATAAATAAAAATAAATAAATAAATAAATATGTCTATACATCGTTATAATGATATTGTAATAATATATCACCTCTACATTTTCTCTGTCCTTTTGCAATTAGTTTTCGCTATTAAATCGAGAAGTTAATCTCGCAATAGATATTTTAATTCGAAACACGACCCGTAACTTTGGAAATTATAAAAGTAGTACGATACGCGCAAGAGGTATTTTCTGTTGTTGTTTATACTTCAAACGCCTGGGATTGAGCCGTCTGCAGCAGGTGAAATGTTTTATGTTGGGTAGAGTTCCGATGAATAAAATCCGCACGAAAGTACACATTACACATTGGGTGCAGTGGGTGATGCAGTAGTTAGGCAAGAGGAGGGTGCGACGACGGATTCATTTTCATATTTTCGTTTGTGGATTTATGTCGTGAGAAGTTTTCCCGTCTTCTATAGTGACAGTGACGACGACCCTAACTCAGGTTGCTCGGCGGTGGTGGGTAGGAAGAAGATCATAATATTATACCTGCAGCATATACGCAGGCGAACGGTTAAATTGTTAAAACATTATTTTTTCGAAATGCTTTACGTGGGAAACGTGACGAACACCTCGTCTGTCGGCTATATAATTTTCTGAAATTCGATTTGTAATGCGACGAGCTTTGGTGGTCGAATAATAATATAAAGGTATAGCGTACGAAGATAACGGTGCACCGAAACGCCTAACCGCGTGCCATATATGTGTGTGCCTACTACCTCTATATATGTGTTGTTGTTATTATTATTATTATTATTTATCGTTTGTTATGCGCTACAGTCTGGCATTTCACTCGGTGGCGGCAAAAACCCTCTATATATATAGTCTTTACTCTTTAGGTACTTGTAGATTCTACACGTGACTTTCTTCAATATTTTTCCGTTCTCTCCCCCCTCCTCCGACCATCATACTCTTCCCACTCTCGATGTGTACACAATACTATGCGCACTGCGTATTACCAGTACTACATAATATTAATTATAATAATATGTATGACATAATTGACATTATATTATGCATTGTATAAAATAACACACAATTACTTTTCAAGACGCGGATCATATCGGAATACCTAAGGAGATTTTCGCCTTGACTATTGGAGGCTGCCAATCATGGTCATCGGCGGTGGCTTCCCGGAAATTGGCCTCCCCTCCCCAAAATTTCAATAGCCTTCCCCCAAATGGAATTGTATGTATACATCTGTGTTTCATCTAAATAGAAATCGGGTTTCAAGCCACTTTACTGTGGATAATGCTATCCTCCCCCCCCAAAAAAAATTCAACCAAACGTCCGGTTATATGACGTTACAGTTATTTCGCACACAATTTTTAGTGAAGTTTACGCAAATAAGCACACCATTGGGCATATTTTTTGACGTTGTAACGCTAGTTCCACACGGTCTTATCACCAGCGACCACTGATTTCCGTTAATAAAATCTACGATAACGACAAGAGATAACTGTTGTAGTCAGTCACTCAGAGGGGGACTATAGTGCAAAAAATACGTACCAAAATATATTATACAGAGTATCCTACTGTGTTGGACTTCGTACATGTCCACCCGTTAATAAAATAATACTATATATAGCAGATTACATCAGTGGTCCATTATGATTTTCCGCTTTCGATGTTAAATATGATAAAACGGGAAAACATATTGGGCCATCTTGTATAATATGTTATATAGTATTTACTTTAAACATATTATATTTCTCTGCACGCCTTGTGTCTACATTTTAAAAGTATATCGGTTACTAATAAATATATATAATTTAATACCCGTGCTAAATAAGTGTAAGCATAATATTATCTAACGGGTACATGTATTTTATAATATATTATATAGATACGTGGTACGTGAATTGAAGAGGGAGCAATTTTGTTATTTTCTCTTGTTGAAAACTATAATTAAAAAAAGAAAATAATTCGTAAAAAAAATACTACACCGTAAATAATTTCAAAAACCCTTTTTAGTATATTGAACTTGGTTTTGACCTGCGTTAGTAGAAATGAGTAGCATTTGTGACGTGAGATGCGTCTGGAACAGCATTGCTAGATATATGTATGTATCTGCTATATAGTATATAATATATATGTATAACCTATTAGAACTTAAAATAATAAAAATTCCAACGTGATACGTGTAAAAACGAACCGTGTTTATTCTTTGGTTTTTTTTTACCAAAGGGTTAATAAAAATATTCAATATATTAAAATGGTTTTAATTGGCATGAATATTGTCACTAATCGTCACCGCTACAGTTCTTGTTCGAATTTATAATATGATCTGGACAATTTCTGATGAATTTATAATTTAAAAAGAATGATTATATTAAAGTTGTTATAAGCGCTTTTACGTGGTACAAAATGTATGCATTTTGTATAATTTAGTGACTATCAAAAAAAAGTATTACAACTGACTACCGAGTTCATTAAAATTTCAATTTGATTGGTACGATCATATATATTTAATACTTATATTATTCATATATTTGTACAAGATAAAAATTTAATCTAATTGTGACGAAGTATATTAGATTCTGAGGTCTGAGCGAAACTATGAATGTATTAATTTTACAATTTGTGGTTTTTTTTTGTGTATCTACTGTACACGATTTAAAGCATAAAAAAGTGAATCTAAATATATCTTTGAAAGTTTAAAATTCCCAGTAATTTTCTTAATATTAGCGTTGATTAAATATACGTAGATAGCCCAGGCTATGATAAATATTGGAAACGCTTAAAACGTCTCAAATGAAGCCAGAATTATAGTAGTTATGGATTCCTGACAACAGAATGTATATTTAATCAATGATATTAGGATGAACAAAAATGAAAATTTTCAAAACAAGTTTTTAATAGTATATTGATTTTAAAATCTGATTGTTGTTATTCAATAGCTAATAACAATAAATACTTGAACTGTTTAAAAAATGTTTATATTATCATTTTATACATATATGTTATAATTTAAAACTTTTTGAGCTATTAATAGACATTTAAAATTTTAGATAATATTTAGTTTTAGTACTCACTTCTGACATTTTATGACATTTCGAACGTAACAATGTTCAATTTTTATAGCTAAGGACTGCACATTTAAAACAAGATTTCTCGTAAATAGTTACTAGTCTACTTAAATAGTATCGTATAAATATGTATTAATTATTGAAAAATATTATTATTACCAGCAATATTATTTGATTTTTACATATTTATTATATACCTCCATTCATATTTCATAAGGGTCCGGTAAATCTACTTTTATGTGGCCAAAAAAACCTTAGTTTATTTTATTGAGATTTAGTACGCAACAAAAAAACGATATTCTTAATTAATTTATTGTTAATTCTTCATGAGACCCCCACGAGCTCGTTAAGTGGGACCCATTATTCTGTTGAAATAAATAAAAAATAAACTCAAACTCGTTAATACAAAAAATAAGTAAAAACATATTTTTATTGTTCTTAATTTTATTGATTACTATTTATACATAGGTACTTGGAAAAATAAATTATTACAATAGATGTATAATATCAATTTATAATTTATACATTTTATACAAATCATAAAAATAAATGTGCGTATAAAAATATCATAAACTCATAAAAAAATGCAAGTTTATAATAAATACAATTCACAAATGTTGCAAAATATGAATGTAAAAACCAGTGTATATGATGATATTATAAGAAAAAAGTTGTTTAAATAGTGCGAAAGCGTACAAAAAATATAATAGTACATTGATATACAAAAAAAAAAAAAAAAACTAAAAAATATAGGTAATAATAAAAATAAAATGAGTCCGACATGGTGCATAGGAGGGATTTATCAGATGTGATGTATATTGGGAGAACGGTTTAAGGCCACCGATAGTGGTCACCTCTATACAGAGTACTCCAGCCGGTCCTGTCGGGCGCGTTTGCTCGAGAGACCTCGATGTCGACAATGACGGCGGCGGGTGAAGCGCGACCGCAAAGGCCGCGTGACCGATTACGGGATGACGGCGGGAGGCTAATGAACTACGTCGTACGCTTCGACGGTGCCGAAGACGACTTTTGCGACGGCGACCAAAGCTGCACGGAGAGAGCGAGCGAAGACTAAAATTTCGCTCGGAATCATTTTTCGTACACAATGCTTTTATATCGTTTAATTCAAATTTAACACGTCTATTACAGTAACTCCACTCGACACCCAATATACTGCAAAGTGGTACTTACCCACTTGCCGACCTTTTCTTTTTTTTCTTCTATAAATCGTGATAAAAAAAAATTTTGTTCGGTCAAAGTGCTTGAAAATGTAATAAAAGTTTCTAGTAAAATGTTATCAAAGCTATTTCAAAATATCAAAGATACAAAGGCACGATTTTTTTTTATACACAAACAATTTTTTTGCGTGGATATTAAACTTTTATGTATTTTATTATATTTGTATACCCAATGAAACGTTCAAAACATTTAGATCAACTTTAAGCTATTGTGCCTACATATACTACGAACCTATTTACACCGTTATAGGTAACCTTACCGCCGGTAAGGCGGAATTCACTCAATAGTTAATAACAATAATAAATTATATGAATTGGTTTATACAGAGTGATTCAAAATTAATGTTACGACCAAGTTATATTGATTTAAAATAGAGAAAAAATGCATGATACGAAATTTTTTTGATTTAGAAACATCTAAAATGATTTGTATACATTTTACATTTGTTTACAATATTTTGGGAAAGTTTTGGGCGGTCAACTTTAGAAATGTATAAAAAATGTATATATCTTTCAAGCATAGACTTTTGCATTAATTAATGTTGTTCAAGCATTAAAATGTATTAAAAAATGTCTTCATATTATGTTTGCCAAAAAAGTATAGGTTCCCATTTGAGTTTCTAAAGTTGACCCCTTAAAACCTTCCTAATATTTGTAAAAAATTATAAAATGTACAAATAATAATTTTAGATGTTTCTAAGTCAAAAAACTTTTGTATCATATATTTTTCTGTATTTTGAATATTTATGTGATAAAATGGCTTTAACATAAATTTTGAATCATACTATTTATACCTACTGTTATAATATTGTTAAATATTTATAATATAATAAAATATACAACGTTCTCAGCAAAATTTAAATGAAAACATTATATCAGACTTTCTCTGCTCAGAATCGTTTTTTTGTATGCAATCATTGAATTCAAATTTAACACATACATTAAGTGTTGGTCATAATTTATGGTTATTGTTTTATACCTATATATATCTAAGTTATTATAAATATTGAAAAAAAAGGTTATGAGGAATCTATCCCCCTTACCACCCCCTCCTCATTAGACCACCACTACATACGTCGGGTAGCAATGTTGTATAAATAGATTTAAAAAATTAAAAACATTGAAATAAACCTATTTTTCATGCATGTACTATCCTTTATTTAAATAAATTACCTTGCACAAAAAAATGTATGAAATAAAATTACCTAGTTGAAAATATTGCACAGTATTAAAATTTAATATGTGAGTAAATTTGTAATGTTTATGTAGTACATAGAATACAATGTTAACACATTGACACATTGTATACATTATACACATTTATTATTTATTTAACTTATTAACATATCTATATTATCATTATTTCAACTGGCTGGTATGTTTTTGTTTGTGTGCAATTTATACCCGCATAGACCAAAGTTTAGGTTACTAATATATCAAAGTAAATAATATATCGTTGTATTACGATTCATAACTGCAGCTATTGGACATCATGTATAACGTATTATGTAAACATTTCAATACTTGGTCTCAAACACAACATATTATTATATAGAATATAGATAGATTTCAATCTTTCAAACGAGGAATATTTCAAAATAAGTTTACCAGTTTTACTGTTTAATTTTTTCCAAATGTATTTATAATGACATATTATCTTTGACAAAATAATATTATGTCAATTCGAATATAATATAGTTGTTATATTTGAATACGTCAAGCTGAAATTGGAGGTGCAATGGAACGCACATTTTACAATAATCATAAAAAAAAAAATGTAGGAATATTTAGCACTATATTCAATAGGTATGTTGTTTTCTTGCAGGTGAAAAATGCAATCAGAATCGAGTTCACTGCATACTCTTACGACACAGACCAAAAACAAGTAAGTTTTTAATCGTTTTAATTTAAACATACAGTATTTTAGTCTTGCAAACGTTCATAAAATAATCTGTTGTGGAGCGGTGGTTGGCCGCTGTCATTATAATGCACACATAAAAATTGTCCGGCGTCTCAGGCCAACGGATAGGTGACCACATGGGTTGTTTGCGACAAATTTTTGCCCCCATAAAAACACGTGTTCCGACCGTACCAATCCGAAAGGCCATGTTGCCGAGGGTAAAAAAAACAACACTTTATTTGACTATAAAACAATCGTATTCGTTCTTTATTCTTACTAACCTGCGGTACTTGGGTTACGTTTAATGATTATCTACATTTTAATCTATAACATAATATACAAACGTACGTACACATTTTAGATGTTTTATAGTCCCCTAAAATATTTACTTAAAACAGTTCCATAAAACTATGGAATGAATATAGTATCAAATGTGTTAGTAAGTGAGAATAAATATTTTATATATAATCATGATTCATGAGTAATGTGTTGTGCTTGAAAGTATATTGAAAAAACTGGTAGCTAAATGATGGTATTGGTCTAGCTAATATCAATTTTCTGATGATGATACGAATTACGAGCCCTCTCTCTCACTATAGTTAGTGGCAATTCTGAAAAAAAAAAACTCTGTAGTTTATATAAATAAAAACCCTCATATTATAATATATGTGAGTGAAAAATAAATTTTGAATAAATTACTAATTAGGACTTGTCTAATAATTATTTATAAGTGCACCTATTTATCTATTTGTCTACTCACAATGACAGTAGACAAGTATAGATGGATTACGTGCAATGTACACACACACTGAAATTAACCTCAGAAGCAGAGCGATGTTATTAAAAAAAAAGGCAACCATAGTTAATCAAAATTAGTGAAACAGTGTAAGCTGCATAATTACACAATTCTCTTATAATACGATTAGCAAATTAAATCATGAAAAAAAAGGACTGACATAAATTTTCTCTCGGTACCAAATTACAGTTATTATAACATTATGTATATATATTATATACATTAAACTTGTTGCAATTCCATATGTGTACGTAGTAAATTTCTACTTTCACACGTATGAGCAGTAATAAGAATTATAGTAAAATAATAAATAAACATGGAGTTTGAGCAATGGAATAGCATATTTTATTGTAGCAGTTTATAATACTTTATATAATCGTTGAATTATCCTACAGAAAATTTTGATTTGTAACTAGATAAAATGTAAATGCTCAAACTTAAGAATATAATATGCACAATTATTTGTTTTTGGTAATTTAAAATGTATAACTTACAATGATATTATATCATTTATATTATATAAAGACGAAATGTAATACATCATTATAAAAAATAATATATTAATATATATTTACCGAAGTATAGCAAGTATAGTAAGTACCTTACATTAATAGATTTATTAAATCAAATTACGAAATACAGAACAATCAACAATAACAGTTGAAAAAAATCATATTGGTACATAATTATAAAAACTATATTTCTTATCATATAACTCAAAAATTATTAGAGTGTAATTTAAATTTGTAGTAAGAGAAATAGATTCAAATTGTTTGAAATTTTTATGTATACAATTTTTCAGTTACAGCAATTTGATTTTTCGAATAGTTATCTTATTTGTTTGTTGAAAAAAATAATATGTAATAGTGTCCGTAGATACAGTCTTAAGACAAGTCTAATACCACTTCTAAAAAATCTATAATTTGATTAGATCCGGAAAATATTGAAGTTACTTATATATATATATATCCAGGAACTTGGGTTCTAGACTTGATAACGCGATTTGGAACAAGTTGGTCAAGTTGATCCGTTGGAAAGTATTCGAAAGGTATTCTTTGAATTCTTGGCTCGAAATAAAATCTGTCAAGATTGATATTTATAAAAAAAAACAATACCTCAGGGAAACGAATGTAGGCTTTTAGTTGCTTCAAATATAATCATCTTGTGACCTAGTAGGTAGTTTACATACATAGGTAGAATCGCATATAATATTATAATGTTTTGATACATAGGTAAAGGATTCAGAGTCTAAAATTGATAAGATGATTCTCACGGCACCATATCACCCTTACCCACTCCGATTAACTTATGACATATTATTATTGGTCTTGATATTCGACATACTTAGAGTCTTAGAGATTAGAATTATTAATTAATCTTTTCTTTTCTACCTATGTATAAACATTATTATTGTCTTTAATGTTTATTACTAAATTGTTATTCATTACTTAGTCTATATTTTATACCTAGCTAATAATATAAAGACGTTTTTTTCACTAAAACTAATAGGAAATTCACGAAACTTAAAATGTTTGATATGTTAAGTTTATTACACAGTTATTTACATCGGTACAAAGAGTGATATTTTTAAATCGTAACTAAATTTGTGCATGAATTAATAATACTAAAATTTGTATTAATTTACCTAGAAATACAATCTTCCTGTTACCTACTGTAGATAACAATAAAGCAAACAATTATAAAGTAGGTAGATGTTTTTGTCAACGTTTTAAAATCGAATTACAAAAACTATTTCATTTATAATTATAATGTATTGCATACATTAATATATTTAAATTTGATTCTTAATATATTTTTTCCGAGACGGAGAAATTGTTCTTTATTCAGTAAAAGTACATATTATTATAGTATAGACGGAAAAAGTATGACAAGACTTTGATGCGTTCTTAATGTTCATATATACCCTTGGATCTCTATCACACCCGGTACCCGCCAACAAACTGTTTGCGCAGGAATGAAGGGTAATGAACATGGCCATTATGGTTACCTATAAAATAATATGACAAACTGTTTGGTCATTAAAGTAGATGAAAATGTAACAAAATCTAATATAATCAAGATAACGCAGGGCTATATCCTAGTTGAGGGGTTGGTACTCCCAGAAATTCTCGAAAGGCTTAGAAGAGAATGGAAAAGTTCTCAGGGTTACAAAAATTAAAACTCATATTTTTTTTTCCTATAATATGTACGAAATTAGTAAAAAATAAAACACATTTTTATTTTTCAAGTATTTTAAAATGTAATAATTGCTTTCTATTGGGTAATTACTTTTCACTTTTAGACTTTAATAATTTTATAAAGCCAGTGTACATGAGAGTCAGATCACTGTAGAACTGTAGAGCCTCCATCTCCCAAACTACATCATTTTTACTATTTGACTATAATTGTATTACATAAAAATCCTCTGGATTAGCGCACATGTTGATAAATAAACATCGCATCGACGAATCATGGCTCATGGTTGACACATTGGAATAAAAATAAAATGACATAATATTATGTTATAACTTTGGCTATTTACTAGATTGTAATACAAATATTTCTCATTGAACTTATTTTGATTTGTTATTTTCTTCGATCGATCGCATAATTTATTTCTGTACCTACCATTTCTTTGGGTACAAATTTATAATACAGTCATTCAGACATGCAACATATTGTATTTCATTTCGAATAAGTAAACAGTATTTAATGCCAATTTCAGATTTATTGAGATAGATTACTTCCGGGAAAAAACTTACAATACAAACATTTAGTACGCACTAAATTATTTTTGCCCGTTCTCCATTTATCAAAAGTAATAATATAAACTATATAAAATTCCTTCGATATAGGATTTTTAAATCAAATAGAATCATGGACATACTACTCTTTTGGTATATAATATTTATTTATTAGTTTGTTGTATGTAGGCACTGTGGTATACAGAACACAATTTGTGTACACTGTGCAGTATAATCAAAGATTGCACACAATTCTGACGGAAAATAAAATATACATACATAGGATATTTTGTAAATGTTTTTATGGGCAGATAAATAATAGAGACGAGACATTATAAAAAAGTGCCAGTTATCATAATATGTAAAATATAATAATATTTATAGTTATAGCAATATTATATATAGTATTGAAGTTAATATAATAATAAATAATGATAAATGTATAATATACTTGGGATAGCTATAGTTTATAGATGGTAATTACAGAATTAAAAAATTAGCAAATGTTTAGTGTAATAATTTTAAGCGCATATTAAATTATAAATAAATAATAATATGATGTAGGCGTAGTTAATATTTAAAAGTTATTTATCAGTAATCACCGGTTCAAGTAATTAATTCGGCATGTTAAAAAAATAACTTCATAAGGTATAATTATCAAAACATATTTGTTCATGTTTCCCTAAAGTATAATAAGTACTAAAAAATACCTTAATGAGAATAATGTATTTTTTTTATGATATAGATTGTTTCGACAACTATAGAGACATTAAGTAGTTAAAAGTTAAAAATAATACAAGTATTTAATAATAGTACAATACTGTATTTAGAAAATAGTGTAGAGTATAATATTATAGTATATTATATTATGCTTTTGCTCATCTCAACTCATCCTCGTATTTTAAAATCAATGATTTATTTAGAGTTTAGACGTGTTATAGATTGAAGTATTAAAGGTTAAGTGAAACGGAATTGAATTTATAATGTTTACTGAATACTACCGAATAGCCAAATATAAGGAGTTTATGTATAGTACAACAATTTGGCATACAAACCGTTTGGTTGCGGGTCAAGAGTGTTCTGCTGAATGACAATTTAGAATTTTAACACAGTACTAAAATAATTTTGGTGTCTAAATTGTTTATTGTGTGTGTAAATACACTCGAATACGATTCAATTTTAGATCATTAGATGATAACCGATTTGATCTCTAAAAATGCATGAACACCTTATTTACTTGTCATGAATGCGTCAGTATGATAATTGTATACTAACAGGCCCGTATTTACAAAAATTGCCGCCAGGGACAACATAAAATTTGCCGCCTCCCCCACCCAAAAAAATATTTTACTTTATTGATATTACACAATTTTAGTAGTAAATAGTTACATCAATATAAAATAAAACTCGGTAATAACCAATATGTTATTACATTTTCGACCATTTCAATATTTTAATGCCCCGAAGCCAAATTTTAATATTGCCGCCAGTGGCAATTGCCCCTCCGAGCCCTCCCTTAAATACGGGCCTGTATACTAATCTATTGGTGTAAAATAATTTTTTTTTTAATACGTATAATATTCAGCTCAACAAATGAAATTATTGCGAATGAAATATGTGAAACTCTGAATTAATAGGTATAAAGATCATATTTAAATATTTAAAATAAACACATCGTATGATTAAGTATCTCGTTTAGCTGGACCTCAATTAATTCCAGTTAGAGTATAATATTTTTGTTAATAGCGTCCAATGCAATTTATGACATGCCATTTGAATCACGAACGGGGGCGTCAAGATTTAATTTGGAGATTTGAAATTATCATTATCTAAAAGCTCTCGAATGTGTCTCACAAAAACTCGATATAATATCAAGTTTGACAATGTACTAAGTAGTTTTATTAATTAATGCGTGCGTATACAAATCGTTCATACTAAGCGCGTATAATTTATGATTTATTGTAGCGTTTGAACAACCTTTGCTAAACCATATCGGTCTTATTAAGTCATTTTTGTCGATATTGACAAAATATCCCCGTAGTCAGGACGTGATGAGTATGTTGGGTATATTTTTTCTAACATACAATAATTATAATAATTATAAACGATTTACTTCACTGTGTCCCGCCTAACTAGTATCCTTCTAAATTGTAATAAATCTCCATGTTTGTATTCGCATTTATGTGATTATATACACTATATACAGCTGTGTGCTGTGTGTGTACCTAATATTTTTTTACCGGGAAATTTCGATGTGCTTATAATCAATCAAGTCTAAAGTTAATCGAAATTTAATACTCTGTGTATAGTAGAAGTGTAGAAGATTATTGTTTCCATTATTTGTTTCATCCGTCTTCCTTGTAAAATATATTTAACGCATTTTGCAGGAAAAGGAAAGAACAGGAAAGCGTATAGCGTAAAACGTTTACATTTCGTCCGAAAGACGTTAAGTTTAAAATCAACCGTGAAATACGCATTTTCACCACCGCGGTCAGCAGTAAACACATTGTTAATGTCATATTATTATTATCATTATTATTTTGGTTTATCGATACAAGTGTGTAGGTACCTATATAAAATATTAGATACATAAAAATGCCGAACGACGTTCTCTTGCACTGATGACGTAAGTCGTAAATATATTTGTCTTATTGTTTAAAAAAAATAAATCATATTATTTCCGTTTCAGTATCACTTCTACAGTCGTCTGTGTACGACGGTTACATTATTTATACAATAAAGAATAACGATTCCTATAATAATATTATACTGGCTTATTGTTCGTTTCCACGCTGAAAACCAATATACTTATCACCTACCCATACGTGTAGTACAGAATTTATCTATGCGTAATTGACAGAAGCCGAGATACTGTATTACGTCACTCAATGCCGAGATGACACACGTCCCATTACGTATACCGTAAAATAATATTATGTTATAATATACGGTTTATCAATAATATACTATATATTATTATACTACAATGCATGTGCAATAATATCATTAAAAACGCTAAATACTAAGAGAACTGGCAAATAGGTTCGCGAGCAATGTTATGACTGTATAATCATTTGTGATTGGAGGAACGATGGAGGGAATATAATATATATTATATTATTTTACAATCTACGGGGGGAAATCATACACATTTTAGCATGTTTGTATAGTGTTTTTGAAAGGTTGTGCTGCCCGAGTTACTTCCTCTGCGTAATCTATATAAAATGATCAACTGCTAGGTACGCTGTTTGTACCTACTTTGTTTTTGATGCGTCTACCCATTTTGACGGGGAACTGAAAACAAGTCGCGGGAAAAAAGGCTCCGAGACAAAACAGTCGAGTACAAGTCGAGGAGTAAAAAAGTCAGAAACACAAGAGCTGGGTTTTAAAAATCTGTACCGTAATGACAACGAGTTCAATGTGTTGTGTGTTGTATGCTCGACGGGTTAGCATTTCTCCAGGAGAATTTGTTGAAGATGATATTATACTTTTACTGATCGGCTTTTGCTACTGTGACGGAATGTACATTATAATATTGTGTAAAATATGGTTTTACGATAATTTTCGACAAGTCATCGAGTTCACGTATAGACTTTGGCGGCAGCTGAACAGCGGACAGACCCGACGGCGGCTGCCGCTAATAAGACGTCAGCTGTTCCGGCGCCGGGCACTGCCTCCTTCCCGCCGCCGCCACCGCCGCCGCCGCCGCCAACTCACCGCTGTAGCCGTAGCAATCTTGTCCATTATGTTTTTTTTGTTGTTTCCACACCGTCGATATAATTTATCTATATATGTATAATATAAGCCTGCCAGTCGTATATTTTTCGATCGATTAGGACAGCGAAATAAATGGACGGACCGAAAACAGAAATAATATTATAATAACTCGATTTCGCTGCGTTGACGACAACCTTGTCCGCGACCGACGACGATGGCATGTGCAGTTGTTTAAAACCCAATTATGTAACGGAATTACGTATATAATATGATATATACACTCACGAATATTATGTGCCACGACGGTGCGCCGTGTATCGTGACCGAAAACGTAATAATATTATATTATCTTAATGTTATGCGCGCAAACACAAATATTTTTGTTCATCTCACCCGACATTTTGACGAAAACTAGTTGGTAATAAATCTATAATCGTCGATATTTAATATGATATTAGAACGCGCGGGGTGGATTATATCGAACCATAAACGAATGTTTGCGATTAAATACTTCAGCAGTAAAGTTTCCTTGGAAATAATACCTAGATCAGGGGCGTCATTTTAGTTTTTTTAATTGTTGGCACGAACATTTTTGCAGGTCATTTAAATCCATTACCAGGCTACAATCATGGGCCACGAGCAGCCTGTGGGTCACCTTAATTAACCTTGTGGGGGGGGGGGGGGGCAAGGAAGGATATACCTCTGTATAGAATTTTTGTGTAATTTATTTAATATAATGTAATTGATATCAGTATATAACTATAGCTATAGATACAGTGAATTAAAACAATTATCATAACACCTAACCATCAACTCTGACTTGCGCGAATACACATAATATTATATAACCAGATCAACTGCAGGGTGGTGCGTCATACCATTGTAATATAATATTGTCTCGGGGCTGGAGTTGGGTCCAAAATTAAATTTTTATACTATTTGGATCCCGATTTGTTTTAGTTAATAATGTACTATAAGTTGGGTCCCGGATTTTCGACACGCATAAAATATTGTGTACATATAAATGTGTAAGAGTGATGGGATTTTTCGTTCCATTTTGTGACTCATGCCTATTCCTTCATAATTTTTTGAAAAATTTCGTTCCTTTGGTTCACCGACGATTATATCAGTTCACTGACCCGTTGGGGGCTTTTCGGTCACTATCGGGTTGTAGTTCCGTTACAATAAGTCTATTATCATTTTATTAGCATAAATAGACGTAGTAGTAGGATATTACAATAATAATTTACAGTATCATCTGTGCGTACGTTCGTTATCACTCAACCGGTGAATATTTATTGTCTCTAATTTTCTTTTTGTTTCAAACAATTAAACCTTTTATCCGACGTCCATCATTAGTTATACTAATTTATATTAGGTACCTACTGATATCGATTTATTATTAACTATTACGTGTTTAGAACATATTCCTACCACAAAATAATTTATTCAACTCTTCGATGTGTGGTTACAAATGTGCAATGGTCACACGGTTATCAACGACGAACAATTCTATCGGGTAAAATAATCACTATGAGCACAGAACTATGTGCTAATGTGATATAATAATAGCCTCTATAGGTACATTTAACCGATTGGAACGGTCGGGTAAAATCATAGTTTCTCTACCGAATTCGTTCATTTGAAATAATTTCTCTTCACTAAAGACTCATCTACACAAAAGACTCATCACTATATAGAGTATACAATATGAAGATAAACATTTAACGATACGAACAAAAATAAACATAAGCTTGATAAAACCGGAATTTTTCAAAGTTACAAATTGTACGTCTTTAATACAAATTTACAAACGTCGAAATGTTGTATATTATGATTTCATTATTATTTCCAATAATTGTTGTCTTGCATCGATCCGTCCTGCACTTGTCCAAATTACCGTGTCCAATGGACTGCGAGACACAATAATAAATTACGAATTTAGTATTTGCCGAAAAATGATCAACTTGTGAATTAGGAACCTATAAAATAATCTAGGATCCAACTATTATAATGTTTTAGTCCCCGTGAGTGTTCCTATAATGTCTAGAACTCGCCTCGTATAATATGCGTAGGGTCACGGACATGTCGTGTTTATAGTAGTGACACCCAACCCTATGGCTAGGTATAGCAGTCGTTACACTTTGAAAATAAGAGAAGAATAACATTAAAAAAAAAAAAATTGAATAACTCTAAGTTGTTACGAAAATACTGATATAAGTCACTTTTTTATCACTTTTGTGATTAAACTCAGTCACTTAATCACTTTCTTAAATAGCTAAAACCACTTCCAACTCTGGTGATACCGATTCGTTGGTATATTAATAATTACCAATATAAACAATTAATATAACCAAAAAAAAGACCATTTAATGTTAAATTTTGGAGGGGGCGGGTGGGTAAAATTATGACTTGCAGTGGCGCCTCTTGCTACACCTGAAAAATATGTCTTGGGCGCCACTGGCTTATACAAAAATGTCTAGTCCGATAATGGTGAAGAGCTTAGCTTATCGTGTTTTTAATTTGGACAATTATGGAAAAGTACCAGCAACCAGACACATGTCCTCCGAGTCGGCGATCGTCAGTACTTCGCCGCTTCGTATTGATAATTAATCTTCCGGAACACACGCCGATATGATATTATATCAAAAGGCTAAGCTTATAATGTTGTATTCTTACAGCTTAAGCTGACAAAACGGTCATAGAAAACTACCCGTTTAGACAATAATGTGGCCATGTATAGATACATTTGTACGGACTCGAAGAGCTGGTCGGTTTGATTTTGTTAAAACAACATGAAAATATTGTTGAGCTTCGTAAGTTTAGTAAACTTACCTTGATTCTGCAGCACTGATACAGTGAAACCGATCGGTTTTTTTTGTGAAACGAGTGTACATATTATTATTGTAGACATTCGAATAATCTTGATATACGAATCGCAATTTGGAAAAACTCTTATAGTTTATTGTGCAGAAAAAAAAATAAAAATAAAATAAGGGAGACCGGCAAAGTCGTATTATGTTGGCGGCTCCGATCCATTTTGTAAATCGTGATTTCGCGAGATTTGTTCGTAACAATATTATTGTCAATGTTTGTGTATACATAAACTCGCGTGAGCGCGCACATACACACATTTTTATATTATATAAGCACAAAAGTACAACCGTAACCAATTTATGTACGACCATTATCGACGAAATGCGATTTTAGATTCCGAGTAATGCGACGAAACTATATTGTATTGGTTTAACAATAATGTTTTTTTTTTTTTAGTATCTTCCTAAGTAGTATAGTAAAAGTACTACCCATACACTGCTACCAATATTATCAGTTCCGCATAATATAGGCAAAATCGCATTATATTATATTATTATATGCCATTAATCGGGAAAATCTGTTACGCTCAAATGTCTTGTGATAACTTAAGTCACAACACTGGATATTATATAATATGATTTGAACGGCTAATCGTAACTCGTATAGTTATTTTAATTGTTATTAAATGGAAGTCCGGTGAAAATGAATTTTGATTTGACGGCCACTTGTATGATTTTCATCGTGTATTACGTACTTACTTATTAGTTATATTATTAACGTCATTAAAAAGACTAATTGTAAGTGCTCATATACAAACGAGTAGGTAACGTTAACGATTTAAAATGAATGGACTGTTTGGTACATAAGCTAATCATTATCGTAGTTATCCAAATGAGTGTTGTTATGTTGAAGGCCATTGGAGGAAAAAATAAATTTTTTTCGTTCTTAGAACAGAAAAAAAACATAACTACCTATCCTATTGTTGTATTTTTAAAATACAGATACGCAATGTAGGTATTTTATACGAACTCAATGTTGATTTAACAGTTTATAATAATATTGCTGAAATAAGTGGACTAGGTGTTCGAATAATTATTGTTGTTGTATAATGACGATGACTGACGAACCTGTACAATATTCAATTTGCAAAGGAAAGTGTTTTTACGTATACATATCTATATATGTACGTAGGTATTTATATTCCAGCCCGAGTTCTTGGTTAGGTATACTAATGTTCCGTAACGCATGATTAATATACTAAAATAATTATTTAACATGGTATTAAGATGCAAAGCTACACAGAAACAACCAATCCTAACAAATAATACCCGAGCAGATATTTATCACAACACTGAACACAGCATATATAGCTATTGCTGAGGGGGTTCGCCAAGGGTGCTCACCCCTATTTTTCATTTAAATAATGAGTTTATTCAAATTCTGGTTTTTGGAATTTTGAAGTGTATACACCAGGACCAAATTTTCAAATACTTAGATTTGTATACCATTTGAGGAGTGTCCTGTGGCGATACTAACTTATTTTATCAAATGAGAACAAACCTTTTTTTTTAAATTGTTAAGCAGTTGATTTTTTTGATACATTTGGTACATCAGCTAAATTAAAATTCAAACGAGTAGATTTTTAGTTATTCAACTCGATAACTTGATGTACTAGGTAAGGATAATAGATCTATGGTAATTTGTCTGGAAAATGTGAGGTCTACGATGATTTGAACATTTTAGTAATATATATTTATGATTTATCCATCGACATTTTTAATTTTAAGATAGGGTCTTAGTATGATAAGTATTAGACTAGACCCAATATTACAAAGATAATATATTTTTGTAAAACATTTTTAGCGTCTAACACAGAAACTACTTGTTCAAATTTTGATATAAAGACACCAACAATTTAAAAAAAATCTCATGCATGACAAGTTACAGAAAAAAGGTTGGTTTTCATTTGAAAAAAGAGGTTTGTAGACACCTCTTTAATTATACAAAAAATCTAAATAATTCATAATTAAATCAAAAAATGGTGTTGAGCATGATTGATGAATCAGCCTGTATAATAATAGTCATATAGGTAATAGCCATCCTGACTAAATTGAATCACGAATTATAAAAAAAAAAAAAAACAACTGGAGCAGGACCTAACAGGGAAGATAATCTACAATTTTAAGAGACAGTGTTGATGCAAAAAAAGGACAACTAAAAAATAAATACCTACGTGACATTATATTTTTACAAAACAGTTCAGGCCTTACAGCATTTAAACTTGGGACCATGCCAAGCCATCAACCGAATGTTTACCGTCCATTAAAAGCTTTCCAAGTTATTACAATGGCCAAGACTTACCGCAGGTGCTCTTATTGGTTTTCAAAAGACGTTTCTTTTCGTAAAGAATAACATAATATACATTTCCCAAAATACTAATAGATTAACTTGAAAAAACTCACGTTGAAAAATTCCACTAAGAGACAAATGTAAAAACACTTGTTTTATCACAATACCCGAAAATATTCCCCGCAGGTTCCAGAAAAATTGGTCCAAGGATTTATTCTGTCTATACCTAGTTTTAATTTATCTGTCTATACTTAATTTTATTTTTTTATCGAATATCCACAATATGTACACGAAATAGTACTGAAATAGTTAATACGTTAATATGTGATAGTAGGACATTGATAGGAATTCATACGATGAACAAGGCACGAGTAACATTTCATCTTAGATTAGTTATTATGACTTAAAAATAACAAATAAAAATGTTTTCAAAAAAAAAAAATTTTGGGCTTAGATGATTTTAAAATGTTAGTAATAAGTAATAATTATTGATTTATCAATATAAATAATTTATAATAATAGACCAAGTATAATAAATACTAAATCTAATATAAGTTATAGCTTAGATTTTTGTAAAACCATTTTTAATCAATATTATCTATAACATAAACATTTAATAACTTAGATATTTTAGATGCATCAAAATTATCAATAAAACTAAGTTTGTATCGTCACAGGACACTCTTTAAGTAGTACATAAATATCAGAAATTGAAAAATATGGTCTTTAGGTATAGGTACTTAAAAAATCTAAAGAATCAAAATTTAAAGAAATGTATTACTAAAAGGAAAAATGGGGCTGATTATGCTTAAATAATTACCCTGTATATATATATCATAATTTATAAATTACAATATTATGATACTTAGTAAGGCATCTTTAGCCGATATAACATTTAACATTGTTATATACAAATAGTCTTTATACTTATGCCTATTGCAGTCTTTTGATGACGGATCGTACTATCTGGTAGTTACTTGTAGGTACTAGGTAAACATCGTAAATTTTCCAAGTTAAAAATCTATTTTTTTTACGGAAATAGAATATATTTTAAGCAGTTGTAATGTCAAAAAACATTCAATTATTTAAATTTAAATTTTACGGACTTTAAACTCGTAGCTTCCATAAAAATAATAAATTAAATTTCCCCCCTGCTATTCATCCCGCTTCATTCACTCCGTCCAATCAATTTACCAATAATTTACAAAAACTTGACGCAGCTAGTAACCAATTTACATTTTAATATGTTGGGTCCCTAGATATACTTGCTGTTTGTTTTTACCAATCGGCAATCGCGCAGAAGTAAAACCAATATGAATTGAGAAATAACTCGCGAGATGAAAAAGTTCAATTATTTTTGACACATTTTGAAACATACAATATTTCAAGTCGAGTGCTAATGCGTTTACGAAATTCCAGAAATCATTCGCTATAGTTCTGAGTATGAAATTACGTATTTCATAAATATATTATAATATGCAGGCAAGTGATAAAATTTCTGTAGTTCCGTGTATTCTCAGTATTCAATAGTCAATAGTTATAGGAAAAAATACTAAAATTACAGTGTTAAATAAAAAAATAAAAAACTGATGAAAAGATGACCTGTTACATTTTTTATGTAGTCGACTTGATGAAGATAATACGAAAGAAGAGTTTTTAAAGGCGATCGTAGTATGGGTAATAACATTTTTAAATTTTATTTACCATATTTATTTACTATATTAACATTAATTCGTAAGCCACGCGCTATACATATAATACATGTGATTTTAAGATAAACCCAATTTTTATAACCTGTTGTTATATATTATTATATGACCACTTTTGTTATAGTCAAATATTTTAAGGGTTTTATAGTACACATTTGATAATCACGATCGATTTTATTACACTCGTTTCAATATCTAAAATCTCCACCATTTCCTAAAAAAAAAAATGCATAAAAAGATCTCTGAACTAAATTGTTTTTATAGATTTTGATTCGATAACATTCTTAATACACATTCGCTCGGAAGAGAGTACTTACTTAAAGCGCAAAGTTAGTCCACATTTTGACTTTTGTTTTAAAAAAAAAAAATAAATTACTGACATTTTTTAAATTATATGATACTTAACAGTAATTGGCAGATTGACTAGTCAATCGAATTCGTAAAAAATAGTTTAATGAAACACATTTGATCCGTGAACTATCAAGATGACATACTCCAAGCATTTTTATTTTATTGTTTATCATTAATATTTTTAAATAGCATTTAATAAGAACAAACAACTATAATTTTTACAAGAAAAATCATTGCTTTTTGTTTAAGTTCAATTTTTTCAAATGTTGTACTTAAATGTTTGTAAAAAAAAAAAATGCCTACATTAGACGTTGTTTATAATATATAACTTTTTATTATAATGTAATATAATTTATATATGTATTTGTATTTTGTATTCATATGACAATACTTGATGGAAATCGCATTTGGAATAGAAGAGCAGTCAGAATTTCAGTATTATATTTTGTTGCATCCGTTGTCCTTTTTATAATAATTTGTATTAATATAGGTATAGGCATTTTTTAAAGCTTAAATCATTTGATATTTGATTATTACGTAAATTAAACCGTAAATTTTCCACGTTCATCGCAGGTGCACGCAGTTGTTATAATATAATAATATTGCATTGAACCGGAATGCATTATTATAGTAGATGTCTGTTAAATATATATACAGAATTCAGCTTGACAGTCACTGTCACTGCAGTTGCTCATCAATATTATATATTTTACACAATATACTGACATACGCGAATATTAAAACGTTGTTATATTATTATTTTATAAGTACAATTTTATGAGATTGCCCACATTTCGTTGTATTGGTCGCACACTAGAATTATAAAGATTTACGAGAAAAACTTCTCTGGTTAGCACCAAAATCTATTGACCCTAAAATTAATCTGAGTTTTCCGATTACACATAATATTATTTATTTGTTAAAATTACCAGGCGTGGTAAGTTACAAATACACGCAAAGGTAGAATTTTATCACAATCACACAACATACGTACATATTACATACATACCTACTATACTACTATGTACATACAAACATATACGTACACGTAAAAAATCAAAATCGTGTTATTATCAACTATAGAGTTTAAATACATTTTGGTTTTATTCAAATAGAATTGATAGACGCATGGCTTCATTATGAATAACTACAATAAGCACTTTATGTGGATAAAGTTCATAAGTGTTTATTAAAATGTATAATAGGTAAAATTATTAAACACGAGTTCGCTTTATAATTTTAATAACAGTATTTTTTGTATTAAAAATATTATACCTACTATTAATGTGTAGTTATGTGTACTTAACTAATAAAATATATATAATGTACCTATCTAAATGTGTATTTATTTTTTAATTTTTAGTATTCACAGTTTACCGTAAGAACAATTATTTTGTACTACTTAAATATTTTAACCATTTAATTAGATTATTTAGGCATGATTTTATTGTCGCTATATATACACTATGATATTGTATAATTCACAGATATCTATCAGACTGAATAGAATGTAAAATGTCAACATCTTTAGCGTTTTTGCCAATTACAAAAATAAATAATGAAATATTCAACATGTATTTCACTTTTAATCAAGAAGTATTTTCATTAATATCTTATTTTGATTCATCATAAATTAGTGGAAAGAATGATATATTTAGATTTGCTTTTCATATTTGGAATGTCAAACAACAAACAATTAATGATTCACACAGGACAAATTATTTTTTGCTAGGGATAAAACAGTTAATTCAATAAATTGGTTGGATCAGATAATCAAAGTTTCCGGAATGTTTTGCAATATTTGTAAGATAGCACTAGAGTCTAGAGCACATCAAACAAAATTAGATTCTAGGTAAATAAATGGTTTTATATTAATTGAAGTATGAATTACTTAAAAATTGATTAGTAACATAATTATGTAGGTATATTTGTTTATGTAGACTCACTTAAATAAATTCAACAATTTGTCTCCTATTTTTTTGTTTAGCGCTATAAATCTTTGCCGTTTTATAATAACACTCAAATTGAATGTTACTTCAATCAAAAAAGTAAAACAAGGCGTTCCAAAACATATACTCACTTTAGCCAATTACACAATGCGATGAACTTATATCGAATCAGTAGTATATAATATAATATATGCACTGAGACGGTGTGGTCTATTAACAGCGAACACTCATTTTATCTTTTTATCAATCAATTTATGTGTTTTAAACCCTCCTCTAAATTTTATAATCAGAAAAAGAATATTTTTATGAAAATGTGACGATTCGTATGCGTGTAAAATACAGATAAAATACTTTTAACATACATATTTCGAGTTCAGTAGTACAGAGATACACAACAGTGATTATTACTACAAAACTATTGGTTCCATATTATTGAATATTAATTTTTTCAGTATATAATTATTTGTTTAAAAAAAATGATTTTGCTTTAAAATTATAATTATGGGTGGTCTTTAGTTTTTTTTAATAGCCTACACAGTACCGTCGTTATAAGAGATTTGACATTTTATTTTCAATCCGGTATTGTTGTAACTTGTAAGCGCACCTCAAACTTAATGAACAAACACTGTTTTGAAAAATACGAAAAAATGATCGAGACAGCGAGTATAAATAGTGTGAAAAATCGCCTTGTTAAAACACTCCTGCGCTCCTGTGTGTAGTGTTTTCTATACAAAATTCGTAAAATCAAGCTGAATCAATGGGATTTTGTTTTCATTTCAAATCATAACATAGTAAACACCAAATGTACTGTTATGACGTATGTACTATGTACATATATTAAGATTCAACAATTTACAAATTACAAAGGTTTATAGTACAAAAATTATTATTATAATTTATCATACATAATTAAGTAGATATATACATTACTGATAAAATAAATGAACTTGTAGTATCTCAACTAAGGAACATAATATATATATATAGGGCGATTAACCAAACATTTCCCTCAGCCCCCTTTTATAGTTTAATAATGCATTCATTCAAATTCTGATTTTTGAAATCTCTAGGTATATCTAAAACTTTTGATCATTTATTTTCAGATTTTTAGAATTTTTTATACCATTAAAGAATTGTTCTTTAGTAATGTTATAATTTTTTTTTCAACAATTTTCACAAATTATAAAACGTTAATTTATCAATACTTATATTACTATTGAGTTCAAAATATCATCATAGCACCTTTATTATTTAACTGCCTATTATTACGATCAGCTATCATTGGTACCTACACAAATTCAAATAATTCAAAAAGTACTCATTCGAATTTCTATTTGCAATTTATAAAGGCACGTCAAGTCGTTTTTAACAATCATATGTGCTTAACAATGTATAGTTCAAAAAGGTAGTTCTAATTTGAAAAAAAAACTTATTTTTATCGATTCAGGACACTTCTAAGAACTAGAAAAAATGTCTTTAGGTATGGATACTTATAAAAATTCCAAAAATCAATATCTGACTAAAAAAAAAACAAATACCTAAAAAACATTATTATAAGACAAATGGGGATGAGCATGCTTGCAGGTGAATCGCTCTGTATATAATATGCAGGGTGCTCGCAGGGTGAGATCCTTAAACGAGTATTTTATATAGTTATGACGTATGTATAATAATATATATATATATGGCGATCGGTTGTTAAAATCCAATTTTTATGTGTCTATAGGTTTTAG
The DNA here is from genome assembly GCA_022818045.1 of Neotoxoptera formosana. Taxonomy (NCBI): domain Eukaryota; kingdom Metazoa; phylum Arthropoda; class Insecta; order Hemiptera; family Aphididae; genus Neotoxoptera; species Neotoxoptera formosana. Next base: position 9,020,270 of record CM040633.1, on the reverse strand, counting down.
AAATCAAATTTAATGTAACGATGACGGCAGATAAAAGACGGCACTGGTGTTTATGTGGTATATTACGTTCATAATATTATCGGTATAGTATATATGTCTCACTTTTATGTGCATCCATTTTGATAAGCGCAAATTATTGCGGAGCTGCTGCAAGGATATAGTGATGTCGTAAAACAAACAACGGTATATTACGTTGTTAAAAATCTGTTTGTGATGTGTTTTTATTCCAAAAATCGTAATGCAACGCGCATTACGTGATTATTTAACCGAGGTTTTCCTCGGATTTCCCAAGCCTATACTATTATGAAAGTCCCGGATATAGGATTTTCTTTACAAGGGGCCCAAAAAACGCGTGGCTATAAATTTACAATTATTATTACAACTACTATATATTATACATAATATGTCGTCTATCTGTCTGACTACCTGTTACCTTATCTTCTAAGGAGGCCCTCGAATACACCTCTGGTAAGTACAATACATTCTAATTTCTGAGTAACGGTTATTTACAAGACTGTTAATTCCTACAAAAGCTTTGCAATATGATATGGATGACTTTGATGATAAATTAGGATTCCTCAATCGCGAAGTACCTGAGGAAAAGTTCCGAGAATAAAATTGTACATAATTTACAAAATCACTAGAAAATTGCTTTTGATTTTGAAGCGTATATTAATCCACTGTATTAAATTCGAAGCGCCTACGTTTATACATTTAAATATAATATTTAGTATTTAACCATTAAAACATTATTTTCTTTGTAAATGTCCAATATAACGGATATGGAGTAACTATTGAATATCTTCCGTTTGCAGCCGCTGCCACTCTGCGGCCGACAGTTTATGCGTTTCTACGGTTTTTTCTTTCTATTATTATTTATTCTCATTATTCTTATTATTATTTATGTGAACTCAACATGTGGTCCGACGAGTCGGAAGAAAATCGGTTTAATCTGTTAAAATGTCTGCGTGTTATTTGTTTTTTTTTTCATTGAAAATATTCTTTAATTATATCAATAAATCTTGTGAGTTTCCCGGGCGTATGTAATATATATATATATATATTATGAGGTGGTTTACATTATAGATGTCTTGCTGCAGGATAATACCCTATAGACGTAAATCCTGCCATTTAATAATAATAATATTACTATCGACATATTATAGTGCGAAAACGTAGATAGCCATAGACTGCAGGCGGTAGTGCGATTTCCATATTATTGCTTTTATAACGGTTTACACCTTCAACGTCGATTTACAAAATATACGAAATCCCAAGCAGCAATCATATAATATATCACATAATATGATAACAAATAACAATAATAATATGATCGTCGTTGTCGTTGTCACTATTATATAATATATATTATGCAAATTTTTCGGTTTTCGCATTGTGACATGATTTGAATACGCAGCAATCGAAATATTTATTTTATTTATACCACACGCTGTATAACCTATGACTTCTCCCAAGAAAAAATGAACAATTATAAAAATACGGAGCTTTATAGCAGGTGTATCTTGGTTTTAGTATACCTCAGTTCACGGGCAAATCGGCGTCGGTGTTCGCTTTGTGAAGTAATACGAACGAGATGGGCGACCCTACCTGTCGTAGATTGCACTCGATATATTTTTGAACTTGATTTACACTACTCTCTAAACTTTTCTGATATCTGTACAAGGAAAATCTCTTAAATTTTCGTCAAAATCGGTCTAATAGTTTTTGAATACAAATAAGCAAACATACAAACACACATTCATTTTCTTACAAGTCTTTTATTTCTGTGTCCAACACTATAATATGTAAACAAAAAAGTATTCGACTTTCGAGATCCAAAACAAAATAATTCCCGTGTGAGCCACCCTATAGCAACCTATATAGCAAGGATGGCAAATCCATTGCACGCGTGCCTGAGACAGCACGCAAAAAAAAAATCGAGGGCACGTAAAAAATTTAAATATTTATTTTATTTTTAATGAAAAACAACAACAATATATTATATTATAATATTTTCATAATTTAATAGCAAGCTCCAAAAAAAAAAAAAAAAATAGGTTAGGTTAATTAAAATTTGCCATACCTGGTGTATAGACTGAAAAACGAAGCTATATATAAACACTTCTCGAGTCTTGAGGAATATGTGTGAAAAATTTGCCGCCAATTGAATAAGCGGTTCCGGAAATTAACGAATACCTACTAAAAAAAACGCACAATAATTTTTATATAATTTACATAATTATAGTATGATATTTACGTATAAAGATGACGAACTTTTAATACACGAGCAATTAAAGTTTACACAACTTAACTTAAATTAAAATTATGGTCTGCATTGGTGTTTGACATCAGCTGCGTATTAGAAGCTCGATGACCGAAGCCATTTAAGGTCCTTCACAATAATAATATTATGGAGAAATTATTTCATTAATTAATTGACTATACGCCTATACATAATATTACCTAATAAATAAATATTCAATTTACAATGGTTTAATGAAATTATTTTTATTTTTTCGGCATTATGTATTTAATAACAATATGTTACACAATATATGAAGAGAATAATAATTTGAATTACATATTATATAAAATATTATTGAAAATTATTTTTTCTACATTTTTCCTTAAGGAATATATTATTATCTATTATATCATCGATATTTATTCCTTGTAATAATTCATGTTCTATTGACAGCAACGATAAGGACGATCATTTGTTTTGCATAAGAGTTGACCTTTGAAATTTTTTTTACACGTTTCAACACAGAAAACGATCTTTCACATTCGCATGATGTTCCGAAAATTGATAAGTATATTTTGAAGGCAAAATTTATATTTTGGAAACTTGATATTATTTTTATATTTATTTGTTTTAATAACATTTCACTCGCAGACATTCCATGCTCGCGAAAGTTCTTAAAAATAATAAATTCGTTTACAAATGCATCTTTCAAGTCATTTGGATGAGCTTCAACTAAACCCTTTGCTTGTATTTATATTTCTTCATCTGCTCAGCTAAGGTCAGTTAGAAAACTAAATCTTTTATTTCATTCTGAGTATGCTTTTTTTACGTTTTTGCATTTCAATTTATCATTAATGATACAAAAAATACTGATTTTAAATTTATCTTTTGCGCTCATTTCATCTCCAGCTTCATTTGCGTCACCTGCAATTAATATAGTCTTTCGTGTATGTTTTCTAGAAATTAACTTCTGAATAATCAGAAATACCAGGAATCAATTATTTTATTATAATTTATTAAATTGAATATTATCTATATTGAAAATTATATGATATTAATAATACTATTACATTTTTTCAATCAATTTTTAAATTAAATTACAATTATTATTGAAAATGTTATGGGGGTTAGGCACAGTGCCTATGCGGTAATGCAGCCCTGACTCTATATCATCTATATACACATTTATATTTAATTTAATTTTTAATAATAAACAACAACAATATATGAATAATATTTTTCACAATTTAATGTCACGCTCCAGAAAAAAAATGTAATTTTTGGCACGTATAGCGTCAGAAAAATGTTCCACCTGTGGCCCATATAATATATTGGGTATGTTGTATGTATATATTGTAATAAAATATACTTAATTTATAGGTACTCAATGATAATAGCATTGATAATAAGTACCTACAGGTATTTATAATCATGAATGATAATAGACATAATATGCATTTTGTCGCGCTTAAACGTCAGATAATCCACTGCTGCTGCTGCTGCTGTACTGCCAACTCGTCACGCGACGTTATTTTTTTTTCTTATGTAACAAACCTATACACGTTTGAAAAATATAATAAATATATTTATGATACAGTGAAACCTCCCCTAACGGACACCTCCAATTAGCGGACGCTTAAAAGGGTACCAACCACACCTTTTCTTCAAACTGAACCCTCCGAATAGCTCGCACCCTCGAATAGCGGATACGATTTCAGTGACCGAAAGTGACCGGTATTTAGAGGTTTCACTGTTTATAGGTGTACTCAATGATAATAGCATTGATTATAAGTACCCACTGGTATTTATAATCATGAATGACAATAGGCATGTGCGGTTTGTCGCGCTTAAACGTCAGCTAATCCACTGCTGCTGCTGCCAACTCGTACACCCGACGTTGGTTTTTTTTTTTTTTGTACACGTTTGAAAAATATAATAAATTCCAAATGTCGTGCATCGTGTTCCGTACTTACACCACGTGATTTACGATAATTGTGAGTTGTTTACTTGCTCACGTCCCTGCTCGGATTGTAGCTAGACGACCGTCACCCGGAGACGCATTTCTCCGTTTTTCCCCGCACAGCTTTTAACCACCCGTTTGCGCGTATATGCGAAAAAAACGTTAAAATAATATCTTCTGTAGTGTCGAGCTATAATAGTTGGCTTTTATCGTAATAAAATTATTATTTTTAATGTTTTTACAAAATATTTGCTTTGAAGCGTTTATATCATTGTTAATGATGCGTTTTTCTAGAGAGTTAAATTAATTAGAAATCTCAGAATAGACGACCTAAAGCAAATATTTTATACGATATAATATATATATATACATATATACTGATACGCTATCGGTGTAGGATGGAAACTCGAAATACTTTCACATTTTTCTTCCGACAAACAAAAAACTGCGAATAAAAATAATAATATTATGTGTAAGAATATTAGTGAATTCGTTTTTTGTTCCATCGAGCAACTCCTTATTATATTTAAAAGTATGTTTAATTATATGTCGTCATAGCTAGATTTTCTCAAACAAAAAATTTACAGTATAATATTATTTATAAGCCAATTAATTAAAATCTACACGATATCTCGAACAAGGAACTATTATATAACCGTGATTTATATGCAGTTAAAAACTACGAAAAGTTGACTTTGTACTCAAAAATCTAATCGGCTCGGCAAAAATAATAATATTGCTCGTGTTGGTTTATTTTATTTACAAACAGCTTGACGGAAGAAACGCGAAATGGGTTTTTGGCAAAACAATTCATTATTTTAATATTGTGTACTCGCGTAGAAAAGGCCAGCTGCCAAATATTACCCTTTTAGTCTGCATAACTATAATGTATGTGTGGTATACATGGAAGTTCATTCGAATGGAGAACTCACTTTAAATTTATAGGTAACATTATCAAATAGGAATTACCGTTTTCGGTTCGTATTAAAAATAACATAACGCACTAGGCACATCAGCAGCAAATAATAATAAGAACCAGATATTCTTAAAAATATTTTTTACAATGTGATGATTTTAAAGGTACATATAATTTTATAATTATTTATTAACGATTTTGAAATTTTTTTTTATTTGCCCGATTGGAATTCATTACAAATTAATGGGTATTTTTATAATGAATTTGTTACAAAAAAAATTTTCTTACCTAAATAATATTATTAAGTGAGATAATATTATAATGGTGTATGTGTGAGTTGAATATAATATAATATTGAAGTATTTATATTTTATTTATCAGTTTAGTCGTATTCGTCGTGTTACGCTGCCCGATAGCGTTGATTTTATTATTTTCGTGTTTTGCAATCTTTCAAATTTTAAATTTTAATAAAAATGTTTTTGACTTCTTTAGGTATAACGGTCGATTTTTAAGTTTTAAAAATTGGCCCTCTATAGTAACTTTGAGTTGCCCATCTATACCATATTATACTGTGTATGTACAACACATTTTATCGCATTTAAAATTTATAAAAGCTTAGAATCTATGAAAGTTAATATGTATGTATATAATTAATTAGTAATATGTATATACGTACTATATATTTATAATTATTTAATAATATCTGATAGTATCTAATATGTAATCAGAAAAGTAGGTAGCAAAATGAAGTTAATAATTAATTCAATTCATTAATTCATTTTTATTTTACCACTTCGCCTTTATAAGATTCAATCGGTCACAAGACTCACTTTGTGCTGGTCCCAATCTGAGTCTTATAAGTGGCGTCTGCTGTATCCAACTATAATAAAATGTCACAATGTTACATAATTCGTCTTCCTTTGTTCAAAAACTCAACACATTATATATATATAAAATGCCACACTCTGACGAAAATCAATTAAAAATTTACGCAGACAGGACGCGTATGTTGAGTGAAAATGTATAGGGCTGCTATAATTATGTAAGGGTCATATATTATATATAATATGCGTTGTTTATTAAACTATTACCTACGATGAAATTAAAAAACTTGTTAAAACCAGAGTGCTTGTTTGATATTTGCCATGTGTTTGGACAATAATTCTTAAACGATGGCCTGCAGTGTTTATTTAAAAACGTTTTTCACACGTTCAAACGCTCATATTATTGTAAAAACGAATCTCTGATTACCGATGTGTGCTGGACACAAAATATAATATGTGTCTATATAATTCATAAAAACATCGTGGACGAATTCCCTGATAGGTGCATCCATGTAGAACCCAGGTGGGAATACCTAGTGAAAAGTGAATTACTATTAATACATTATAATGTTGGTACTGTTATAGAAATAACAATGGAGTACACACATAAATGATGCCTTTTTTTTTTTTTACAAACCACGACAGAGAATCTTTTGTACGGTATTTACCGTATATTTTTATAGTACGGCCACTATATTGCCGAAAGGCGTTGTATCCTGGATATAGTTGAAATGACGAATTATATGCGATAAAATAAAAATGTGATAACAAAAAATTGCATTATTAAAATAAATAAATTGATGGCGAGTGGTGACACATATTTGATTAGTAAAAAATAAAATTTAAAGGGGAAAGTAGGTAATCGCTCTGATCCACTGTAAGTGTCAAACTGTCAAGTGTACCTCGTCATCGAGTAAGTCGCTGTAATGTATGTGTTAAATTTTAATTCAATAATAAATTGATAAATCATCGAATGCCTACGAAAAACGATTCTGAGCAAAGATGGTCTGTCGGCCTATATAATACTATAGTACAGTGTTTCCCAACTTCTTTTGCTCGCGGAACCTTTGCAGGAACTTCAACATTTTGCGGAACCCTTATTACACAACAAATATTTTGTGATAGGACAATGAAACGTCTCTACGAGAAGAGGTCCAGTTGTCGTTCACGAAAGTTATCAAATGTAATTTAAGTACCAGTTTATCTATTCTCAAATTTCTCACGGAACCCTTGGAACTGGCTCGCGGAACCTAAAGGTTCCGCGGAACACCAGTTGGGAAACACTGCTATAGTATACGATAAGTAAGTATATTTCATGATATGTTTTTTTGATATTACTATTAAAGTAATTAATTTTCATACAATGGGTTGAATACATTTTTGCAAAAAAAATATTGCATTTATCATGTTATTATGCCACCATTTTAATTATTAGGGATATGTACCCATATATTTATATCATATTCTATTGTTGATATTATCATTTTTGAGTCAATACCGACTTACCGTTGAATAGTGTTATTTAGTGTTAATATAGGTTCGTGGTATAGAACAAATAGGCAATACCGTAAAATGTAGATCAATCTTTTGATAATGTCATTATTGTGTTTATAAATTGTAATAATATAAGTAGGTACGTAAAAGATTGAAATTTCACTAAAAAACATTTTTGTGTTACAACAAAGTAAAGTAGGTATAGGTAACTAAAATCGTTATTCTTCATTTAAATATCTAATTTCGTCCAAATTAAAACTAATAAAAAAAAATTTTAATTTAAAAAAAAAATCTTTAGTTATATATATTTTAGATTATTTATGGTTCCAGTATTTATTTATTTATTTATTTAATATATGAGAAACAGGCTAAGCCTACAGTTCAACAGAAACAGTTGTTTACAAAGGTTAAACATGTTCAATAATAACCTACTTAACATGAAAAAATAAAAACAAGGCAGATAAAATTAAAAATAAGGAGAAAAAAAATTAACAAAAGGTTGGTATACATAAGGAAAAATTTTTAAACTTATATTATGTATATTATATTATATTATATTATATTACTATATTATATTAGGTACTTATATGGAACCTTGTATTAAATGTTTTAAATTGTCCATACAATTGAACATTTTAGTAATAAATTGAAGTACTGGGAATTTTTATTTTACCAAAGAGTACCAACTAGATTCACTTTTCTATCGGATAAGATATTGAAGTTGAAAATTAAAGCATTGTTTAAACTATACAATTGGTAAACATACAAAAAAAAACACATATCATAAAATCAATACATTCATCGCTTTACTCTGGGTCTAAAATAGGTAACGAAAAATAACGGATTTTCACTTTTCCACGGATATTGCATTTCTTGTCTATAACATTTTTCTTTATCTCTATATACTACCTGATTTGATTAATCGAATTGTGTTTTACAGTTTTAAATATGAAATATTTGTTCAGACGAAAGTCAAACCATAATTAGGTACCTACCTTTCAAATTATACATACTATTTTAAAGGATATATGTAATTATTAAATAAAAAATATTTAATACCACACAAATTCGTACGAATATATTTAGAACGTGAATTTATTACTCAACGACATAATTTTAGAAGATGTCAAGTCTGATGGACATAACTGTTGGGGAGTAATTTGGTTGAATTCCAAATTATTATGTGTGGTCTTCTTGACGTTTAGCACTTACATAAAAATCGATTTCCAAATAATATGTGTACGTATTCTTGCATTATTAATACCTACGGTATACTTACCGCCTACCACATTCAAATAATAATAATAAATAGCAAAATATTATAGCGTATGATATTTATACACGCATAATATTATGTAATTTAAAATTAAAATTACGGTGGCGTTTCTTGGCACTCAGACCTAACATTTTATTTTGCGTTAAAATGTTTAGCTGACTAATTATTAAAAACGAATTAGAAGTAAAATTAAAATAGTTATCCGAAATAAAAATATAACTACCTATATGAATTGTGATTAAAATATTATTTAGTTACATTTTACATTAACCACACAGTTCTAAATATTATATGTCTCGAATGGATTTTAAATTTCGGTTTGAATAGCTGCAATGCCAAATAGGTGCCATCTGTGAATTATTATTTTCATCTTGTATTTCTTTAATCTATGTTTTCCGCAACACTCCACACAGTGTTACAAATTATGTAGCCGACGTTTACCTTCTTTCACTCAAGTCATATTCTTGATTTAATTATTATAAAGAATATCTTTTATTTTGTAGGCAGAAACAATATCATTATTTATTTTCAATTGCAGTCAGAGTTTTGTTTACATTTTAATAACCAAAAAAAACATTTATACCGTAAGTATACAGTATTTACACGGAAAGTTGTTTAAACAAGAATCATTTTTAAAATATACAAAAGCGTATTTAATGAAAAAAAGTCAATAATTTTAAACAAATTTAAAATAAACATGTAGTGCCACAGTGTCTAGAAAGTTTTTTTAACGCGCCTTGCATACTGTACACATATGGAATTTTTTTTTATATTACATCGAAAAAATGTAAATGGTTTTTCAATAGTGCAGATTTGAAAAAAATTCATTCAACTTTCAGTAAATTTCCAATAAATCTTTAAATTTTCAAGATAGTAAAGATGTTTGTAAAATTTTTCATTTCGATTAAAAATCAGAATAATATACTATAACAATTTTTTGATATCATAAAATCATAATAATATTTTATAATACATCATTATTAGCCATAATTGTGAAAATAATTTACATTAACAAGTAAATCGCAATTGAGACAAACTTAAATCACAGCAATCAATTTTTTCTAATAATATTTTAACAATTCAGTGTATTATTATTTTTAAATTATTTTACAGTGCAATACTGCAATCTGTTGTTTATACATTATTTGATATACACCCTTCCTTATTTATTAATAAATAATATCGATACTATATTTTGATTTTCAAATGAAAACCTCTACATTATTTTTAAATTAAAGTAGTTTATTAATCATCTGAAAATATTGATATGTATGTAACAACCTAATATTGGACTAGGTATTTGTTTAAAGTTTTGATCGACAGAATGGAAAAACGTGATCTTAAAAATAAACAAGAAATATCTATCGTTCTATACGCACTACAACAGTATAACCTTTAAAGTTTAAATAATTGTACAGTTAATACAATAATACCAGAATAATCGGATTAATTCGAGTGTGCGTTACTCGAAATACTTCGGAATTATTCGGATTGTATGGTAGCTATGGTTGTATGATAGTGGTCATAATGTAGGGTTCACGTTAGTTCATGCGGAAAGCATTGATATTTACTATTATCACATTTTAATACGAAAATAATCTAAAAAAACGATGATTTATTTATTTCAGTCTTTTTTAAAATACAGTTTAGTAACGCATCAGTGTTACAAAAAAAAAAAAAAAATACTTACTTTCACAGTTGTATGGAAAAAAATACTAAGCTATCTATATATGGGTTATAAAATATTATTTTCATCTGTAAAAAATTCACCATTCACAATTAAAACGGCTAACGGTTATGTTAGGTAATATAATATAATATTATATTGTGTGGTCAATCTCGTATTAATTTTATAATACGTGTTGGTAATAGAAATTGTAAAACTTGCGTGCGGTGAAGGTTACGTATTATATTATGCAGTTGATTATATCGATCACTGTAAGTCGAATGGAGACTAAAAACACTTCGATTAACGTATATAAACAAATAAAATAGAAATAGAAATGGACATTTATCGTGTGTACACTAGCCATTGGCTGTTTTGGCGCGTGATTAAATTTGAAAGCAATACAATCATTGCTTCCCGAAAACAATTCTTACTGCCTCTGGAGTTCAGTTTACTGCAGGGTTTATACTATATACTGTATACTTGTAAACTGTGTGTACAGGACGATTCGCCTAGCATGCTCATCATATCCCCATTTTTTCTATAGTTATGTTTTTAATTTTTCTCTCAAACTCTGATATTTGGAATTGTTAAGTACACCAAAATATCATATTTTCAAATACTAAGATTTTTCATTCCATTTAAGGAGTATCGTGTGGTGATACAGACTAATTTTTTTTATGAGAAATACTGAATTTTGACCCTAACCTAACTCAAAAACTACTTCATTTTTACATTCCACGACGAGTGTCGGGGGGGGGGGGGGGGGAGGTGGGTGTTTTTGGTGGGGGTGCAGAGATATAAGGGATGGCACACTATTCCCATAAAATATACTCGTATAATCGCTTGTATATATATCGTCCAGCGAACGATGACGACGTGTCTCCGGCGCGACTATATAATATACGGATGACGTGTGCGCTCGCGAACCGCCTCGTTGGCTGCGCGTTTCCGGGGCATTAGGTCCGACACGCACGCACCGTCCAAGTCGCCGCCGCCGCCGTCGACGCCGCCGCCGGTATGGGTCGGCGTCGCCGTTTCGGTATTAAATGTATACGGTTTTTGGCACGCCGTCCGAAAAGCCCGTCATCGATTAATTCGATAAAAGCGCGCGTCCTCGGGTAAACATGAAACGAAAACAAAAAAGCCGTGTCCTCCGCCGAAAGACGGTTTTTTTTTTTTTTTTGAACCTTGTCAAAACCGTATGCAGAGCTTACCCATTATAATATATAATACGCCACCTCGGCGCGTTCCTCTGTTTTCCGTCCAAACGTACATCGTAATTTGATTTCTTTCGGTGTTTTTCTCCACCTCGGTCTTCTTCTTCATTGTCTCGTGCTCTATACCTGTTTTCGACCCAATTATCCCGCCGTGACAGTGCCCCATCTCTGGCGGCGTGTCGTCGTCAACAGCAGCGCAGGTGGTCGTGTCACGTGCGCAGTGTACGCATAATATACGCGTATATTTTTATTTAATACAATATCGATATATTAAGACGTATAATATTATTTTGCTCTATGACATCGCCGTAGTATATATGTTTTTTAATGGTTTTGAATTGTGGCTATGATTTAAGTATTATAATACTATGATCTAGTATTATCAGCCTCTGGGGCCGGTACAATGGCATCGTCTTCCGAAGACGGCTGCAATAACAGTCGGTTTAGTTCTTCGTCCTCCGCCGCCTTCGCTAGGTTAGCCGAAAACATATCTTTGGCTGCCAAACCGTATAGGTCCATTTTGTTCTTTCCCTGCAAAAATGCAGAAATGCAATTCCCAATGAAAAATAAATGCAATATTCGGATATAAAAAAAAATATGCAAAATCATGATTTTCAAAAAGCCGCACTATTGAGATGCTAAGGAGTCACTGGATTGATGTATTTTTCAAAGGGTCACAGATTGCATGCTGTGGGTTCTCGACCCCTGACCTAGATAAAACTCTAAGGTCCTAGTGCCTTAAGAGGCCAGCTGACTGATACCCGAGTAAGTGTTTTGTGTTCAGCGTGCTTGAGCCGTCATCTCATAATATATCATTAAACAAAGACTAATAAAGACAGTAAAATATCAACATTCAGAAATTGAATGACAAATGATCGTTTAGTTAATTTGATTTCTCTAGTTATTTTCTGGACATACAAAAACAGGAAAACTATTTTGTATTAAATTGTTTAATATTGTATTATGAACATTTTCTATAACATATTCATATGTATACTTTTTTTTTTTTTTAATAAATTTGATTAGTATTTAGATATTATGAATTAACTTTTCTTAATAGAAATTAAAAGTTGATAATTAAATCAGCTTATATTTTAAACAGATTTATTTTTCACGGCATGACAAATGTATTTCTATATTGGAGATGTAGGTGACTCTGTTTTTTTTTTATAGTTATAGATACTACCGCCTTAAGGAAAGTGTGAGGGAGGGACCCCCAAAGTTTTTCATTGGAAACAAATTATAGAAAATAATACAAGGGCCCAAAATTGTTACCCCCCAATAAAATTTGCCTGGCTAAGTTCCTGCGGCGGCACCTTTAATATTATAATAAGTTATTACTACTACTGTGAATGCAGGAGTTATCGCGGTCGATCGATTGTTTGTCTCATTATTAATCGACCTTTGCGATATTTACCACTGTTTTTTTATCACCACCGTCGTCACATAATTTACGGCACATAAATTAAAAACGAAAAAACGTATCATTGGTTTTCCAATGACAAAAATAATAATAATAATACGTCAGATCCCGCTACCACTACTTTACGACGCATTAATAAAAGGAACTAAGTCACGTACGTTTGCGTGATTTTGAGGATTTTTATTATACTTTTAGCTCTTCTTTTTTACTGTCTACTACGCAATATATATACCATTCGCGAAAACAAATTATGAAATAGCATTGGGTTAAGGTTATCATTTACCTATTTGAACTTTTATAGCCTTACGTTATACGGAAGGTCATCTTCTCAGATTATATGAATTAGTATTCATAGTCACCGTTCACCAAAATATTACGTGTATTATATACCAAAATCAGTCGAAATCTCAACAGTTCCCCCTGGTACCGAGAAAAAAGTTTATTTAGCCCCTGCCCTCCGATTTTTGAAATACGTATTTTATCCAACAACCGTCGTCAGGTCGGTTTGAATATCATATTTTATGTTATTACGTATCATCGAGGTTTAGAATAGTGTTTTATGATTTATGATCCGATGCGCATGTCGAAATCGGAATTCGAGGTGTAACCGTTGACAGTTTCAAATCTCGAGACCGTGGCTGTGACCGGACTTACCAATAACTTGTGGGTCCATAAGTCGTAATGTATACACTGGAAATCGGGGTTGTAAGCCATCTTAATTGCTTCGGTAATTTCATCAGTGTCTAATGAATCGCCTTCGCTGAGCGCTTGTCGCATGAAATCCACAGACAACGAGCCTTTACTTTCAGTGTCTAACGTTTTAAAAGCCTCCAACAGTTCGTCCGCCGTCGCCGGTTTATACCTAAAATAGTTACTAATTATAAAACCAAAGAAGACTTTCTCAGTTGCTATTTGTTGTTCAGGAATAAGGTAATAGGTCTATAATGATATCGTATGTCCTATTGTGGATTTATCTGCTGGAAGTGTTAGGTTAGGTTAGGGACTGAATACAAAACAAGTAATTCGTTTAGCCATAAAAATAAAAAAAAACGTCTTGACCATATACCATGCATTCCGGTTCTCGTCATAAAATCTAATATTAACTTTATTAAATATACCGTCTGGTGATTATCATCGTCACTTTTTGATTGTATGACGCACAAGTCTTAGTGATTTTTTATTTATACATCTATTGTTCATAGATAATAATATTATTATGTATTTCAAAGATATTTGTAAGTGTAAATAATAATAAACTTAGGTACTTAAACGCCCTTATTTGTTGCTCCATATGCGGTACGAATACTTTTATGTCGACGGTATTCGGTTCATTTTGATTTTCCACAATGTTTTTGAATTCGTTCAATTCTTCTTCGGTGGGGACACATCCTAAATAATAAACAGTATCAAAAATCTTAGTTAAATAATTATTTTCATTCCGGAAACGCATACAAAGCACTACGTATTTGATATGATTGGTTTTATGGTAGCGGTGCGTTTTTTTTTTGGGGGGGGGGAGGGTTAAAAGCACGCAAGTCAAATTAATTTTGTAAACTTCACAAACACAATTAATGTAGACTCGTTTCATAGGTTTAGTGTATTATAGTTTGGTTGCATCATCTCGCTAATGTACCGAGGTATAATATCGAAAATGGATCGTTTTAATTAACATTAATGGTTTTTGTTGTATATCTAGACTTGTTAGGTTAAGCTACTAGATTTTAATGCTTAAATTATAACGTATTATTTCAAATCTTATACATTAATATATTACATAAGAGGTTTTGGGTTAAGCCATAAAGGTAAACGTGGTTTAAAATTGATCGTGGAGGAGTATCGAAATATAAAACGGAAAGTTGAAAACATTCGTTACCTATTCAAATACCTCTAATGTATATATTATATAAAATAATACATATTATTCAAATTATTTACAAAATAGGTTTCGTTACGTATATTATTTTGAATTTACGAATATTTGATTATAATATATACACAGACAAACGGTATTAAAATGTTCGAGATATTGAACAACAACTCTGAATAATACATTTAACCAAATGTGTATTATTATATTTTATCGCATTTTCTTGTTTGAAATCTTGGTTTCTTTTGTTGAAATGAAATAAGAATGAGATAAAAATCCGACGACAGTAAATAATGTATAACCGAAAAGCATTTAACTCTAGGATGAAATACATAACAAGTTGTTAAGATAATAATTTAGATTGTAATATCCGTTAAAACGATAACCACATATCATTAAGACGCCCAATTAATAATATAGATTACTGTATTTTTTTTTTTTTTTTACAAATTTTCTGGTCCACTGGCTCGCCGCAAAACATTTCAATTAGTTTTGTACAAGTGTACAACTACCCAATTTATCATGTCCTGGTTAGGTCTCTTAATATCCTTAATGTCATTTAAAAACAGAACAACAATTTGTTCATTAAACTTTAAATTAGTAATTTAACTAAACTGCTTGTTTATATGGTAATCAATCACCGCACATTTAAGAGTCACTACATTTTTTTTTTTTAATTTTACAATTATTTACCATGTACCTATTATATTTTATTTAATTTGTTCGTAATTCGCGAGTCCATTCGGTACAACATATAGGAAGTCCAATAGTTTTTCTCTTTTATTTTATGTAATCAAATTTTGTCAGTTCTCTCTAACCGTCTAATAATCACAAAAAGAAGGCGAATATATGCATACATATAATGTATATAATAATATATAAATAAGTTTTATGTTTATAATTTAGTGTTATAATGTACCTATATAATATAAAAGTTGAAAATGAAATAACTCGATTATCTTGGACAATATGCATTTTGCGGCTGCTTTGAAATTTGTTAATTGATCAGTATTGATATATAACCCGCATAGGTATACATTACCCCCAAACACACTGATATTATTTCTCCTTTGGAAAACTAACTACTATCGATTTATTTCAGGCTATATGGGAAACCTCGTATTTTTATCCACTGCGGTCCTCGACAGCATTATTAATTCGAATACCGCTTTGAATACAACGATTTACAAACCCTCTTTGCCGGTGTTGCTCGGGCACCTACTACTGCAAAAATATCATTCGTTTCACACAATTTCAGTCGAATCGACTGCCTGAACATTATTTTTGCTCTGCAGTAATAATTATTATTATATAATATTATTGGAGTATAAATACTAAAAAGTATCTTAAAGAAGGGGTGTTGAACTTTTAAAGAAATTATTCGATTGGTTTTTTGGTTTTAAAAGCCACCTATTCAGCTTTAAACGGAGTATGAAAATTTGCCGGAAAGCCATTTTCAATGGATTCGTATGGTGTGTTTCCGGTTTCGCACCCCCATTTCAATCGCTTTTCGGCACTTAATTTATTTTTCTTAAGTCTAAAATTGAATACAGTCAATAATTCAATAGTAACTGTTCAATTGTATACTATTATATATATTATACTATATTATTAAAACATAAGCATTTTGTAGAGGTTAATAATTAATAAATCTATGCAGTACAGTCATAGGTATTACCATTGGTTATATAAATACTAGTATCAACAGTACCACCTACTCGTATAATATAAATATTATTCTTATTTAATATTATGTGTAAATAACATAATAAAACCTACTATGTATTATATAGTATCCATCTGTTCTAGATTGCTGGTACTTAACTAAAGTTTCAAAATTATACAGCCATACTATATAGGTACATAGGTAAAATAATAATACAATAAATCAAGGCAAATAATTAATTCAAGTGGCAGCTGGTGGTACTGTAAAATGTAAATATCCCTGTTTTGATATCCGTTAATTTTGGATTTCTTAAAAAATAATTGTTATTATGTAATCAAGTTTTTATTATTTAATTGGATAAATAACTGTATAGAACACCCAAACGTAATTAATTATTATGATATAAATGAATTAATTTTAATATTTTTTTTATATCATAATATTTAAATATATCCGTTTAACGTTTTAAAAATTGCAATACTTAGTACTTATTTGTTGATACTTTTAATGTTTACATTAATTGTATGATTATTCAATTATCTGAGTGACTTGAAATTAATTTGTCAGTTATTTAAAAAAAAAAAAGTTCAACTCAAATTATATAAAAAATAAATATTGTGGATATGTATATCATGACGAATCATGAAAACAAGTAATTATAGTTTTATAAGTTATAATATATATTCAATGCTATGTATTCACGTGCACGCTGTAACTAATAAGCTATTTTCATGTACTTACCTATATAATGGTATAACTATAATGTTAAATAAATAATGTATAAAATATTATGCTCAATGAAACCTGCATCGTCGCATACAATTTGTAGTTAATATTGTTCCATGATGAGGTTTGATGGGATTGGCCGTGCAATGATCTCACGCCTTACAACATTTATTAGCCGATGAAATCACTATTTTTTGACTATTAAAAAAAAAAATGCTCTATATATCATCTGTAATATTATTTACAATTTGTCGTTTGATAATGAGTAATGACTTAAACGAATTTACTTTAAGACAGAAAAAGCAGGGGTCAGCCAACTATCATTATCAGTAGTCAGTACCTAAATCCTGCTGTAGAGGAATATACTCGTGAATAATAATTAATATTATTTATCTAACGATTTCTGTCCATCGGTATTTAAAATATAGGTCAACGTTACCCGGTAGGTACATTTATATGTATATACCTACCACACAACAGATATGAACATTTTAATTAAAAAAACAAACCAAATCGGTAGGTATTTGTTCATTTTTTTTGTTCAACTGAAAGTAAATAATATCATAATACGTGCCGTCGGTAAAATCAAACAAACATTCGAAAATAAAAAAAAAAGGCTCAACGTTTAAACTATTAATTTTGAACATCATGTATCGATATATTATTATGCGTATATAATATAATACTGCAATAGTAAATTTTCTAAATTCATACCGAAACTGTTGTTGAAAATATTTGAAACACAGTTATTATAGATATTGTCGATATTATTGTGCGATTGCAATAACCGGTTGACTTAGATTCATTGTACAGTGTACACTGTACACATTATATTTTATTTGTTTTAAAATTTTCGACCGAATTCGATTTGGCAGCACTATCAACTGATATGCCACGGTTATTACGTCTATACTGATTGCCGTTCTCCAACCTTAGTAGATAACGGCGGTTAACGAACAAAATTATTGGTTTTATTTTACGTCATTACTGTTAAATTAGACGGCAGCCAGATGGTATATGATGGCCATAATGCGTTACGCAATATGTGCAGTTGCTTCAGGTCGGTTCGTTCAATTAACGAACACCGATCGATCAGAAATAATATCAAAGGCACGCGAGTTATAATAATATAATATTTATATCTCACAGAAAAGCGCGTCAACCGCGTATATGCCGACGAATCGCGGTGCACGCATCTCTTAGGTATTTGACAAAATCAAATTTAAAACAATATTCGTCGAGTTAAACGTAATAGTAGGTGTATATTATTATTATTTTCCATTGCAAACCTCAAACGTCGGCGCTGCAAGCGAATCTAAGATCTCGCCCTGGTACACGATTGTATACGCGTACCGGTACAGGGCAGAAGATCCATACTATACCGGTGCTAAGAATTTTTTTTTTTTTTGGTGGCTTGGTAACAAGATTTGGATGTAATCATATCTATCACAGAAATCGATCGCTCTATGTCGATAAACGAACGTCTCCGTCATTTTCACCGGACGGGTCGACCGGGGTTTTTCCTTTTTCCCGCCTCGCTCTCGTTTCGAAATTATTTTGTGGTGACAGTGTGTTTTTTCTCTCTCACAACTCCCCCTCCCCTAACCACTATACAGCTCACGTCAAATGGGGTCCCGTGCAGGTATTCTATTTCCGCGTATACCCAGCTATAAATATAATAGTTAAATAATAATAAAATATAAAATACGCGTAAGTAGATGAAAATGTTATTTCCTCGTTTTCATTTAAAATGTATTATGTAAAAACAGTTCAAACGTATGTCATTTTGATTTTTATCTCCAGGCACATAATTGAGATACGTTTTCGTAATAAATTATAATGATTTAGCTGTCAGTGTTGTTGCTGATACTCGTTTCAGTGTCCATATATTATGTATATACGAGGTTATTCACCAAGCAAGCTCACCCTCTTTTTTTCATCAATAATGCAGTTGTTCGAAATCTGATTTTTAGAATTTTTAAGTATACTTAAAGTTTATATTTTCAAATTCTCAAGTTTTTTTTTGTACCACCTACTTAAGGCGTGCCTTGTGGTGAAGATACAAACTTCTGGTTTTTCTTAAAATGAGAACCTCCTTTTCTACTGTAAATTATTTAGTGAAACATTTTTTGAAAATGTTGAAGCACCAGAATCAAAATTTGAACGAGTAGTTTTTGAGTTGCTCATCTTTGTGTCCTAAGGATAACTGGTCCATGATAATGGGTTTGAGAGATAAGAAAACTATCGTGGGGATTTTAAAATGTCCGTAATTAATATTAATTTATCAATATTATTAAATTGTAAAATAACGTCCAAGTATAATAAATACTATATCCAATATTACATATACTTTTTATTTTTGTAATACCTATTTTTTTAAGGTTATGATCCTTAATATAAACATTTTAATAACTGAACAACTATTACTCGTTCAAATGTTGATCATGATGAGTCAATATTTTCAGAAAAATGTTCAGTTAAATAATTTACAGAATAAAAGTGGTGTTCTCATTTGAAAAACAGAAGTTTGTAATTCAACAGGACACTCCTTAAGTAGTACAAAAAGAAACTTGATAATTTAATAATATGGTCTGCTTCAAATATATTTAAAAATTACAAAAATGTTGAACAACTTTATTGTTTTTTGAAAAAAGGGTTGAGTATCTGGTTGGTGAATATCATACTATAAAATATAGGTGAATTATAAAAAATTGTCTGTTCACCGCTTCGCAGCCAAATATCTATTTCTCTAACTTAAATGTATGTGAGTGTGTGTATAGAATAATTAATGATAATGACTATATGGTTATAGTTTTTATTAAAATATATATAGTAAATCAAAATTCACGGTTTTCTCTGTTCATAACCTATATATAACATGAAGATTTATATGCTTGGACTCGATATCTTATAATTAACTTAAATACAATAAATGAACGTATTAACTTAGGTAATAATAATTATTGTACTCAATTCATTAAATATCCTATGTTTAGGTAATAGCGGTATTTGTTTAGTCACGATAGCCAGTTTTTAAATAAACATGGTTGTACCTCAACTTATAATCGGGCTGGATCCTATACTATATAATATTTAATCAAATCAAAAAGACCAACAATGTCTTATTAGTGGACTGTACACATTTATTGTATACACACAGGACTAAAAATGATGTGCACGAGATCAGCTCAAACACTATGATAGTCCAAACAGCTTACAGACAAATAATAATATACCGTATAATGAATTGATAAACAAATCGCAAACGTAACCGTGATAATAAAATATACCTACATAGATATATTATGCATACGACGATGTTGATATCCCAAAAATCTTTGGGCGATAGTACGAGAAAAAAACGAAACCAAACGGCGTGTGATACGCCTGACCACCCGGTTGATGACCGCGACTCCTCCTCGGGGTAACGCCATCACGACGGATGGTTACCCGCGACGACGCGCATGCCATCGAGTAATATTTGAGCGCGTAACCTGACGATTAGTCGACCGATGGGGGAAGATCCGTTCGTGTGCGCGAAAAGCAAAATAATGGAGACAACTACAACAACAACACACGACTGCGATTTCAGTTACCAAGACGCAAACCACGTAGACGATGGCGATTTTCGAGGCAATTCGTGCGGGTTACCGCGGCAATGACCACCACGTCAAAATATCATATCGCGCGCAACGGCGAATGTGCGGCGACGACGAACGGCGAAAACGTGTGACGGACAACAGGGCCGGATTCAAACATAATAGGCCGGTGGGGCCTGAGGCGGCAAATTTTGTAAGAAATGAAAAAAAAAATCATATAAATATTTTATGCATTTATGTAAATGCGTAAATTGATATTATATTAAATTTATTAGTAATAAATACTACATTTTGGGTGGGGTATAGTGAGGTAGTGGCGGCATATTTAAAAGCGGCATATATCTATAACCTAGGGTGGCACCTGTTCTAAATCCGGCGCTGGACAGACGACAAGTACTTACGCGGTCACAGATTACATATCACATTTACGCGCGCGGGGGCGGAGAGAGACGCCGAAACACGTCGACGGCGGCGTGCAAGTGATGACCAGTGCCGACGGAGGCTCGTGCGCGACAGAAAACGGCCTTTTTATATGTTCCAAACCGACTGGCTTGGGTCCAAACGGTATTATTATATTAGTAACCGATTGATTTGTCTGACGTACCTAAATGACGTATAACCTTGCCCAGATCAGTAGTCGATATGGTGTTGATATCGTCGTTTGCAAACAATGAAAATGCATCATAAATGGCTTTCTGAAGATCGCTCTTTATTTCTAAAAAAATATCACACATTATGTGATTAAAATATGTACACTTACATAATGTAATATACATATCCGCAAATACCGTAAGTCGTAGAATCTGATTCACTGCTATTTGATTTTCTCTCTTCGCTCATTTTAACCAATTAAATATAGTCTGATTGGATATTAATTTGGAATAAGCGAATACGTTTAATATTAAACAGTATTGTATCAGCTATGTGATTTATTGAAATATCGATTCGAGTGTTTTAAGCCAGTGTTTGAATCGAAAATGATGCTATTTAGATTGTAGTAATAATTGAGACATTTTTTTTTATCTTTTTGTCTTCGACTTTATGTATAGGTTCTTTGTATTTTTTGGTTTTTTTTTCGATGGTTGTTTCATATAATCTTTATTATCTTTAACCTATTTAATTAAAATTTAAAACCTACAAACGCAAGTTTTGTTTATGAATAAAAACAAAAATTAGTTGATAGTAGTGAATTTTTTTTTATAAAAAGTTTTTTTATACATTTGAATAAATTGTAACTTGTTTCTATTATACAAATTACAATAAAATATCTTGTTCACAAACGTTTTACCAGAATTAGGTAAATATTTTACCTTATTACGTTTTATTCTACTATAGCACGTAATACATTGGTATGCAGTTTATCAAAGTCAGTAGCATTGACATAGGTACACCATATTATCATGTTAAAAATTAGTAAAAACGTGATAAACTTAGTGCATCGTCCTTCATTGAGAAAAAATAAACATTTAAATTTATAAACACTATATACTCAATTGGTCAAATTCATAAGATAATATATCATAATTATGCGTACTAATTGGCAAAAACGCAACCATGTAAATATATACTTTTTAAACACTTCAGTTGATAATCAATTTCAATTGATATTCGTTTTCAAAAAACTACAGTTATTATTTAAATATATGATATCATTTTTTGAATTTTTGAATTCACAAACTGTAGTTCTTAAATATATTTAAAACACCATATTTATAATTCTGATGTATGTAATATGAAGTTGATATTATTGGTAATCGGATGCATTAATAAACATTTAGAAAATTTTAAAAGTATTAAAGATGGGCACCTAATAAGTAATAATAGATTAAAGAGCAGTTTCATAACATACCTGTTGGCAAACAAAACATATTAATATAATATAAAGCTTAATTGCTTATAATAGTTATAATATTACTGAATATATTTTGGTGTTTTCGTTTAAAATTCGTTTAAACTATCTTAATTTTGGAATAGGATTTGTAAATTCTCTTTTGATCACAGCTTTTAACAAACTATACCTTTTTTGAGATAATTATCATCACAGATGCTACAAGGAATGTCTATTAACACCAATTATTTAAATATTACGACATCAAGCAATAAACATAATCATATTGAAAAAGGCAAAACTTACTATGAATATTATGTTTGATGAATTTTTTTAAAAGATATCTTAATATTTTGCTCATAAATATATCTTTGAGTAAGTATTTATAAAAAGGTCAGTAAATAATTTATATGGTGACAATTTTTACTGTCTCTAATCTGTGACAGAAAATCTATTTTATAATAAATAAAATTGTTTTATCACTATCAATTACTTGAATTCGATTCAAATTAAACCTATTATGTCCTCTAATAATAATAAATAATTGAAAATATTTGCTGGTTGTCGGAAGTTCTATAACGAATTTATAAAATACTTTAAAAATTAAAAAACAAACTTTTCTTCCTTTCATCTAAATGTAGGATTACAGTACACGAAGGCATCCTGTAAACTCTATCTACGGAGAATTCCAATTTAAATTACTTTACGTGGACTGCGTGCGCGAATCAAATTAATTCCACATTTTTCTCCCTTGAACTATCCTTTTAAATTAATTTTTTTTTAAAACTGTATTTTAACGCTGACTAATTAGGAACTTTGGATTCTATACGAGAAGGTCCGATATCGAAATATTTCATTTCATAACATCCTATTTGACGAAGATCAAAGTTATCTTTCCGATAAGTAATTACAAGGTTAGGTTAAAAACCATTAGTTCTCGGTAAAAAAAAATAACTAACCATATTACCAAAATGTATATTTATGCACATATAAATATATAGTTAAATATAATGTTATAGGTACATAAAAATTAATTATAAGCTGTACATTATAATATAATATAATTTTTAATTAGTAATTGGAATAAATTGGATCATTGCGTTTCACTTTACAGCCGAGTTGATCAGTTTTTGTTGGCTGGTTGAATAATTTAATTAATTTAAAATATTGGGAATTACTCATTTGAGTTTATAGTTTTTGAAAAAGATTTACTGCTTTATTACACAGGTATTGTAAGACCATTGTTTTATTCGATTTGTGTAATAACTTTTAAACGTTACGATTCATTTATGTACGAAACTATCAGTTATATTTTCGAGACACAAAGAACTGATCTTCCTTTGAATGAAATGAAATTATTCATTAGTTTATTGATCATTAACATAATATTTTATACCTATTTATATATCATTATTATCGATGTGGTATAATACATAATATTATAAACAAACCACTCACCAATACTATTAAATGATTTATGAGTTATTTTTATATCATTAACGTTATATTTTCATTTTAAATTCTACCCCAAATGTTATAGTTGTTTTTTTGTCAAGTCCGAAACACCTTCTTAATCACCACCCCTTAACCATTTGCCTTTTTGATGATTGATAAAGTTGATTTGTTTAAATATGTAACAATAAGCCCTCATTAGTAGCGCTTTTACTAAAAGCCTTATAATTAATAAATATTATGTATCCATAGTTATCAATTTTTTTTTCTTCATAATAAATGGTTAATCTACTAAACTCTTAATACAACTTCTGCTTCTGTAAACTATATAATATTTGATTTAAACAATAATTATAAGATATAAAGAATTTATTTATTTAAAGAATCAGAATTATCAATGGTGGTAATATAATTTTATCAGCATATTGTGTATAATTTTTCATATATATATATACACCACATTTCATATTTTAACACAAAGTAAAAGTATTTTAAAAGTATTTTTTTGTGTCTGTTATCACCTTTTGGGGCAGTAAATGATTCGATTTTCTACTTTAGCATCAACATGAATCTGGTTAGTACTTTGGGGGGTCAAAAGTAATAAATACACAGCAAAAAAAATTGATAGTAAATCCACAATATTTTTTTACAAGCTACTATAGTTAGAATGTTGATAACAATAATTGAATAAAACATTGATTTTTGACACATTTGTGATAAATTAACTTGTTCAATATTGATGGAATAAATGCAGAAAAAATATTTTCGAATGTGTGTTCTAAAAAATGACAATTTCCAAATATTTAACACTGAATAAGTCGTAAGATTAATAAATTATTACTGTAGTAACACACAATCCTATACCACGACAAGTGGAGACGAACTTCAATATTTTCCCCTCGAATCCGACACGATCATTTTGACCATTGTCGTCATTGTTGAGTTAGCGACAGTCCATTCAACATTTTTTTTTTTCAATCCCCATATCTTGTCCATGGCCTAGTCTTTATCAATGCATTATTTACCGCACTCTAACTCTTCCCCAGCCACGTCGTTTTAGATTTATTCTACACGAGACATATGCGATAACAAAAAAAAATATCCTCTTCTCATCATACCCTTTTCCCACGGGCTTTATCTGAAAATCCCGTCACTCCTATGGCTGTTCATTTATGTATTCCTATTTGGCATTGTTGGTCCGAGAACGGAATACATCAACCAAAATCAAACAACTAGCCGAGTGACCTTTACGGGAGATGTTCTCCGCTCTAGCAGCATATTTAAAAACCATATTATATGATCGTATTACACGTCGACAACCAGGGGAGTCGAATTACCCTATGTTAACTACTGCGGTATTGGTATTTACAGCGAGCACGTGACATTAAACTTTCAGTAATGGATCGGTTACACGTGAACATAATTCGATATGAAAATGTAATGCTGCCATTAAGTGCAATCTAACACGAAGTTGGATTTAAAAGTACCTATACTTACTAAAAAAAGTGAATGCACAATTTCATGTTTCTGAAATTCTCTATTAAAATTACTAAAATATATACAGTTTATAAAACGGTCCCTACGTGAAATAAACCATTTATTTTAATTTTATATTTGTGTCATATTTTCGATTTTAGTTGATACAGTAGGTACGTCTAGAATAATTAAATGTCGAACATAATAATATATTATTTTTTATAGTGAGATTAACTTTGCGTGTATTTGTATGCTTATTAATATAGACTTGAGTCTTTTAATGAAGTGCTTTGCAGTGGAATCATTATCAGTAACTATTATTTTACTATCCCAATTACATATCTTCAACATTATAACATTATCATATAAGAATACTTAAGTATTTCTATATTTCTGAACTAATGAAACAATAATATTCTGATTCATAATATATTAACTTTGGCTTTTATTGGAATGCATAATATATAATATACATCGTACTACTATTATACTACATTTCTACATAATACTGAATGTATAGTACTTACCTATTGAATTAAAACTTATTTTACTTATATAATTAAAATTCACATATTCTATAAATATAACTAGACCTGATGCACCTCGATGTAAGTGATCGCCGTTTCGTCGGGAGTGCCCTTAGTTGAGATTACAACCAGCCACGGACGTCCATTTGAGCATCCCCTTCTGGAAAAACGATATGAACTTATAATTTAATTAATATTACCTAATTCTAATTAGACAGCATAAACATTTTTTCTTTTTAATCACCACTAGGTTATGAAATAAGGTTTCAAAATACACGATTGTTGTCGTATTGATGACTTAAGTATGTAAGATTTTTATTTTATAGCTTAAATTTTGATAAATGTTTCATTTTTCCCCTCTCCTAAAATTGTATCTCTGCGCGCCGAGCATTCACCTAGCCATTTATTTAAGTACCTACCTATAAGTTGTGACTTATAAATGTCGTCTAGTTATAATAGTCTTTGAAGGTACAAATCGGTTGCATATATCTAGTGCTTTTTTTGTGTAGGTATGTAAAATACTAAAACAATGAAAAATTGGATACCAACAGTTAATGTCTAGTTGTATCAGTCATGTCCGCTTGCAGCTCAGTTAAAGTATACGCCAGTAACACGAGAAAAGTCTTAATATAATAACAAAATAACATGTACGAATCAATTTAAATCGAAAAATATTAGGTACACATCAATTCGTTTTACCTGTACGCATTACTCATATAACGTGTAATATGTTTTCATAACAAATCTATATTACAACTATACTTTAATAGGGAAAAACTTTAAATCGAATTGACGCATACAGAATAAGTATTCCAGACATTAATGAATAATGATATTTCTATATTATAACTGACATAACTTTTACCCTTCAATGTTCGGAACGCGTATTACATTCTGATACGAAAAGAAAACAAATCGATAAATGCAGATAAAAAAATGCAAGTACTTATAATGCCTAGTACATTATGTATAAATATAAATATAAGTTCTCGATAACAAGATGTCAAAGAGATAATCGTCGAGCAGATCACGTAAGAGTTTCAGGTGATAAAAAAAACTTTCCTAGGAGTTCGAAAGCAGGTAAAATCAAAAGTGGCTCGACAAATTATTATTAGTAGTGGTCCGATAATAATATACAAGAGTTTACGTCTTATACGTTTCTAAACATAAGCTTACGACACCTCAAATCCCCTTTGTCCGTCCGTTACCAGTACAAAGTTACGATTGTTTGTACTGCGATTGTAACATATTATAATTAGAGTTAGGATGTTGATGACCTAAAAACCACACAAAAATGCCATAAAAAAAAAAATGCAAAAAAGCCCTAAATAAGTGCAAAAATGCCCTAAAAACTTCAAAAATGACTTTAAAAATTATCTAAAATACTAATTAAGTATAAGTGAAAAATCTTATTACGATTATTTTACGATAAGCGTGTATGATCGTAGCGTATATTAACTATAGTATATAGCAAATTCTGAAAATTACCTAGCAAATTCTAGCAAATGACTAGCAATTTTTTGATACCACTTTCGTACCGATCGGACAATGTGCCGGTGCTACGTCAAGGTGGCACCGGCATACTTGAATTTCGATTTGTACTTAAATGAAATACTAGCAAATTCTGAAAATTACCTAGCAAATTCTAGCAAATTACGAGCAATTTTTTGATATAAGAATTATGGTCGTAACACATTGTGCCGGTGCCAACTTGACGGACGTATAATTGCATTTTATTAAAACACGTTTAGAAACCGGAAACTTAGCAGAGTGTGCTTTCCTAACTTGTTTATAACTAAAATTTACATACCTATTATGTGTATATATTTATATTTATATATATAATATTCATAGTCAAGTACACGGCACTTATATTATTTGGTGGAATAGTATCAACCTCTTTTGTAAAGTACCTAGGGCTATATTTCTGTGATGCCAAACCGCAGTGTTAAAGGATAAGATGAGCATAATTAAAATTTTATACATTAACATAGTTATTTTTACTGAGTTTATAATTTATTATTTAATTGAAAAGTGTATAGTAACAAACTAACAACAAATTGTCATATTTATATTAGTCAATTTTATTATAAGTAAAAAATATAACACAATTAGGTAGGTGCAGTTAATAGGTACATTTAATTATGTGAATCTGTTCCTAAAGTTATTCTGAATAGTAATTTTTATTTATTTTCTAATTGAAGAACTTAGTTCCTACGTCATTGTATACTTTAGTGTCCTAAATCAAATTCATATTACATTTTTAAATCAAACTGTGCATGATATACATGAAAAAGTTTAGGTATATTATTAAATAACTTTTATTATTATTTATTATTATATATTTATTTAAATTGCTATCTTATTTTCTTAATGTTAAGAAAGTATGTATATATACGAGTATATTGTATATAGGTAATCACTAAATTTAAATGATAAACTCAGAGAAACAAAAAATTGAAAAAAAAAATGTTAAATGTATAAGTATACGTCATATAATACTGCAGGGTTCAAAGTTTAAATTTATCAATAATAGTGAATCCGGGTGCTGGGGTAGCGTTGCCGTAGCATTCGTACCATGAAATGAAATGTTGAGGGTTTTTGGAGGTTGTGCAAAATTGTATTTTGGTTACACAAAATTGTACGAAATACTGTTAAAATGTTTGATCTTGGAAGAACGGGTGCTAGGTGCAACGTATACCTACAAATTATTAATATTTTTAAAAATGATTTTATACTATATTATTGTATAGAATGTTCTAAATTTGTACTTCTGCATATTATGCAACTATATTTAGAGTGGAAAACATGATAACTCTTTTCCTGTACATAATATAATAAAATAGGTATGAGGAATATTTCATATTATTTTTTTTCAT
This sequence comes from Neotoxoptera formosana, assembly GCA_022818045.1. NCBI lineage: Eukaryota > Metazoa > Arthropoda > Insecta > Hemiptera > Aphididae > Neotoxoptera > Neotoxoptera formosana. The sequence continues at coordinate 8,991,226 of CM040633.1, read as the reverse complement.
CGATTGGTCAAACTCTGAATGTTTAAAAACATTAATTTAAAATTTTATTTTTTAATAAGTAAATATTAAAACGTATTTCTAATTTAAATTAGGTATATAATATAGTTGTTTTTCGATGTAGGTATTATCGTATAATTAAGCTCCATCGTTTTTATTCTTTATACACCGTAAATAAACCGTAGACTATAGAGTATTAAGTATAAATTGGACAACACACAGGAATTATCCCCTATTGTTTTTTTATTCTTTGTAAAAAAGAACACATGCGTCCAAAAATGTAAATCCTAATCAGTGAACTACAGCGTTAATTTAACTCTATTTAGCTGTTAATGATCTAGGTTTCTTCCCCTCACGTGTCTCGCTACACTTGTCGTCACAACGACTTGACTATTTAACACACTCACCTAAGTATTTAGTATTAGTGTATTCTTGAAAAATGTAACACCTCAAGGCTTACAAATATTATTGTCGATATTTATTGGCACTTAAATCTGCGTAAACGATAGAAAATCATTTTCATCGCTTGGAAATCAAATTACACGACCCGTACAAATTCAATTTCATATATAGGAACTCACGTAATAAATCGTCAAAGTAAAATGTCTGTCGTGCCAAAGTATAGACAATGCCATAACTTTTTTTTTATTAACGCATATATTGACATGTATAAATATATTTAATAGTACCTACGTACAATTCCGAGATTTTAATACTGACTAAGAGGATGCAAAAAAAAATCGGTATATCGCCTAAAGCGATAGCACACTACTGTGACATAAAAACGTGTCGGTTTTAGAGCAGATGCCCACTCAAAGAGCAGTATTGTTTCATAAAAGAGTGTAAGACAAAACAGTATATTATTATCACGCATTGCGATTGCACATTTTTCGCCTCGTTTAATAAACAACGTACTCCCACTAGGAATGTCGTTGATGACGCGTTGAAGTATGTATAATAATTAATAATATAATAGGTAGGTAGGCGACGAGCAATCGTAAATTCCGCTCGTTCTAGGCGTTCTCATATTATTATTATTATACGTGTGCCGACCTTGTTATTAGATTTCATTAGTAGGTATACACACACACACTCGAAAAGCCATAATACCTTCGGATGTCTGAAAGATATAAGGGTTGCACGATATCGTGTGTAGTAATGTAATGGTGTACGGTGTCGTCGTCGTCGTCGTCGTCGTCGTCGTCGTCGTGCCGGGACGACGAGCCGGGCAAAACAATATCCCGACCGACCGTAATGCCGGTGGCCCCGTAAAAGCCGAGTGGACCATAAAAATGCACGTCACGTGCACCGCCGCGCGAAAAGATATCTCCGCCGCCGCGCCGTTGTGCGTAAAGACCAAATCACAAAAACGCACATATTCACATTAACTCCCCGCGCGCGCATATACGTCTCGGCGACAAAGGCGAGGCTTAAGAAAATATATATACAATAATATAATAATATAATAATATACACTATGCGCGCGTCCGCGTCTGTTCTACGCGTATACGTATAATATATATATATACATTATATGCGTTTGTGCGTGTGGATGGCATGGTAAAGTACGCAAAGGGTCGGCGAGGGTGGCGGGGGCGGCGGGTCGTAAGGTCGTAATAAAGTTCAAAAACATTGTTCATCGCCGCCGCCCCCCCCCGCCCTCTGCGAGCGCGTGTGAAAGTTTTTATATTTTTCCGGATTGTCGTACCTAATGACTTGTTGTTGTTGAACGGTTTCTGATATTTCTCACATCGCCCGTATCGTCCACCCAGCGAACATTTGATTAATGCGACTCAAATACAGCGTATATTACGTATATATATATAATATTTCGAAGGTGGCTACAGGGTGATTTTTTAAGCACGCTCACTCCCAGTTTTTCCCGCAGCGATACAAACTTATATTTTTCATATGAAAACACCCATTTTTTTGCGAATTGTTCAGCATATAATATGATTAAATTTCCATGTATAGATTTAGATAACTAAATATAAACTCTAATGAGTAGTTTCTAAGTCATTAAAATGTTTATACTGAGAATGGTCATCCTTAAAAAATGGTTTTACAAAAATGTAAACCTTATGTAATTTTAGATGTAGTATGTATTATACAGTTGGAACATTATTAAAAATTATTTATATTCATGGATCAATAGTAATTCCTAAAATGTTCAAATCATCTAAGCCCTCATACCCATTGGCCATTGCCATGTAGACATATTATTCTCAGTACAAAAAGTTATATCACTCAAAAACTACTCATTCAAACTTTGATTAGAATACACCTAAATTCTCAAAAAAAAAAAATATCTGCCGAATAATTTAAAGGGGGGGGGGGAAGGGTCCTATTTGAAAGACAGAAGTACGTTATGTCACAAGATCATCCTCCAGCAGTACAAATATTTCAATTATTAAAAAATATGGTCTCGGTGTATTTAAAATTTTTAAAAAATCAGAATTTGAATAAATAGGTACATAATTTAAGCTTAAAAAAATAGGGTGAACGTGCTTAAAAGATCTATATCACGATGTATTGGACATTTTGTATGTTTATGTGTCTATTTGTAAAATGCATATTGTATGATTCAATTTTTAATTGTCTGGATCATACAAGGATGTACAAAAGCGTACAAAATGTTCTAATCGGTCGTATTATGTCGTATGATTGGTTGTCATTAAAATGTTTAAATATTATTCTTCTACATGAGTATTTGCAGAACATAGTAGTTATAGACCACGAGCGTATTGTTTTTATATTTTAATCGTCAGACTATTTATTTTTGTTTACGAAAAATATAACTTTGTTTTTAAACTAACACAATATTAGGTATTCTGACTAATCTTAAACTATAACTCAACTGAAAAAAAAATGTTTACTACAATATAGATATATTACTTTATAATTGTGTATAATATATTTGTTTCAATATACAATTGCAAGATGTATTCTCTTTAAAAACCAATGATTTTATTAATTATCTCTTATTGAATAATAATAACAAATTAAAATTATTTAAGTTTTAGAAAATTGAGTAATGTATATTTATAAAAAGTAACCAACAAATATTATCTGTTTGAAGTTATTACATTTTCTTTTTGTTTCCGTAAGAGTACCTATAATATTATAGCAGGTACCTACAACAATTGTCAACCTTTTCCTACAATATTTGGAAAGCATTAATTTTTAGTATTTATTGTTTTCTAGTATTTTACAGATCTAATATGATAATTTATAATAGTAATATAAGTATTACATAAAAATAAATATAATATAATATATTTATGATTTTAAATTAAAAATTTAAATACGAGTATCAATATCATCTAAAAGATCAAATTGTGTATTTTAATTAAAAATGAAGTTCTTCAACTATAATTTCATCACTAACAAGTGATCTATTAAACGTTAATGGTTACAGACATTTAGTAACTTTCCACTAGTTTAGTTACTACATTAAATTGTTTTAATCGCACTTTAAAATGTATATTAGTAAACTTCAAACATTTCCCATACCTATTATGATATATTGAAAAAGTATTAAATTATAGAATGTTTTTAACATTCTCATGCAATTATTCCATTTACTAGTACACGTTAGAATATAACTTAAATACTAATATCATTAAATTGATTATTATTGGAATGATTGTTTCTTGAAAGTGGAGGAAGTAAATGTTCATCTAAAGTATTAATTAATTAAATCTTTTAGACAATATTATTTAAAAAATAATTGAAATTAATAATATTTTTAAAACGTTTCTTGTACGATTTTTTACAATTTTAAAACTAAAATCAATTGGTATCTAATGAATAGTAAGCTAAGTACTGAGCTTAAAATTATGAAAAAAATATTACGTAATTTGTATTGTATATTATATACAATTTATACGCATTAAATTATTATATTTCTGTATGAAAACCAGTACATATTAAATTATCCGAATACATTGAAGTATATACAAATAACCGACAAATTGGTTGTAATTCTAGAAATATTAACCATTAGAAACTAATACTCTGATAATTAATAATCCTACTAATTATGATATATTTTATTGTATGTTACACAGTATACCATATAATATGTATTAATAGTGTTATTACGTATGTCTAATAGTATATGTGTCTTGTGTGTATTCTAATTAAATTCCTAAGAACCATTTTAGTTAATTAGAATATAGCCTCGCTTAGTTATGATTATAATCATAATAATAATGACATTGTTACGAACACTTGCGATGATATTCTAAATAGAAACTGGAGATGTATTTGTTTTTTTTTTCCAATCCTCTTATTGTGTTCATTAATATCCTCAACTCACCACGTGGTAATTTATACTTAGTTCTAAATGTGAACTGTGATATTATATAATTTCTTATAATTTAATTGAAATTTTTAAAAATGGTTTTTATTTGTTTTATACTAGTGTAATATACAATCTATACCTAAGCGGCACAAAAAGTATACTATTATGTGATTACGGAAGAATAAATATGCCATAATATGTTTTATTGATTACACATTGAGTACATATTGAATCACGTTAGTCAATAAAAAATAAAAACACTACATTTACATGATAGCTTTGATGTGAGCAGTCATTCGTTTATGACACTCACTGTTGGCTTTTTTTTTAGTTGTTTAAAATGGATTTTTTTTATAATTTGTCGAGTGTGTTTAATGATTTTAGTATTAATACAGTGCCTTTAAACGTAATAAGACATTTGATATAATTGTATCAAAAACATTTTATTTATTGCATCGACAAAGGTATGTTGACATTGTTTTTTTATTTTACAATTTCATATGGATAAGATTAAATAATAACTACACTTGCAAAAAGTTTTCCCATAGGACCTCATCTTTCAATATTCTTCAATAACTGTCACCTTTAGAAAATATAAAGAACTTGTCATATTATTATACATCATTATATTATATAAAATGAAGTTGACACAGACCAAACATTTAAACGTCGAAATATTGATTTGTAAGTATTTGTATATACCATAATATAAACTATACGTGTTAAGCTAAAAAGTTTAAAGTAAAAAAAAACATTACATAGTTTGAAGTGGGTGACCACTAACCACGTTCTACACGTTGTACGTTACCAGTAATTCGGACACCGGTAGATACCGAGCATACTTAATAGATATTTATTTTATTCTGGAAGACATTTAATTCTAAATTGTCTACTAGTTAATAATAATTGCCTCGGATTAATACTCAAGTTGTATATAATATAATAATACGTATGTTATAGTATATATTATGGTTCAGTTGATCTAGAATTTAAGTTTATAGTTTGAAATAATTGACTTCGATAATTGAATCAAGTCGACTGCGTGTTTTCGACAAAGTTATTTTTTCTATACTGCCTACCACGAGAACAATATGTAAGAATTGAAAAAAAATATTGAACTACATAGTCTACAAATTATTTAATGCATCGTTGACAATTGTTAAGCTTAATAATATTCTCGGTCACGTGACACTTAATTAATAATTATTAAACTTAAACGTTTTCTCTATAAACTCTTAAATAATTCGTGTTATTGAATTCTAAAATAATAAAATCAATTAATACACGTCATGTCTAAGTTTTTCATTTTTTTTTTTTATTAATTATTTTATTATTATAATATTATACTTACTTCAGTGCGTAAACTTTCTATATATTTCCGGTTATCATTATTTTTATGATATTACTATTTATGATTACGTTTTACCATTACTGCATTACCTCTTAAAATACTGTTGTTCGCTTACGCTTTATGATATCATCTAAACTCGATTATTGTTTGCTATTGGTACCTAGAATAGAGACGAGTTGACTATATAAAATTTATAGTCAATAAAGTTGTACATTTTTTAGACATGCTTGTCAGAGTCAAGTTATTTATTAGCCGTAGGCACGCATAATCCTAAAGCTTTCTTGTATTTGTATATGATATTTTTATAAATAAGTAAATTCGTGTCAGTAATTTGATCCATTAACACAATGATCTCAATGATATTTTTTCTAATAAAAAATGAGATATCTACCCTCAGTAAAATGAATATCACTAAACGCGCAAACAAGTAAATCAGTTATTTTCAAAAACATTGAAATTAAACGTTTTGAATGCTGTGCACAAATGTTCTTTGTTTTGGTATTCTCGATGGGTTTCTACTTCTATCCTAAGGCAATTAATTTATTTTCCTCTGACAGGTATTTCTAGGGTTGAAAAAGGGGTAAACTAATGCGTTATTAATGTCGTGATGGATTAATTTTGTAAGGTTGGAGACATTTATATATATAGCCACCGATATTATAATATAGCGCCGTTGATCGTATTGCAACTTCAGTTGAAGTAGAAAAAACGCGTGTATGAATACTATAAATAAAATTATCATCACAGAGTATTCTATACATGTTTACAATAAACATCGCCTTTTTTTTATTAACAAGTTCACCGGATCGTCCAAATGTTACGTTACAAAAATGTATGGGTTACATGGAGTGTTATGTAATTTTTTTTTTTTTTGCACCATAAAAATGTGGTCGACCACATATTGTATACCACCGACCTATACCTATATAATATAACGTATATTTTACGTAGCAAATCCGAACTACTTACGCACATCGGGATTATTGGCAATTTGTTTTTACGCAACAAACACAAAATAACAATATAATATGACGTATAGGTAAAAAATAAATATTAAACATTTTACTTTATCAAAATATAAATTTTTCGTTTATACAATAAAACACAATTAATTCTATTAAAACGATCTTCCTTCAATTTCTCAACGAAGCGAACCTGTTCAAGAAAATATAATGTTCACACTTAGTTTTCTTCTAGTATATTTTGACATGTTAAAAAAATGTATTTTTTGATCATCTAAACTTTTGAATGCATTTAGGTACCATATATATTTTATCTATTAAAAACTATTAACAACCGACTACTACTTTTTACTCACTACTTATATTCTAAAATGTTTATAGTTTGTTGTAAATACCTACCACTGTATTTTCATCGTTATCACTACACATATTGAAGTTTATTAGCGGTTTTGCACACATGGCATAATTCTGCATTAGATCAATAACCGATACGTGCCTAGTAGAGTGACGAGGATTACACGGGACATTAAAGATGACAGTTTTAATTTAATGAAAAACAGCTGATGATATTGCGTCTTCACGAAAATATGCTAAATATTGATATAATAAAAATGAGCTCGGTATAGTTTCTAAGCGGCACTTCTTTATTGCGTGATCGAGTTTCTCCGTAATAACAATAAGTTAATATAAGTAAAAATGTACTTATTACTCGTAGATTTTTTTTTATTTTTCGATTCCAAATACCTGTTGTCTATTGACTATACGCTATGGTTAATCCAGTAACTGCGAGAGTGTTCGGGTCTGCTTCTCGAATAAATATTATAAATTACAGCCATAAATAATATATATGTTCTGCGGCCGTCATTATTTAAAAAAAAGAAGTATTTTTTAGCTACATCCCGAACGGTAATCTCTATTATCTTTCGGCGATGATCAGGGAATAAAAAAGGTTGTACATAATAAACCATTTTTAGTTGCATACACGCAGTTGTTTTCAAAGTAAAGTTATGTCATATGCTATAGTAATTCCCGAACTTAACATATATACCCGACCTTATACTATTTTCCCGTAGAAGCTGAACGAATTAAATTTTTTTAATTTTGCAAAATAATGAATTATCTACAGTATAATATTAGTAATACGTACCTATACAGAATACAGATAGATGGTCGTATGTTTCTGTACTATCGGAAGTCATAAATATGTCGTAAAATAACGTATGGCGTATCTTATGATGTGCTCCAGCCAGCAAGAGATTAAATGTATTATTTATTTATTCTTTTCGTCATATCATCTGCAGGTATACCTATATACCTGGAAATCGGGAAAAAAAATCACGGAAGTTTGGAATAAATCTCTTGTTATTGCATCAGAAGTAACAATAACTCGTTTATATAATGGTTTCTGTTTCTATTAGTTCTGGTTTGATGTTTTTAAATCATTTCGTACATAAACGAGCTACGTCAGGTTGTGTGTGCATGTTTGTGTGGTGTGTATGAAACTTTTTCGATTACAATAGGTAGGTAGTTGAATTGATTCCGGGTTTTTTTCAAATGTTTTGCAATGATCATGCACGAATAATATATGCTGATGGTTTTTCGTTGTTGACTTACATTAATTAGGTTTATTTTTTTTTTGACACTGTTTTTTATTTCGGGCCATCAGTCACAGAAACTAAACAATAAGCTTAATAGATCAAAATATAATATAATAACACGAAAATAAAATATGAGCGGAGGGGCCTCCCGAGATACTTAATCATGAAATAGTAGTTAAACGCTAATATAATACCTACTAAATTTACATAATAATGATCTACATTTTTATTTTATTTTTTACTTTAGACGAGCAGACAACACCTTTGGCTTTTTTATCCTTATTATGCGATGGCCTGCAGTAGCTTCCCGTCATAATATTACAATGAGACAGTTTTAGGTGTGCGATGAGTTAATTATCATTTTTGGACTCGGTTCTTTCTTATAAATGACACTGGTGCGTAGAGAATTATTTGTATGGATTTAAATTCAACCGAACATTTTGAAAAGATAATATGTTGGCCGAAATTGTTTTATTTTGTGCGGAGTCGTTTTACGCGTCGCATTATCTCAGGATCGAACACGCGTGTTTGTGGTGTGTGCTTGCTGCAGGTCGACTGTCGAACTAGACATCACGAAGCTGCTGCTGTTGAGAGTTAGGATCTGTTGATGTCGCATGTGTGTGCGTGTTTTTAAAATTAAGACCTAGAACACTAGGATGTCGATTTCGTTGTTGGAGTTCTTATATATTTCTAACTTACGTCAAGATTTTAGTTTTCTCGATTTCCGCAACCAACGATTTTCCCCGTTTCAATATGTACATATTGTACCCTCATAGTAAATTGGTAATAGACAAATCATTTGTAACTCTGCAGTTTTATTTAATTAAACCGCCTTACTGCTGCGTAATATGTATCCATATAAAATGTACGAAATAAAAAATAACAACGTAAGGTTGAAACCTTTTAGTCATCACACGCGCTCTTATATTGCATTTTTGAAAAGAATCGAGTTAGAAATCTTAAAATTAAAATAGTAAATTCTTTGACAAACGGAATAACAAATATATTTTATACTTCAGGAAGAAATAAATAAATAAAAACTCTTTGAGCTGACAGCATATTATAATATATATGTGTTCCATTCCGATAATGTCTTTATGTCCTTCGATTTGTTCTACAAAATATTATGCATTCGTCGACAACGTCAAATTCGTATTCCACATTATCATATTATGTGCGTCCGTCGGGTGCGAGACTGACCCGCGAGGCTTGTGCCCCGATAGGCTTGTCCGGTAGGCACTTATGTATATTATTACTGGTGTCATTTGTGATACTTCAGTGATAAGTGGACGGTGAGAGGGTAAAATGGGATAAGTAAATTTTGGCCGTTTTTTTGATTTTTACTCCATCTAGAAAGAAAAAAACCCTGTTTTGGTTTCAACAGTTAAATTATTGTTGAATTATTCATTATCTTATGATGGCTGTGAAAAATGAAACAAGTCACAGTGATCATTTATTATGTGCGGGTAAAAGGGAATATAAGACTTATCAATAAGATGGTGAAGTTTATTATTATTTATTTTATTTATTTATTTATATTTATTATTATTAATTTATTTTGTTGTCATTATTATTACGTACATGATGATATTATTGTACACAGTTATTGCCTATTACAACTCATTATTAATTTTGAAAGTATAAACGTGACGTATAATAGTGTGTTTGCATTGCTTTTTCTGAAGATTAACAATGAAAGCAAGCGACGTAATATACCTTAAATAGATCATCTCGATACACGACCGGTAACCGTGTTTATAAATACCGACGACAACCTATCAACGTGCTTAAAATTCAATCTCAGACCAACATTAATTTGAATGCCGACACTGTTTTTAGATGCACGCGCGTTATGCATAACGACGGCGCTGTTAAAAATTGTTAGCTATTTTTTGCGATTTTTTATTGAACGTTTTCACTGTGTGTCAAATCCGTTCTAGTCAACTGCTATCACTGTCGTATGCATTCACTGATAACATTTAATATTTAAATATACCAATACGAATTATTTATCGAGCTCTGTTTATTGTATTTTGTATCAATGTTAAAATCTTTTACAAAAGTTAGTCACACATATAAACCAGTAATTATTTTTCTTGAAAATATTGCGCATTATTATATTACAATAATTGTTTCATAAAAAATTGCTTTTTTATTAATGTATGTTTAATGCTCGATAAAAATTAAACCACTACATAGTAGCGGTCTCAGGTTAGCTGCTTTTATAGTCTATATTACATTGAAATTAATATTGATTCATTTTGTGACTTATTTTTTTTATGACGTCCTACATAAGTTTCACTTTATTGTATTATATTAAAAAATAAAAATATAAAACTATACTATTAACCTAAGAGAACAACGTGCAAATATAAATATATAATAGCAATTATTTAATGTAATGTAAATTCAACGTAATTCTAATGTAAATATTGTATAACGTCGGCTAGTAATCACGCAATAGATGCCTTAAAAAAAATAAATTAAAAAAATAAATAAACTCCATTTATTATACAGAATAATAATTATAAATCATTATGGAAAAACGAAAAATTTAGCACGCTCTATTCGATATTTTTCCTCGAGGAAAATAAAATTTAACATAATTTTTATTAAATTCAACTACCATGCATTGTACAATTTACATCAGTTTCACTTAAGAGCGATGTATATAATACATTCATATCTACATTTATTTTATTAAAAACTAGGTGTCCCTTCCAGCGTTGCCCGAATCATATGCCCATATATTATGTTAAGATTAACCCCAAGTGATTTACATACATCTAAGCCACCTAGGTAGGCAATCCACTGCATCGAAACGTGGATAATATATGCGAGCAGTAGTAAATTATCAGGTAAGCAATCCGCCTGCGGTCGATTGCGGACCCCATGATGAGATGCGTAAGTAACTGAAATCAGAATTAGGTACATTAAAAAAAAAAACAACAACCAAGGTAATAGATTGTAACCAATGTCAACCATTTATAAACAAATATTTCCATTGTAAAATTTAAAATCCCCGTGTGAGCACTACTTGGGGGCTAGACCTCTACCTTTTTAAATGATCCTATCTTCTTCCCATTGGTCTAATCTATCTCTGTCCCAAATTTAATCGTAATCGGTTAAACCGTTTGGGAATACATAAAGGACAGCCAGACAGACATTCATTTTTATATAGGTATATATAGATTTCTACTAATTATATAATAGTAATAAAATCTATAACTAATGGCAACCATTTAAATAAATACAAAAAACTACTGTGTGAACTACTGTTATTGTGCACTTAAGAGGCGATAACTCCGGAACCACTTATCGCACAGCATACAAACTTAGATAGTAGCCGATTCTCAGACGTTCTGAATATGCATATAAAATTTCATAAAAATCGGTCAAACCGTTTGGGAGGAGTATTTTAACTAACATTGTGACACGAGAATTTTATATATATAAGATATATATACGAGTATACAGATGTAATAGTACAGAAAAGTAGCCAAAGTATTACGTAACCAAGGGCAACCATTTATATAAACAAAGCATTATCAGAAATCGGTTATCGTCAGAAAAAAAAGTGTATCCAAAAACATATTTATTTTAAAATTGTTAATTTTTTTTTTTTTACTTAATTAAATACCAATTATTCTAAAATATATGTTGTCAATAACATAATAAAACATAATAAACTCGTATTATATTATTATTTTATACATTTTTTCCCCAAAAATCACCTAGTAATAAAATACAAATTAAATTTTTTAACTCATTAAAACATAATTTATTAAACACCTTTAACCCGTAATAAAATGTATATTGACTTAAAGCTTATTTAGTATCTTATATTTTAAAAATGTATCAACTTAAATATAAATACTTACATATTTAGATTAATCATATATTATGTAAGTACCTACCCTTATAATATTGCCTATTGGTAACCAAATTAGACCCTTTAGGATAAATTTTAAGATGACATAAGTAGAACATTGTCTGAAGGGTCTCACTATAAGTAACGGATAACATCCGTTCTCATCTATAGAGATGAGAATCCAATTTATTTTTTTTCGATATTTTTGTTTATAGCTGATGCAACACGGATTTACTTTATTAAGCTTTATGGTTTGTTTTAAGGAGATATAACATATTGGTACAACGCATCTTATGCATAATATGTAATACAGGTTACACCACACTACGGATGGATAATACATAATACTTTTTTTAATTTATAAAGAAAATATTTTTATTTTTGTAAACCGTTGATATTATTAATTATTTGGAAAACCGTGTTTTATACACTGTGGGTTGTACTAATATTCAATTAATGTTAGAAAATGGTTGTTATAACCACCTTAATTCAAGTCTGCTTTATGTTTCAGAGAACTATGGCTGAAAGCTATACATCGGATTCACAGCCAGAAAAAACGGAATCAACAGGTCGACTTACAAAAGACAAATTCTGTTTCGAACATGACAGTGGTATGTACAGATTTTTTTCTATGTAAAGTATAAGCAACAATTCGCAATAATATTTATGATAATATTTTCTTTTAGGATACGTTTGACTGTACAGACTTCAACACCAACAATACATCACAAATTCCAAGTAATTTAATATTTAATGTCATTAAAATAGGTGATGAAACATTATTAGATTTGCCTCGAATATAAATGACTATAAAATACATCAAAGATACATTATAATTATTAGCCATGGACTAAACATTTCTGAAAAATATAAATTAACTTAATTTAAAAATTATATGTAAATGTATATTTACAATATAAATCAGTTATATAATATTATACCTACTATATATAAGTAAAAGAATTGTATAAAAAAAAAAAAACGTAATGAATGATGACCATAATCTACATTCAATTTCTATACGTTTTTTATTGGACGAAAACTAAATATAAAACTGTTAGTTAAAATTAAAATTAAAATTTAGTGTAAATCCAAAATAGTTATTTATAAGCATCTGAAGTTAGAATTTCGACAAAATACGTCAAAATCATGGAATGCTGCAGTTTTTATTGATTTAGAAATTCATAAAAAAATTGACTGTTTAAAACTAAGATTTTAAAATGTAAAACAACATTTGCCATAACGTTTTGTATCTTAAACAAAAAAAAAAGTTTACCGGAAATTCCAACTAATTTCTTATGAGCGTTTTTAAATTAAACATTGGATATAATTCCGATTTTTAAGGGAACAATTTTCTTATTTTATTGTAATTCAAAACCGAATAACCATAGACACTTGAAATTTTACCAAAGGTTGAGATTATCATTTCCTATACATCATTTAATTTAAAAAAATAGTTTGGCTCTTTTAAAATTAATTGTAAGCATAAGAAAATTTTGACTTTTTTAAATTTTATTTCTATAAATATTGATTAAAAGTTGTTTGTTGAGTCAAAAAACTTAAAAATTGATTACAAGGTTCCTCATAAGTTATTTTCATAGCAGTTGAAAATGATTGAAGCTACATAGGCACACTTTTTTTTAAGCATTATAAGTTCAAATTTTGACCAAAATTCATCAAATCAAAAGGATTGAAAATTTAAAATAAGGTTTCTCGTAAAAAGTTAATGTTATAATCGTTAAATCTACAAAATATATTTACATGGTTGATTTTTTATAGACATTTTAAGTTTAAATTTGTACGAAATTAGATATTTAAATGAAGAATAACAATGTTAGTTATTTCGTTATAATTTAAAATATTTTTTGTGGGTGCTTGAAACTTATAAGGTATATTATTATATTTTTACACTCATTAATATTTTCAAGTGTAATGTTTTCTGCAAAAATTAATTCAACCTATTATTGTAATGAAATATTATATTAGTATTAAAATGATTTACTTTAATAGCAATAATAGCATAAAATATACTTAGTAATATAGGCTGACAAACCGTATTTGCTCGGAATCGTTTTTCGTATACAACGATTTTGTATGATTGAATTCAAATCAAACACATCCATTACTGTGACCCACTGGACACCCACTGTACAGCAGAACGGTACCCACATGTCGAATATTTATTTTAAAGTTACATATAGGGTTGTAAATAAGCATTTTTAGAGAGGTTTTTTGCTGTTAGCTTATCCGTTCACCCGAATGTGTTCATAAAAACAGATGATAACATCATAACTAATACATTTAAAGAATGTCTAATAGGTACACAATCGTAAATATATTATACTTATTTGAGCGTTTCAAAATGATTAATTTAAATAATTAACAAAATATTCATCATTTAAGGAATAATTTTTAAACAAGTAAAGTCAGTCCCGAGTGATAAATTATGAATTGATGGTTACAATTAATTTTAAATAGATAGGTACGTTGGAAAATAAGTAGATAAGTAATTTTTCAAATTGTTAATGAAGTACACGTTTCCTGTTTATTAAATCTAATAAAACAATTGTTTTGCGTGTTACAGTTTGTTTTAATTGTAATGAAATTGAAACTATAATTTGCGTCAATTAAATATCTCTACCCTATATAAAATATAATCAAGTATTTTATAATTTATTTTTTCAAAATTATTTATCTATCCTTTTTTATACAGGTACTTGTAAAATGATTAGTTTTTATAAATATTAATAAATTATCCAACACTATGCATATTGGATATGATTCTCTAAAATGTTTTAATTATTTACTGAGAACCACAGTGGGTAGGGTGTTATAATTACACCTTTATGTTTGTTTGAAGTTTTATAAATTAAAAAAACAAATCATTATTTCACTGTACTCAAAGATGTTAAAATTAAACATTTCATTTGTCTGGGGGTACCTCTTGTGGTTAATTACCACTGTTAACGATTTAGTTCATATAAATGGTATTGAATTATTCATTTTAGTATTATTATTACTGTTGTTATTTACCATTCATCTTAAACTTTATTATAAAAACGTAAATTATTTTGTATCTTAGTATTATTTAATATCAGTTAGATACACAGCAATTCGTTGGAATGGATTTATTTCAAAAATAAGATAAAATATTCTTAGGTCCATCTCAAAAATAAAAAATTTACTTAACTTATCTTAATCTAAAAATAAGACATTTAACTTTACAACAGTTTCAGATTTATCAAATATATGTAACGCTAAGTAACCTTTACATTTAATCAAAAATTACTAGAATATTAAATGTTTAATATATAATATTAGATGTTAAAGATTTACGCGTTATTTTTAAATTTATTTTTCGAATACATTTTGTATCTATAAAGCGTTGTTCATAACTATAAATTAAATTTGTTAACATTGTAAGAAAATGCAATTATCTCTAAGTCTCGATCACTGTCCACTTATATATTACTAATTAACTCGTTCTATTAAACCGAACATTCTACTGCGCAATGAAATTGTTTTGCATTTGGTTTAGCTCTAGTTGGAATGTATATTTTATACTATTCATAAACGACGTTCATTAAACAATATTGTAAGCTTATTAAAACATTCAGCATATAATAATTTAACAAAATGTTTATCAGCTGTTTCCGCAACAAAAAACTATTTTTGTCTTTATTAATTTATTCTTTATTATTAGTTATAAATATCATATTATTTTATTGAATTATACTATTTATATTTGTAAATTATTTATAAATTCAAATTTTGAAGCATTTTGACATAGGTAACATAATATTACAATTGCTATAGGTACAAGATGTCTCAAGAATTTAAAGTTTTAAATAACAGACTATTATCAGATACATTTATGAGAACATGATAATGAACAATTTATTTAAGTTGTTTTTCTGCCGATTTTTTACAAATCCTTTCAAATAATTGTATAATTTAATACCTAATTTGTTATCTTTTATTACCATCTCCCCCATTAAAAATATCATTTATAAATTAATAAATACGAGATGAGAATAATATTAATTATATTTTAAAAAGTATTTAGGTACCTATACGTAACTATTAATTTAGTTGGACATTGGTAATTAAAATGAATTGAATACAAATTGAGATCATTAAAATCAGAACTTTTACTATTGACTGAATTTTATATATACAATTTTGTTTTAACTTTTGATAAAATGCTAGATTTTAAGTGAGAATTTATGTCGGTACTTAGAAATTAATTTCAATTTTTTTAGTATTAACTCTATATTTTTAATTGATTTATGGACGCGAATGAACCATTAGTAGATTGTTGTTAATACAGTATACTTAAATAATTAAAACCCTTAATAAAAAATATTCTAAACCCTTCATTTTGATGAATGGTGATAGATTTTTGAAGGTGCTCTTTATATTTTTCTAACCATAATTTTTTTTAATATTGTCATTATTTTAAGAACTTGAATTTATATTATTTTATTTGATTCCATATTATTGAACTAATATTTCAGTCCATTATACATATTTTAGTAATCTACAGAAAATTTAAATAATTTAAATATGATCATTATATAATTATTACATTTAAATTGAAATGCAAATTTGCTTAATTTAATTACTTTTTAATGCTTGATTTTTTATTAGTACACATTTATATTTAAAAAAAATAAAGGTACCTAATTTTTTTAGTTTATATTTTAATATTTTTTTGAGGATATTATTTTTTCCATAAATATGAAAGATGCAACACTTTGTTGAAAATTGAGGAGTATAGTTGATACTTTAAAGGAAGAATTTTTTAATCTTCTCAGTAATTAACCTTGAATAAAACGAAAAACTATACCGTAAACCTGTGACGTATATTATTAAAGAAATATATCAGCAAGTACTGTTTTAATTTTGCAAAGCTGCGTTCAGAATTATTTTTTCAATGATTTACCATTGCAGGTTTTAAATTTACAATAATAAATGACAGTACACCACTATTCAGCCACGAGGCTAGTGAATTGAGTGTCTGAACTGACCTTAGGTCAGGTAATAGGTATTACTGTGCCCTGTCAGACTCTTTCCCATACATCTTAATTTTTGAGTTGACTTACAGCATTGTTTTCGGAATTTAGAGTATAAATTCATACAGTATATGTATGTACAACAGAAAAATAGCTATCTAGTTCAAATAGACACAATAGTAATACGCAATACTACAATAAATCTGTTTTTATACGTCAAAATGTGTAAAACTGAAATGCAGCAAATTGAATTATTTTTTAAAAGAAAATATTTTTAAACCTAAATTTATTTTATTTTGAAGTTACTGAGTCCGATACATGCGGTATGTGTACTTATTTCTGTCCGATTACTATTACCTATTGAAGCGGAAAAGCCTATGTAGGCCAGTCATAAGGGATTTGTACCGTCGTAGGTACACCAGACAGACAATACGAATTATTAGAAAATATACCACCTAACATGTCTACGGTATAATATTTGCTAAATGAAAACTTTAATTTGAACTTTGCAGCTCTTCATAATTCCACGTCAATACGAATACCTGGTTTACATAATATTTAATGAACAACCACTGTTCACGACTATCGTCATCATGTGCAAGCCGGTAGAACATAATGGGTAATCACTACAGCTAGGGACTTCTAGGAGCATGCATGTTTTTCAATAATCATTCAAAACATAGCTAAGTAATATAGACATTTTTTTGATAACAATACAAGTTTATATTCAAAACGTATAGTTGCGTATTTGACATTTTTGACATTTTTCATTTATAAGTGCATATTTAACCATTTCTGATATAAAAATTTAAGTTTTATAAATATTTTATAAAGAAAAACATAGTTTTAATTAGATTTCTTGGAACTGAGATATTATTTTGATGGCTTTATTTATATAAAATTAGTGTTTGTGTTATCCTTACCGATCACTCGCATTATAATTTATTGGAACATTGCACACGTGATTCCCAATAATTAAAAAACAATTTTACAATACAAATTATAACTATGTAAATATTATCTAGTTATAAAATCAAAAATATTTTATTAAATATACTATGATTTTTTTTAAATGCATATTTTAATAGCATATTTAGTGATTTTGTAAGTCATAAATACATGCTTATTATAAGGTCTTTTAGGTCAAGAAGTCCCTAGCAATAGTTATTACTAGTTATTTCCAACATCACACATATTATTATAATTTAGTGAAACATTAATATTTTGTATCGCGAACTATATTCATTATAACACCTCGAACACTTGTAAGTCTGATATAGTATTATGAATTTATTTTATATTGTTTTATTATTTAATCAGTATCTTACATTAAGCACATAAGTGTATTGGAGAGAAATATTATCAAAGGAAGACACCAATCGCGTTCCTTCTAATAATTCCAAATGAAATTCCTACGAACCAATATGAATAGATACCAAATGAGCTTTGTGCAGTATGATTTCATTATGACGTGTTCTCTGGCAGTCGATTTCAGGGTTGTATAGATTTTATTATATTATTTAATACATATTTCTAATTTTGAGTACATTTTCACGCCAACTGCTGAATTGCCCAAGTCATTTGAAATTAGAATACTTAGTGGAAAATCACTTTCAAAAAAAAAATAAACACATTATTCAATCTTGAATAGTTATTGAATATATTTCTCACAACAGACCGGGATTTCGTGTGTTCTTTTCTTTCAAAAAACAAGGAGTTACGAGATGTATATCTATGTAATACCAATTCACATTATCGTAAAACATTGCATGTTTAATTTGCTTTTCATTACGTTTTCATCTACAGAGTACAGAAAATACAATCATAACAACAATTTTTTTTAAAAAACAACGCTATTTTATTTTGTAATATCTTAAGTGGACGCAGTGCCACTTCTAGTTTTCTATCGAAAACATACGTAAGAGCATTAATTTTCATTTCTCGTGTTGTGGCTGCAAGATGGTGAGATTTGTACTGAAATAACAGATTCAATTAAAATCACTCAGTCTAACTCACACGCAGTACGAACCATGCATAAATTATGTCCTTTTCTTAATAATTTAAATTAAATGATTTGAAATTGATTATACAAATATTATATTCGGTAAGCTTGGACGTGTTAAAAGTATTAAAATGCATTATTTCACGGGGCGTGGAAAAACGTTAATATATAATATTGTTATATTACAGTAATTTTTACGATTTCCCATTGACGAGTTATGATTATCTCGACCCGAAAACGAGAACCACTATAAAGATAGTATTTCTAATCGTAGTACGATGATAAACAAAAAGCTATTGCGCTGACATCCTCTAATCGTCTAATACATAACTATTAAGCAGAAACACATTCCCGATTGGCTGTTTATTCAAACGGTAAACACGAGCAAACACTTTGTTATTTCTGTCCCCGTGAGGCACCTGCGCATTAGTCGTTTATTGCATTTTTCACACGTTTAGTGATGGACTAGAAAAATACATTTTTAAAGAAATTAAAATGAAAACACGACTCTCGGACTTCTACAATAGGACATTGATGAATTATGTTCATTCTTTTAAACTATTCCATCCGTGTATAGTATAGAGATGCTAAGCTTTATAATAATACAATAATACATTACATGTGAACGGATGTGACAAAAACAATATGCTAATGAAGTAATACCAATTAACATATTTCTTATAATATATTTAAACACTGCAATTACACTACAAAGTGTACATTGCAACTATTGAGTAAGTACAAGAAAGTTTGATGATTAGATATTCTGGATAAGGTACAATTATTACGGGTCATGTTACTTGACTATTTTTATAAAAATTCAATAAATAGCATAAGGTAAAACGTTTTTATTAAGGTCTTATATTTGTTTTTCTATTGCATATGAGTAATTATTTTTAATTTCTGTCTATAATGATATACCTACACATTTTTTTTTCATTTATAACGATAAGTATAAACTATACACATTTTTTATTAACAGAGATAAAAAAACATAATAATAATATATATATATATATTTAAGAGCGTCCTTTGACTATATTAGACGGATTGAACGCATATAATTCGCATTGCACATTACTTATTTATACTTCGGGACAAAAAAGTAACCAAATTAATAGGATAAAAAATAGATCATGTGAGTGGAGGGGACTAATATACCCTCCTTAGAGGATACCATTGGATCTGTGGAAATATTATTTTACCGTTACCGACAAAAAAATGATTTAAAGATAAAACAGAATACAAAAATCTAATACTTTTATGATGACTACGTGAGAAATTTATTTTCTACAAGATTGCGTTACGATCAAAAAGCTACCTACCAAATTGATTTGCTTTCTTTCACCCGCACACCATTCGAATGTTCTTACGAAACGTATATAATACCATCCAGACAAATGTTGTAGAAAATAAAAATGCCTGTTAGACAACACACACATAATAAACTTATACTAGGTAAACATTTTCCATTAAATTTTAGTAAATATACTGTACATTTTTCCGAGATATTTTCGTTTTATTTTAATGCCGGCACGGCGTTATTTTATTCGTACACAGAAAATGCGTCCAGCATTCCGTATGCACTTTAAACAAAATGCGTTCTTCCATCGGTCGACGTACAAAGGCTGCTTCTAGCTACTGCATCAGCAAAATTTAAATTTAATTATGTTTATAACTTTGTTTAGACTCTATCTTATTCTTGACAGAGCTCCGGACTTATCTCTGAATTTAAAAAAAAAAAACTTTATATTTTAAAATCAATATTATTTATATGCATTTAAAAAATAAACGAATTTCAAAATAAAATAAAATGATTTATATTGGGTTTGATAAAAAAAAACCAAACTTAATTATTATTAGTTTTATTAATATATCGATATTCTTTATATCTCCAGTATAACGCATACAGCCGATATGTTACCTGAAAATGCCGAAATTACTCAAGTGGGATATAGTGTCATATAATCCCTATTTCCCGAAATGTTGTTCGGGCACTGTTCACAAAAATGGCAAAATCCATTAATTTGCCCGTAAGGACGTAACATTTTATATTAAATATATAATTTAATATTCTACATTGTACATTGTACCTAATTGTAATATTCCAATTTTCAATTTTATTTTTTTAAATAATTATACATGCATACTATTAATTATATAATTATTACCTATATAAAATAACCAAAAGAAAATATTCGACATTATCATGTGTAAAAAACCATATAAATAGCTTTTCGTCGTTCATACGTATAAACCTACTATAACTGCTGTAGTTATATTATTATATTTGAACTTTTAAGAGGATGTATACTGGACGGATCGGGCTGAAATTTGGCATACTATACAGATATATTATATATTATTATAACGTAGGTAACTCGTAAGTATCGGCTTCGAAAGGATTTTTGAAAATTCAACCCCTAAAGGGGTAAAATAGTTTTTGAAATTTGTATAAGAAACCAGGGCAACGTCGGATAATACCAGCTAGTGTGTGTATCAACTTGTTTTAATTTATACATTAATTAAATTATTACAACTATAAATTAATATTATAAAATACAACTGTAAGCGTGAATTTCTTAATATAAGTAAAATATTATGTCATTATACCGTTAATTAATAATTATATTATACGTTACTAAGTATACTTTGTGTACTAATATTTTTTAGAGTACTAAATCTTCCAACGTGAATTAATTAAAAATTCATTGATGAATTATCTTTATACTTATAAGTTACGCATACAATGTGTATAGCTTACCTACCTACTGAATATTTATGAAGATTAAAAAGTTTAAGAATAGTTTAGGCTTAACGTCGTATCTTATAATAGACAATATTAATATCATTATACATTTAAAAATTATCTGATCAATAAATTAATGAGTGGAGTGACATGACGAGTATCCCGCAAAATGTTGGTCTACTCTTCTCTTCAAAACGTAAAATATTTAACTCATAAACTACTTGTTCAAAATTCGATTTCTATACATGAAAATTCGCAGAAAATATTCTGCTTAGGATTATAAAATGTAATATATGATTGTCGTCATTCGAAAAAGTAAAAACCTTAAAAAATGATAACGTTAAAAAGTAATGAAAATATAATTTTTTCAAAAATGTTGTTTTGTAATGACTTTTAATATTATGTAAAAAAAAATATATTTTCAAAACGTTTTCGCTTTTTGAGTTAGTGAGTGCGTTTACTGTTTAAATAAACAGCCTGCAGTACGAAAGTATATAAATATATATTATAAACATATTATGCAGTTTAATTAGTCAGGTGCTAAGTGCGAAAACATTGAGACAATACGCGACATCGTCAATCCAAATAGGTACCTATAAAGTATAAATACGAACAAATAGCAATAGCGACTATAATATTATTATAATAATATTTTTATATTGTGATAACATATTTTATTTCGTCGTTGTCGGGGTCGGGGGCACTTCCCGAGGCTATACTCGCGTTGTATGTGATTTGATATTTTTGGAGGGGGCGAAAGTGGAGAAAATAACGTGCCCTAACCTCACCGAGGAAATGGGTTTTTCGTGACAAGACTGAGACGTATCTATACTCTCGTACCTACGGCGAATCAAAGCGGAGCGAACGGCTGTGGTAAAATATCAGTGAACGAGGTGAAGTGGTTTTGTGTTGCATTATGCACACGTGTGCGTCTGTTTGTCTGTGCGTCTGTTTGTCTGCGTGTCTGTGCGTCTGTGTGTCTGTGTATAGTCTGTTGTTGTACACTTGACAAACGACCGCGTCATCGAAAATACCGAAACATTCTTTGGCACACCAAGTAGTCCAAGCACATTATTACTTTTCGGTTGTCGGTGCAGCACTGCTATATTATATTATTATATACCAATTCCGAGTTTATCATTACCGTCTGCTGCTGTTGGCTACATGAATTTTATTGTTATATATTATCATTATTATTATTGTACTAGAAAATCGAATCCCTTTTACGTCCGAGGTTTAACCATTACTTATACCACCGCGTATCGAGCAGTACAGTACACCTATATAAAAACCTATACAGGGTGTAACAGGTCTATTTGGCTCATGCAATAACTTTTTTTCTATTCAATATTTTTAAGTTTTTTTTTTTTTGTAATGATTTGTAGAGCTCTGCGCTATAATTTGTATATCTTATATTTTATTTTTTTTTTCTACAACAAAAATAAATAATTTAAATTTTGTATTTAATATTTTTCTAATAATCCAAGATAGCTATTTCATAAATAAGTATTTAAAAACCATTTTGGCGTTTAAAACTTTTAATTTGGTTAAGTCGTTAATTTTTAAACAATTTTCAAAGTTTGTTAAAATTTAAGATTATTTCTTGCTAATCACTGTTACTGTTGTAAAAGTTATTGCATTAGTAAAATAGACCTGTTACACCCTGTATAATACTGGGTGATTTATTTAACGCAAAACACTCGTTGCATAGAAAAGTATTGACTTTTTTCGAAATCACACTACGGTTTCTAGTCGTTCCGAACGACATTTTTTTTAAAGTAATAATACGTTTTCATATATTTTATCCCTGTAATTTTTTTAAGATTTTTACTTTTTTGAATGACAACATACTACAGTTTTAACTTTATATTCCAAAGCAAACTATTTTTCCTATTGTTTCGATACGTTAACATCAAACTATTTCGGACTTGACTAGTTTATGAGTTAGAATTATTTGAATTATAGATTAGTGGAGTGGAGTGGTACGCGGTTACCACTCAAAATGAAATGTTGGTCCACTACTCCGCTCATCTAAACTCTCAGTACTTAAACTAAATACTCGTCAAAAATTCGATTTTGGGTATCAAAATTCTAAGAAAAATATTCTGCTTTGGAAAATAATATCAAAACAGTATGTAATCATTCAAAAATATAAAAAACATAAAAAAAGATTATACTGATAAAAATATGAAAAAAAATGTTGTTTTGTAACAAATTGAAACCGTGTAAATTTTTTTTGTTCAAAATCAATACTTTTTTATATAATTAGTGTTTTACGTTAAATGAATCACCTCAAACGATATAATATACCGACATAAAATAAAGCTTTGGATATGTTTATTACTAACAAAACAACTGACAAATTCATATAAAATGTATTTTTTATTACCTACTTTATAAAACTAAACCTTATAATAAGCTATCTATCATACTATTGTATACGTCGAGACATATTATATATTTATACAGGGTGTAACAGGTCTATTTGACTAATGCAATAACTTTTACAGCAGTAACAGTGATTAGCAAGAAATAATCTTAAATTTTAACACACTTTGAAAATTGTTTAAAAATTAACGACTTAACCAAATTAAAAGTTTTAAACGTTAAAATGGTTTTTAAATACTTATTTATGAAATAGCTATCTTGGATTATTAGAAAAATATTAAATACAAAATTTAAATTATTTATTTTTGTTGTAAAAAAATAAAATAAAATATAAGATATACAAATTATAGCGCAGAGCTCTGCAAATCATTACAAAAAAAAAAAAAACTTAAAAATATTGAATAGAAAAAAGTTACTGCATTAGTCAAATAGACCTGTTACACACTGTATGGCTGTATATAAAATATAGAATTTTACACGTAAAATAAGTGGTTAGTGTGAATAATTTCATAAAAATATAGAATTTAAAACTTAATTAAATATATTGCTAAAATTAATAATTATTAATTATACTAGTCATTTTTATTATTTCAACTATCAGAAATAAAAAAAATCTTCTTGTAATAGATACATAACATATTAATAATTATTTATTATACATAATATACGTATACATAATTACATAACATACATAGCTGTTCTTATATTTTACTGACCAATCCCTTTCATTGAAGACTTTGCACAATAAACTAGAGAGCCTTGTTATATATGTATATTATAATACACCTATCGAGGCTCTCCAAGC
This sequence comes from Neotoxoptera formosana, assembly GCA_022818045.1. NCBI lineage: Eukaryota > Metazoa > Arthropoda > Insecta > Hemiptera > Aphididae > Neotoxoptera > Neotoxoptera formosana. The sequence continues at coordinate 8,966,182 of CM040633.1, read as the reverse complement.
CATAGAAATATACAATGCTTCTGACACATGTGTCTAAAATTCCACAAAAAGTATTAAAATAGGTTACTGTCCATAAAGAAAAACTTTTTATGCCGTGTTTGAAGTATATTTTTTGCATTCGCGGAAAAATAGGGTTTTATACTATATTCTATGAAATCATTAAAAATGTCTGCAGTCATGTTGAATTCTATAGGTGCATGATAATTAAAGTTTGGGATAGAACTTACAATTTACGTCCTCAAATACTTACGGGTTTCAATTTAGGGTTTAAATGCGGTCCTTCTTTTACCCCCCTCAACTGCAGAAGCGAATTCTGTGACTTCGCTCTCACTCATTTATTAATTGCCCGGCTCTTTCATTAAACGAAGCAATTTTTAAAAATATCTTCTGTTCATTTAATAGAAATCATTCTCGTGTCAATTCCTTAACAACTAATAACGTACAACTAATTGAAATCCTTTAGATTTCATTATTAATACAGGCTTTAACTACTATAGACTGCGAAGAAACTGTGCAAACAATCTGCTAGTTTCTGTCAAACATTAATTTATTTTTAAACACCTTTTTTGTCGGTAGGGACGTAATAGTTCTTGCTAATCTCAATTTAAAAAAAAAGAGAGAAAAAGATAGTTATAGTTTATAAATATTACAATATGGTCGCATAACCATAAAAATAATTTTTAAATATTTAAATAAACCTATAGACACATGTTTCAGATATAATTTTAAATTTATTAATATGAATTTATAAAAACATAATTTTTATATTTTATCAGCTTTTTAAAAAAATATTAGGAACGACCATTAAACCTCTATCGACACACCAAATATCAATCATCAAAACGCATTACTTAGTTGTATGTTAAAATTTCACGTGTACAATTCCATGATTGTTACAAGTAAAATGACTTCAATAAATTGTTTAAGCTCACTGACGTTTAAGTTGTCCCGATGATTAATTAATTTTGTTTTTATTTTAAGGATAACTCAATTTACATAAAATTACATCCATTCCGTGTTCATATATTTTTTTTATTAGGTACCTTAAAATTAAATTCAAAATGTCACTAATATAAAGTGTGATTCAAATTTTAAGTACCTACCTACCCATATTGAAAAAAAATGTTTGAAGCAACGGATTAATATATCTGAATATAGTCAAACGTGCTGTTTACGATTAAAGCATTTTTTAGAATTTATATTTTTAATGAACTGCACTGTACAGTGTACAATGTACATATTATAATTTAGAGTACTCTTTACTTAGTTATTGGACTATTTAAATCATAGGTTCTCAAACTTATTTCATCCACCGCCCACTTTGAGAATCAAACATTTTCTAGCCCCCCCCCCCCTTCCCCCAAATATCTTAACTTACCATCTGTTATGTCTTTTAAAAACAGATATTACAATTTATAATATATATAAATATGCTATATCTTATTTCTGAGTTCTAACATAAATTTTAATTAGCTTTTTGGATGACAGCAATTAAAACGCATACTTATTCATACTTAAAAGTAATAATATATACATTTTTTCTATCGCCCCCTAAACCCAACTCAACGCCCTCAACATTTCTTTGGGCATCCTACCGCCCCCCTGAAGGCCACCAACGCCCACTTTGAGAATGACTGATTTAAATTAAAAGGTAAATAAACTAGTCCGTGAATTGCATCTTGTAATCTTATATATTATTTAAGTTGCTTGTTTCTACTTTCTGTGTAGGCTAAACTAACCGTTATATACATATACACAACTCATAAATTTAATTATATAGTAAAACTTATTCATTGAAGTCTGAGTTTTTGACTTAGTTATTATTTATGAACTATAGTAACATTATAACAACATGTGTTTTAACGTGTACCTATCTTAATCAGTTAGATCATTAGATTCGTGTTTGCATGGCTATTTATTGTACACATAGAACAATACATTTTTATTTTAAATCACTGGGTGGACATTTCATTTAAACAAAAGTTATATTTTTTATTGACAAATTATGTGTTACTTATGTGTGTGGTGTACTGATATGGTGACATAAAGGTACAGTGTAAGTGTGTTAATTTGGGAAAAAGTATCTAAAAATGTTAACGCAGTTCCCTTTTCAGTTCGCAAGTACTGCATGGAAAAAAGTGACAGAGAAACTCGAGTTACAAATTAGTAATTACAATCCATACAATCCGGTAAACAGCCCTATAAGAAGAGCCCTAAAACCATTAAGAGGAATACAAAATAAAATTATACAGATTTATTGTGGAAAAGTAATTTTAAAATTTTATTATTAAATTCTTCATAGTTATTTGTCGATTTCAATTTTAGATACTTTGACGAAAAAATGTCTTAATAAAAAACACGGTATATTATAGTACGGGTTAATATATATATTATTATTATTAAAATCTACCGTGATAAAAACTAAACGTTATTATTTTTTTATTTGATTTGACATTTTAATATCTGTACGGTGGTACGCTACGTTACCTAACCTAACCTTTAGTACAAAACCTAAAGGGTCGTGCAATTTTAATAGTGGTTACCAATTATTTAATACCAAATTAAAAAGCAATATACTATGTTTATTATTTTATATAATGTAAAATTATTTTGTACTGTTGGTACATTTAATTGTATTGTTTTTTATGTTTTGGATTAGTTATAAATTGAAAAAATATTAAAATTGCCTAAAATTAGCAATTTCATTTATACGAATATAATTATTGTATAAAGTAAGTCTATATATTACGTAATGGTGGTAGGAGAGGGGGGGTCGTCTTATCGAAATTAACTAATTTGGGGGTCGTGGATCAAAAAAAGTCACACACTACTGTATTATTTTATTATATTAAATTATATTTAAAGTATGTTAAATATATTAAAAAATGTATTTGCATATTATATTATAATATTATAATATACATTTCATCTATAACAATAAAATATTATTGAAACTACTTTAAAATTGTGTTTTAAGTAAAAACATAAAACTATCCTTATATTTTTCATCATTTCGTTATTTTGTAGATAAATCTTTAAGCCCTTCTAGGGATAATTTAATTCCGAATGAAAATATCTCTACAATTTTAATGCTTAAAGTTAGACGCAAAATAATCCTTTTAACTTACACTTTATTGCTTGAGGTGCAAAGTTTATATGGAAAACGAAGACACATATAGTATAACTTTACGTAATCGTCTTTACGTTTGAAGAAATTAAACAGTTTACGTTCGACCGAGGACTTCAAAAGGACAAAATCAACATTATATTTTAACCAGTTATAATATGCACGGCGTATAATGGTATATTATGTATAGTTGTCCCGTACGAATGTAATTTAAATCATCAATTTACGTCTTAGCGAAATAACATATCGAATGGTTTATTTCAATCCAGTTAGTAAAAACTATAACTAATATACTTATTGCGTAATTTTAATTACATAATTTCGACATGCATTCGATAGAAAACCGCTCCACGGTTTGATGCTTTTTAATCATTATTTTTAGGTGAAACGTCTTACTTAGAATTTACGTAGAATTGATTTAAAACAATGATTTTTTTTCTTTAAAACAAATCCATATAAAAACACATTTGAAGAAGACAATTTATTCTATTGAGAGTAATTTTTTTAAAAACATGAAATACGAAATTCATACAGTCATATTATAATAATTATTATACGTAGGTACACGGTTTTATCTCGTTAATTTAATTTTGAGCCACTTAGGCCACCCAATCTTTAAGCCATTGGTACGTACAAAAACCGTAAATTGCAAGTGTTATGTGACATAATAAATGATTTTTTTGTATCTATAATTTTGAGCGTATCTTTTAAAAACAAAAATGCATACTTTTGCATATTCTAAAAAAGAAAATGCATATTTCATTGTTTTTATTAGCGTACAAATCCTAGCCCTGGGCTTATGTCTTATGTATGTATGCATTTGGCTATTAACATTGCTATAATGCAATTCGTGTATAATAATATACAATATTAATGATTAGATCGTGACAATAAAGTATTTGTTTTCTAAATTACAGTTAAATAATATATATAATATAAACAATATAGGTTCCTACCAAATCGAAGACAATACCTATCGATATAGATACCTAAATAGTTTTTGATGAGTATTCACAATATTCGCGTACGACGCGTACGTACGACTTTTGGTGATTTAAGTATTATTATTTATTAGTTATTGCCCTCGTGCAGCGAAGATTATTGTTGAAAATGTTTGTGGCTTTTCCTCAGCCTCTCCATTGCAGGATTTTATTTCACTATAAGGATGAGATAGTTTTTACGTTTCCGCAAAGCGCACTGAACTTTTGTTTTATAATAAACAGCATTATACGTTTTCTATACTTTCAAAACTATACGACGATTATTCCGAACTCGAATCGCATTAAAAGATTATAGGTATTATAATATGACATGTACAGGTTGTTTGCCGTGATATCAATTTCCGTTCTTCGCGGGCGCAAACAAACTGTGATCATGTCAAAAATTAATAGAATTTTTTGATAACAACGGCATCGTGTGTATGTATATTGTATATACTATATATACACGTTGTCGTCGACTGTGGTGATTTACAACTTTCGTTTTCACGTCATGAAATGCCAGGTGAAAATTATTGATCATATTGTTGAAGAGGTATTTATTTTTTACGTCACATCTATCGTTTTCCAGGCGTAAATGTTTGTACAGAATATCCGTCGTAACGAGCGCAATAAACGATTTAGCGATTATGACATTGTAATGAGTGATTTACACGATTCTCGAACGAAACGAAACGGACAATGATTATGCTGCATAATTTATAGTTTTAACAGCTCTGTCGTCTTATCAATCAGTTGGCGTGTTAAACAAAAATTCATAAATCACGGTGTTATTGACGTTTAACTCGAATGATGTTTGCCCGTTAATGTGAAGTGGGGAGGACCGAAAAAAATATGTAAGGCACTGTAAGACTCGTTAATATTTCCCGGACGACAATGGAAGATATTATGTCCAATACTTACAGTAATGTTTAATGGAAATTACTTTAATGCAATTTAATACTTCGCCGTAATATTCTACAACGAAATGAACGTGAAAAACGTGGAAATACACGTTTTTGGACTCTGGAATAACTACATATTTATTATTATTTCACTTGGCTCGATCTTACTTTTGTACAGCTTGTGTTGAATTTGGTATAATTCATAAATTATAACTAATATATTAATTATTAAACTGTTCAAATTCATAGATGACGTTTGATTTGTTAAAAATTACAACAAAATATGAAATTATATACAAACGTACTAACTTGATATAATATAGATTACAACCAAACGAATTACTAATTCGTGTGCTCAGTTAACAGTCATAATATGTAATTCTGTAAATGACAAAATATTAAAACTGATTAGATATCGATTATCGATGATACTGTTATTAGGTACGACTATATATTTAATATGTAATCTATGAAATATCGTGGAATTTCAGAATGTGTAATACTGTAATATGGATTAACAATTCGGTTATAATATTCTCTAAAATAACAGCAGCTCGTAACTATAAATTAATTTTTTTCTACTTTAAATATTGGAACTAGAAACTTTAGTCGAGTGACAATAAGTTAAGCTAACATATCCTATATAACCTCTACATCCATATCAAATTAATAGCTTTTTTTAAGTAGGTATATATAATGCGTATGCTATACATATACAACATTTGTGATTTCATGAGAATCCTAAAAACTGAAAATTAATCATTCAGTATGTATATAATATTACAATAACTACATGTTAGAAAAACTTTTGAAAGTTTTCTATAATTCGAAATATTAGCTTGCTTAAGGAATTCTCAAATAAAATTAACAAAACTTATTATTTAAAAGAAAAATTGTATTTTATTCGATGAACAGTATTACGAAATATATTGATATCGTGTTCATTTAAATAGAACTAATGTAAATTTAGTTAAGTTTTCGAAAGGAATTAAAGATCAATATTTTTTTTTAAATTTACTGTAAACAGCTTTTAGTATGTAATATATTTTAATATTATATATCTAAATTAATTTTAAAAAATGTTGCGTTTAGTTAAAAAAAAAGAGTTTTAATAAATTGCATTTTTTAAGGCTGTTATGTAACTTTGTATTTGTCTCTATAAAAAAAATTGACTACGAAAAATACAAAAGTGATCTATTGATTGAATAAGTGTAAGGAATTTATATTTAAGTTTTAAATGAACTCCGATATTTATAATAGAAAGTTTATCAACAGGGCATGGGTTTATTCTTAAAATCAATAGAGCCCTATAAAATAAAATACTTTCTGAATTAGGAAAATTGTACTACTCAAAACTTTTTAGGGACTTTTTATGGTTGGGATGGTGATAATTTCTGACGATAGTAGTTTTGTACTTTTTATGACAATCGCGGACTCGGTGTGTCTATAGTGATAATAGGCGCGCGCAGAGTATTTCAGGTCAGGTGCAACAAACATTGATTCCGGCCCATTCTTTTTTCTGAACAAATCATTTTTTTTTTTATCTTCCATATTATTATAAATGTATACAATATGACCCCTTTAAATTAATTGTTTTGATTAGGAGGTGGTTTAGAGATCAATTTAACTATAAATACGTAATATTATAATCTTTATAATTACTGCATTATTATTATAAATGTTTAATGAATATTAATAAAATACTGTGGGCAGCAAGAGCACACCCCGCTACACCCGTACCCACCTTGTGCAAGTGAAAGATAAGTACACTTAACCATCTCGTTGTTTGCAACATCAGCTTCTGCAGTTCTATGCTATAAATTGGAATACACAATTAATTTAATACTATTGTCATAATATCATTATTAGAATCATATAAGCTATCGTGGTCCTCGGTGGTGATATAATCAAAAAACTGGAATTGGGTCGGGGTTTGCTTATTTTTATCTTCGACTCGCGGTGGGTGTGGTGCACGAATTTCGATGTTGACTATCTATTATTATAAAATTTGCAGTACGACAATTGAGATATTTTAGCCGGTGCAGTGAAATATCGCTTCCGTTCACTTTGCCGGGAATCGCAGGTCACGTGCACCGGTGCATGAGCATGACTCGAGGGAGGCATTAACCCTTTCAAATATTTCAATACTCCCTACGAAATATGTCTTGTGTGCTTGTGTAAGATTTTTTCGCTCAAAGGTGACAATTGGTTCAGCTTGTATTATATTATATACCTATACAACGGTTGAACTGATAAATCTGTTGTCTGCTGATTGTTCGACTACGAACCCGAAAAACGTTTTAAACGTGGGTAACGAAACAATACTGATGGTTATCTCTAGCTTCTAGAACGGAAAATTAATTACTATAAAAATGTGCAAAAAAAGCACTTGTCAATCATTCTTTTATTATAGAAATTTCTGCACTTGTCGTGACAAATTCTCTAAAATATGTAAAGGTATTTATTTCACTGTTCGTCTTACATTTTCAAACGGTACTGTCTCTATAACTTCGGTTATTTTTCTTTTCGCCAGATCTCTTTTTGATTCCCTAAAATTCCACTGTGTTTTTCTAAGACATCTCCTTAATTAAATCTTGAGTTGACATTTTTTTCTATGGAGTAGTACAATGTATCCTTTTGAGTGTGTGTGTGTGTATTCTTAATAATTGTCTGATAGTAGATTTAATATTTTTTCTTCTTTTGATTCCTATTATTAGTATTTGGTTTTTTTGGCATGGTTTTACAGTTAAAAAACAATGTACCTAATAAAAATATGTTATATTTTTTTCAGAAATCAGTTTTTTAAAAAAAACATTGAACCAATGACTAAACGTTTTAATAAATATCTGTTATAAATTAATGTGTACAATGTACATAATTATTTATTTATTCCTATTAATAACTAAGTTTCTGTTGTAATAATTTTTTGTTGGATTTTATCTAAAAAAAAATGTTTTCTTCACGTGTTATTTTTATTGACCGCGACTAATTTTCTAGTTATTTTTAAATTATTATTTATCTTATCAACTATATCGAAATCATGTTAAACATATAAAAGTTCAAAACTTAATCTGGATTTGAAATGGAAAAAAATAACTGAACTTAAAATACTTAAAGAAGAATCAGGCCTATACATAAATCGTGGATCTTAAATTTTATAATAACATGACAAATAAAATAATGCCCTTTTTTTAATTTATAAGAACAAAAAAAAAAATTTAATTAAAATATCTAATTTTGTAAATGGCGATTCAGTGTAGTTATAATTTGTAAAATATTTTAATACAATGAGTAAAAACAAATTTACTGACAGGATCAATTAAGGTTAGACATTGTGCATACATATACATCATACTGTTGTGTACACGTCAGAATAATTAAAAGTTATTATCCCCTACGTAAGGATTTCAAATCCTTAAAGGTTCTGAAAGTGATAATTTTTAATATATCTCTTTATCTTCAGGTTAAACTTGGTATAAATTGGATTATCATCAAGTTAGGTTAGGGTATAGTCATATAGATAAAATTAACTTCTCACCAATTACCATAATAAGTATCATAATATATTAATATATACCTACGTATTATAATGCAATTATACTAAATGTGCATAAAAAGTTAATAGTACCTAATTAGTAGCTTATTACTCTTATAATAATAAATTATATTATGTTGAAGCTAAAACTCAAATAAGTTGGATCATATATGACATTTCAATCTAAATTAAAATATTTATATGCATAAATCTAATAAAAAAAGTTTATTGAGAATATTTATAATAATGTACAAATTATGAATTATTCATTTTGGATATGATGACTCGTTGTGTTTATAAGAAATAATGCTTTTATTCTGTTAGGTTTATTGCTTTTTACAAAGCTTTTTATTGTATACCTCTTACACACCATTAATAATGTCTCGACCATATCGATGACAATCTTGTTTAAAAATCAAGTGGATGTTTTATGTATTATTTGGAAAAGATGAATATTTTTTTTCCTATCAATGCAATACAAAACCGAACCGATGAATTGTTTTTTAGTGTCGCAAAAGCTTCAAAGCAGAATAGCCTTAATGATCAGCAATATCATTGAGTCAAGTTAGTCATATTCCATATTATTTCAATTTGAAAACACTACCGATTACTTTTTGTTTATTCCAAACAAAGGGCAATATTATTATTATTATTTTTTTTTTTTGTTATACATACATTTATTATATTTATTTCCAAAAGGATTATTACGTTTTCAAATTCATAAATAAATATGATTGTTACTCATTACAATTTATTAGTATTAAAATAATTTTAACTGGACACACAAATGATACACATCAAATTCGATCAACACTCGGCTATATAAATCATCAATTTAATATTATGTGTACCATTTTCCGCCGGGAACATAACTTAAAAACTAATCTAGTGTACTATAAAGGTTGCTCTATTAATTTTTCATTAATGATGTTCTCAAATTCATATTCTTATTTTGAAGCAGATCTGGAATAAAATAAAAATTACGAAAACATATTTACTTAACTTTTTGTTGTTTTTGTATGGATGAAAATACTTAGCTAATACAGGTTGTTAACCAAATACATCTATATTCTATATATAATATTTATATTTATATTTTAATAATATTATTAAAATGTTGTAGAAGTATAAAAACCTTAAGACTTTTAAGTTTAAGTAAAAATAAAAGTTAAAAATAAACCGTATTCTATTGTTAATATTTCCAACATTATTTATACAATTTATTTTTCAATTTTCAACCTTAATTTTATTTTTTATAGTATCAATAATCAATATAACTTAAAACTTTTCAAACTCGTAACTATTAACCATTATTATTCGTAATTAAGTACCTATATTTATTTTTCATTAAACATTTTTTTTTCAATTATGTCAATTACATTTTATATGTTACGCGTTTGACGCTGTTTTTATGTATTTCTTAAATCTACAAGTTATAGCATATTTAACAATATATTAAGGAAAATTAATCAAATAGTTATTATCCTCTAAGTTTTTTTTCAAATTTTAAACAGCTGTTACAGTATCAAGTACTTAGTTTGTTACTTATTCATTTAAACAAAATTAAATAATATGAAATAAATATTAATGTAACACCCATGATTTGCTCACAGATAATATTATGCAATAATGTAAATGTTTAAATGTATAAGTACATATTAATTAATTTTAAACATAATACTACATTTTCGCAACTTGAGAAATCTTATACCTTTGTAAAAACAAGTTTATTTTTTATTGAATATAATTTCAGTTACCTGAAGAGATTATTGAAACTAAATATTTCTAAAAACTTAATTCTATGCGACCTGTTACCATGTCCATGCACTTGACCAATCCACTTTTTGTGATGACGTACAAACCAATACCAAAAATGTACAGATTTATTGCAAATGTTAGCAAATCATTGCAGGTAATCAGTTAGGTAGCAATATTTTTTTTAAAAAAAATTCAGCCCACCCACTCTGTCCGAACGTCACCAAACAAATTCCTACTTATATTTCATTTTTTTATTTTTATATATATGATGAAAACATATAGTAAACATTTAATCATAACATAATATGTTATCAAATAGATTAACTTTAAACGTTAGACGTCGATTTGAGGTTGATTATAACTGGCGAACGGACGATGACGATATTATTATTAAAGATTTCATTTAACTATATTATTAGGGCGAACGGGTTATATATTTGCAATTTCCTCTTGACAGCTCTCTGTGTTCATTCCTTTCCCTCGTCACTCGAATAACCGTCGTTCTGACAACATAATTACTAGAGCTGTTAATTACGATGTGTACTAGACAAAACCAATTTAACTTCAACTCTGCGTTGTTGTATCCATCATAATCATGTTTGGCAAAACGCAACATGGTACATTATATTAATCGAACATATTTTGGCTTAGGCAGCGTACGCGTGTTGTAAGAGACTTCAGCGTTTTCGAGTAGGTATACCTCTACCACAGATAAATTCAACCGACATACACATAAATCACAGAAGAATGGGCCTTCATTGTATTATATGTACTGTGACAGGGTGACGATATGTCCTGTTTTATACAGGATTGTCCTTAATTTCAGCTTTCTGTCCTGTTTTTATGTTAATTTCAATTATTCTGGTATTAATTCTTATTAATATGTAAAACGTACAATATACATTGCACTTACACATTATATTATATTATATTTGATTTTTTTGATTTTTTGACAAAAATATTATTATGTTATTGATGATGACAGTGATGGCCGATTATATTCATGAAAAATAATAACTGCGCAAATCGATATTGGTGAAAATACGTAGGTATATAATATAAAGCTCCGTGTAGGTTTATATATGTATTCATGTATTACATCCACAGACATAATATAAGACGTATAATAACTCTACATCGATTATGTATGTTTTTTTAAAAATCTACTTAATATAATAAATATCATGAAAATTATCTTAGTCCTGTCTTTTATTTTCTCAAACATGGTCACCCCGAATTACGTACCTTCAATATTTCTGTGCGCCTATGCTGACGTCCTATACTGTATACATTTTTTTTTTTCCAATCAAATATTCAGTTAAAGGCGAATTATAATTCCAAATTCGCGAGTACACGTGCGTTTTGATACATTTCAAATGACGTCCAAACACTGTTATAATGACATGTAGGCATTTTCGGTGCGCACAACTCGTACGTCGGAAACCACGCCGTAACCGTTTATTACCACGAATCGGTACCAAACATTCCGTTGTTGACTGCGGGGAAGCGAGGAATTTCGTGGAAACTATACTGCTATGATGTCATCATAACACTGGCCCACACACTCTCCGAATATTTCGACCGCCCCGCAGCTATACGTACGTATATGGTTAGCGCTATCGAGCAGGGATATGCGACCAGAGCTGTGACAGAGTTGCCGTCCGTTATGAAGACTATGCGCCTATACCATCTCCGTGTACCTAACACTGTGTATTGTACACGTCGTCGTGTATCAAAATAATATGTATAATTAAATGTCGACGGTCCGGACTAAACACGATCAGAACGTGTCCTTAATATTATTATATAGGTATAGCAGGTATTTTATATGTAGAATATAATACGATCATCACAGCAGCATAATATTATACAGTACAAATATTGTATTGTATACTAGTGCGTAGTGTGGGCATAACATATTATTTAATTACATTGTAATTACTGTCAAACGTGAATAACACAAATTAGTATAGATACGTAGGTATATACATAGGTATTACTGGGTGCATTTCATTGTTCCAAATAAATTAATTGGCCAAATTACGCGGCGTAGTCATCCGGCTCGATGTAGAATGTAAAGGTATTCAAAGTGTAAGTACCTACTTTCCGAAAATAATAGCATTACCCGCCCTTAAGTTCATTAATTTAACGACCCATTTTATTTGTTTTGCATCGGTTGAAAAATTAAAATGTTTCCGGAAATATACAGCTATACGTATACCTACTGTTTGTTGATAATTGAATCTTTGTTTTAACTTTTCAACCCATCACTGTGGAAATCAAACGGCGCTTTATAATTTTTTAACAACAAAATAATTTGCAAATATTCGTGATGTTGATGAATTTTTATAAAAATGATAACGACTTATGATAAATCTTGTATTGAATTTAAACATAACATTAAAGCTATTTGACCCAGCGAAAAACTTTCCATCGATATTTAGAGAAAAAAACTTAATCAATTTTTAAAGAATTATGTATTCAATTTTCAAATCTTAAATGTAAAAGAACAATTCTTATGAAATTCCAACTAGAAATAATTATAAAAGATTCGTGATTTTTACGAATTTTGTCAAGATTACCTTCAGAGTTCAGAGTTCAAAGAAAAAATTATTGTGGATTTACGCTCAATTTTTTTTTTTATAGAACACTAATAACAGCCTATGAGAAACCTCGTATTACATTTTCAAAATTTTTGCCAAAGCAAAAAATTATTTATCGACAATAATTGGACATTTTTTTCGAAAGATCGAGCATTTCTTATGCCTATAAATAATTCAAAAAGAGTCAGAGTATTTTGAAAATTTTAAATTGTATGTTGCATACATTCATTGCTCCGTTTGGAATCTAAAATGTATATCTATTTGTCGGATTATATTTCTATACATCGACATTTTTAGAAACATTTTGTGCTTAGGATTATAACATTATAAGATACGTGTACTGCTGTCTTTCAAAAAAGTAAAAACTTCATAATAATAACGATATTTTTTAAAATTAAGTTTTGCAATAACTCGAAATTTGGTTTTTTAAAACGTACATTGTTTTTTATACATTTCAAAATAAATAATGCCTACTGTTAAAGAATCACACAGTACTGGACTTATTTTTAGTGATAATTTAATTTTTAATTCCAAGTCATGTGCGTTTGGATAAGAAATTTAAAACTACCATTTTGATACAGCACAAAGTATACTTGTACCAATTAAATACGTAATTTACATGTTTTTTCACCTTACTTGCATCTAGTTATAACAAGACCTAGTTTTACACAGTGTGATACTATTTTTCAGAAATGTTTATTTTAGAATGTTTAAGATACATACATGCTGTTGTAACATTAGAAACAAGGGTAGACAAAAATAACAGCAATATTTACCATATTCTCTTGTAGTTCTGTACTAATAGCTAATAAAAAAATTAATATAAAACCATGTTAGTATATCGCGCATGTACCTATCTTACTTTTACGTTTTCTAAACGAAATATTTTCAAAAAAATTGCGAATACTTATTTTAATTATTTAATAAATGATTGCTGTCGAAACGATCATCATGATCCCGTATACATCGACTGCTGTATTAAGACTAAAGCTAAATATATTCTATTTAAAATATTTATTCTTAACGTTTCAAACATTATACCCGCAGAGTGCAGTTACATTTATTATTATAATTTATTCTGAGATTCCGTTACTTCGTTTTTTTCTCTAGTCCACACTCAGTCAAACCGTCCATTTCTTATATGCAATAGGACCAGCCCGCTTTGGGACAAGCGCGTGGTCGATCAGTCATTTGTAATAATTACTAGAAATTAGATTTGAGTGACAGAAATTCAATTTCTCTGGTTATAAACCTCGAAAAACTTGCATTTGACTCAATAATTGCATGATATGCCCGCATTGCGGCTACCTACTAAAAAGCCACGAATTGTGAAAGGTCCCTATATCTATAAGTCAATATTCACGGTAACACTCCATCCCATTTTCAGCAGACGAACGCAGACTTTTCTATCCATCTCCTGCAGTCGATGGACCTAACACGGGTACCCGAGACTATTGTATGTCGCGGTACCCTGTAAATTAGATAAATGTTTTTAACATGATCATATTCATTTTTCAAAAGATATAGTACGACACAACATCCAATTACACTTTAATGTAATTTATATATTTCCCGAGACGCGAACTCGAAGTTTTGACCTCGGTGGTACAAAAGCTCGGTTGAACATTGTGTTTGAACTTTAAACTTTTAAAATATAGTAACTTTATTTAAATTGTTCATTTATAATAATATACGTATAATATATTTTTTGATATGGTTTAAACTTTCAATTAGCAAAGCCGTCAATCATTCGGGGAACATTAAATTCTTCCACTGCTTTAAGCTTTTGTTTCTACATTTAAAAGCTTTGCACGCTTAAGACGCTTTCGGTATATCTTGAATGATTTTTTCATCAATTCCGGGAAATATATATTAGTAACAATAATAATAGTAGTACTTTATTATAATCAATCATACTATACCTACAAAATCTCAAATCGCTTCGTGCATTTCCTCAACTGATATTATATAGGTACTGTAATAATACATAAATCTGATGCTGAGATTATTATTACCTGCAATCACATATTATATTGTTGTCAACGAATCTGATTCATAAATTATATTATATTATTATAAGTAAATAATTTTGACTTCAGAAACAAGACGTATAATATTATCTGCGTATTTTGAATCGTCTGTAAATTACAATATCTGATTTTATTATATATGTATTTAATATAAATATTGAAATCATAGTTAGGCACCTGTATTTAATAACACCAAAAACACGTCGAAATATTGATACAAACCGCACTCGTATAGGAATGCACCCCCCAACCCCTCCCCTACTGCCACTCCCCATATGGTTCTTCGCTTAACACCTTACTATATGATGATTATTTCGTATGACAAATCGTTTTTCGAATAAATATGTTATATTTTACGGGTACGATATATTGTTTTCTCCGATTTCCTATACCCTCGCGTTGTGTATGCTTCTGAAAATTATTTTATTTTATAAGATATATTTTTTACTAATTTGGCATTTCCTGATTCTATTTAGTTTTTTTTTATTACTATGATTAATTTTTTAAATGTCATCACCTAAGTGTTAACTGCAGCTTAGTAAAATGTTACAAATTAAAATAGTGCTATACAACACCTAATAGCATCCGAAATATAATATAATATAATTGGTTGAAACTATTATCACTTACCAGATACTCGCAACAAGTTGTCTAGTCTTTATGAGACCTATATCCTATGAAATGGCACTCGGTCGGCTATAAAATATAAACGTAGAATATAATATTATATGATAAAACTAATATTTGCAAGAAAATTCCAGACACGGAAAAGTATAAACAAATATATTTTAATCTGTATAAAGTCAACTAACTTTTTTCAAACTATGGTATATAGGTAGCTAAACTAAATATTCAAAACATCGTCGTTTATGAAATTACATTTTTTTAATGTGAGTTCAAAATTAATACATTGTGTTATGTGACGCATACGAAGGAAGGCTAATATTTATATTCATAAGAAACTGTATCAAATTATAATATTATGAATTTGAATTCAATTTATTATTTTGTTAAAGCCCGTATCGAGTTTATCGCGGGGTCGGTTAATTCTATTTGTTTGCGAGAACAAAATAACATACACATATTATTATAATATAATATATGAAAACAGAAAAAAAAAATTAATTTCATTCCGTATCCCAACGGTACGCTTTAATACCAACAATTTTAGCAACGGAAATGTTAATTTTTAATTTTTTTTTTTTTGTTATTATTTAAAACTTTAATCCGTATAGCTGGGCGCCGGCTACCGTTGCGTGGTTTCCCTGTATAACATTATACAGAGTACAGAACTGCAGCACTGTACGGCCTGCTGCCTAATACATAGTAATATATATATATATATACCTATACACACGGGTAAACGGTCCTCGCGGTAAGCCGTCGCGAATCGTAATCGTATTCCTCTGCGGAAAATGATAATACGCACGTATATTTTCTCGCAGCGCCAAACCACCTTACGACCATACCTACCGTGCACGTTTAATATTGTTATTTCCCGGAGGACGGTAACCCGAAAACTTAGAGGACTCGTTTATAAATCTGTCTATACCTAATGCTGCACAGCCCCTTCGTGATATATACATGATACCAGCTACTTTTTATATTATGAGAGATCCGTATTTATTTACATGTTACGCCCTTCTGTTTACGTTATATTATAATATATTTAGGTACTTTTCTGGCTTTTATTATTACGCCATACGCGTATTGTGCGCTTAATAATAGGACAATACAAACAAAATATGTGTAATTTAAACGAGTAAACGAGTGGATAATATATAGCTACAATATCGTGTACCTAGTTGATATAGTATAATAATTATGTTTGAATGTCGAGCGGAGAGATTATTCGTCAGTAATGTATAATACAGAGCTTATACAATAATTAATGTGTGTTTGTAGGAAATGTTTGTGTCTGCCGTCATTAAAATAGTTGAATTTAACACACCATTACGCAGTGACTATTATACTACTCGATAACGAGGTGCATTTAAAGTTTACTATACAGCAGAGAGACTTCCACGGTTTTTTTGATGTGTTGTAATAAGTTACTTATCGGAACGAAATCCATTCAATTCCGAGAAAACGGTTTATGTGAACTTTTTTTTATTACTTATTGAAAACTTGGCTTTTGACGATAAATAAATCTAGTAAATATTTTATTAAGACTGCAGCTGATTGAGAATATTTTTAGAGTTTTCAGAAATAAATAATAGGTAGTCTTATTAGTTATTATATTACATTTTATTATTAGTCGACGTTTTTTGAAAGAATAACAAAATGTTTCCAACGGCCCTTACTGCTATGTATAATGAAATCCGTTGCAGACTGCAGTACTCGTATACAATTATTTTAAACAAACAAATCTCATTATTAAAGTTTCCGCGAGCGAGTGCATTTTAAACAATTTCTATTTCCATACAATTTATACTCGACAAATAGATAACCATTTTGGATCATCAATTACAGTGCAGTATTGTTATATTCAATTAAAGTGGCATTACACAATATATACATATTATTATACCATTATTATGATACTAATCTCGGTGCGCCGGCATTGCTTAATAGTGCAATTATTATTTGTTACAGTCGAGTACACGGAGCCTGTGTTCAAAAAAGGCAGAGTTTACAAAGGCATTTATTGTCCGACGCTCACGAACAGTTTTCGAGAACCCAGTCTCGAGCTATCGTATCAGAGATACTCGCACAGACAACGGCAGAAGTCCTTAATCATCGTTAATTTCGTCGACATGACACTGAAAGCAGTCTTAGCCGGTAAAATGTCTTTCAGATTTACGAAAATTATTCCCACTATTGATTAAATGTGTTATTGAAGAAATGTCAAAGGTAAAAATACAATAATAACACAATACTGCTATATAGTGTAATATATATATACCATCGGTACAATGCCGTGCATATATATATATATATATATATAGTAATAGCGTATCGTTGCACTTATATATAATATACCTATATTGTTATTATTTATTTTAAATCTATGATATTGAATGTATAGTATATGGCCCGCACTCATATTACTGCGCACTCGCGGGGTGATCCGTTTTAAATGTTTGCACTCGTTATTTCAAAGTTTCGACTTTTTTGAAAATATTCTTTCAAATAATTTGATGTGATTTTAAAGTATTTATAGTATTTTATTATTATATCTGAAAAAAAAATTTTTTTTTCTATTTTTTATCGTTATATAACTTATATTTTTTGATTTTTTGAAGGCCGCCGTAAATTTTTTATTTCATATTCTGAAGCAGAATATTAGTCGGAGTATTTCAATCAAATTTCGGTCAAGTAGTTCATTATAGTTATAAGTTATAACGAACTACTTGTCCTAAATTTGATTTTTGTAGATTGAAATTCTATGAATAATATTTTGCTTCGGAACAGGATATAAAAAAGGGTATGGTGTCCTTAAAAAAACTGAAAAAACAATAATAACAATAACGGTAAAAAATAGTAAAAAATGTTTTCTAAAAAATGAAATTTTTTGAAATAATGAGTGTACGCACTTAGACTGATCACCTGGTATAAACCAGCTTTAGATAGCGAATATCCGTTTGAACGAGGGATTTCGAATTTCGACAATATATGATTATCACGGGGATTATAAAACATTGTTGTTAAACCATATATACTTTACATTAACTGTCGATTTTCCACTCGCAAACAGGTGTGTGGCTGTTGCCGACCTACCAAGAGCCGTACCACAGCCAAAGGGCCATATGGACGTGTCTGACAATGTTCGCCAATCTCACAGTGTGTCTGCTCGGCTGGTGGAAATGCTTCGCAAACAACTACCTCCAGTGGGCAGCCGTTTTCACGTGGTGTTTCATCAACGTACAAGGTGTGCTCCTCGCGCGATAAGATATTAATTTTAAATTCATATTTATTCCAACTATATTATATTGTATAGTGATGAATGTATTATGAAGTATAATATCATGACGTCAAAGATTAATCGCCATAACACGCGTATAATATAAGTATCAGTGCTGCGGTTGTAATATTATTCATCCGTCAATTGTTCGTCTATCAAAAATAATTTGAGCGTGACGATCGAGTTGTTACCTATATATAGACGGATTAGTTGCCTACTTTTATCACTATGTATATAGCAGTTTGTAATTTTAATAATCAAGTTAAAAAACGCGAATCCGAGTGAGAACATATACGTTTTGCATGTTATACAATATAATATAAAACTCAGATATCCGAAATTTCGTACATTTTTTCAAACGTGGCTCTATAAGCATAATATACAATATATTATATAGATTATAATAATTATTATTGACAATATTATGCACCCGACGATTTTACCAAAATATGTTGTGTTTTGTATTTTACGAAAGGTTTCGTGTGGGAGAGTTATGGCCAAGGATCTAGAGAATACCTGGTGTGGTACGTGTTGTTCATCGTTTTCGTTACTTATGCCATGCTTCCGCTTCCGCTTCGATGGTGCATACTGGCCGGTTGTTCGACGGCATTGTTGCACATACTCATCACGAGTTACACGAAATCGTCGAAAGAAAAAGTAATTCTGTCCCTAATTTATTACAATAACACAAAAAGTCGTCGATACATCGACGGGACACGCCGCCCGAGTTCTTTATAATATAGTCTTACGCGCGATGGTGTCTGACGTCGCATCACTCGAGTTCACTTTGATCAACACCAGTCACTCACGATTAGCAAGTGACTTTAGGGGCTTATGTTATACAGTGGCGATCACATGATTTTGTCACGGGTTGAGGCGATTTTTTAACATACACTATTTTGATCATTAAAAATATAATTTATGATCACTGTTTTATAACTAACTAACCTCGAGGCTGGGCAGTTAAAAATTAAAATTAAGTTACCACTTAAACCATTAGTTTATCGTTTTGTTGGTTTGATAATTAATATTAAACATCAAAGATATGCCTAAGACTATATACAAGAAATATTGAGAAATTCCTGGTAAAATGTATGATTTTTACTGGTCTGAGTTCGATATAGGTAGCTGTACCCACAACACACATACAAGTATTTTGTAGATAGCCGATACCTATAGTACCACTTTAAAATCTTCTGTAAATACCCCTATGTCTCCTACATGTGCACATAACTACTAGCTAGAATAATTTACAAGTGCATCAATCAGTTATAAATTATCTTTGAACCTAACTTACTGATTTTATATTATTATAACTTAACGAGTTTAAAAAACTCACTTACTTGCCCAGTCTCGATTAACCGTACTGTCACTGATCCGCTGTAGCTCACACTTGTTTTGGTATATTTTGGTGTATGTAACGACTGATACGCTTACTTTTATTACGAACATTTACCATTTATACGCATTTTTTCTTGGTATTTCTGGACACCGATAACTTTAATTTGTATAGCTGTGCCTGTGTATTATAACCCAAATAACTTACTGATCGTCTGTGACTGGTCGTCGCACGTTTTGTTATAATGTGCGATGGAAACAATAATAGGTAACAATAAAAATGACCTGTTGAAGCGTGCGGCGTCTTCCTCGCGAGCGTGTATACCGGTCTTAAAGTTTTTTCTATTTGTTTTCTATTTTAACAATTTTTTTTCCACGAGTACAGAATAGACTGTGCGTCCTTCGCCAGCTAACCGCAATGTGTCTGTTGTACGCTGCCGTCAACTTTGCCGGAATGTATACAAAGTACCTAACGGACCGAAGCCAACGAAAGGCGTTTTTGGAAACGCATAGGTCCACCGAAGCCCGGTTCAAGACCCAAAAGGAAAACGAACAACAAGAAAAACTTTTACTTTCGGGTACACTGATTATATACATTGTATTGTTGTACAATAATAGGTCATCGTAGAATGTCATCGACATAATATTTTGTTTGATGTATATAGTTTTACCGGATTTCGTGGCTAGGGAAATAATTAAAGACATCGCTTCTGAAACGGACAAAGGGCCTTTTATGCCAAACCAATTTCACCGAATCTACATCCATCGCTACGAAGACGTCAGTATTCTTTTTGCCGACATCAAAGGTTTTACAGGTCAGTGAAATATTTAAAATCCACAAGTCAATATGGATAAATATTCATTGTGATCTTAAAATTGTTTTTAAAATTATTTAATTCAATTAATTATCTTACAAAAACCTATACGCTGCATATTGTTATATGTTATATATTATTATATATTAGTATGCATTTATGCTCTATTAAGTCATTCGGCTTATATTAAATACTCGTTTAATATCGTCATGCAAAAAAAATATGAACTTACTAATAATAAAAACATATACGCTATGCAGCTCCTTAGTTCTTATATCAGTATTTAAAGTTAAGCTATATTATATAAATATTAATCAAACCATTTTTAGTAAATACTATTTCAAGTCCAACTATGTTAATAGAAACGCTAAACATAATAAAGTCGTGAAATTATATGTTTGTGGGTATATTTAACATCTCATTTTATTTGTTTATTTGTTAACACAGAATGGGCGAGTCGTACTTGTGCTCAAGAATTAGTCAGAGTACTGAACGATCTATTCGCTAATTTTGATAAGCTAGCTGCGGTAAGTAGGAAATTTGTTTTAAAAAATAATACGTGGTATTAATAACATTAATTGTTAATATTAAAAAAAAAATGTATTATAAAATTAATATTATCAAATATTCAAAATGTATTAATTAGGAAAACCACTGTCTTCGTATCAAGCTTTTGGGCGATTGTTATTATTGTGTATCAGGGCTTCCTCAAACTAGACAAGACCACGCGGTGTGTTGTGTAGAAATGGGATTGCATATGATAAACGCGATCAAGGAAGTGAGAAATAAATTGAACGTAAGGACATATTTTAATAATATTATAATTACCGACAGAAATGGTGTAGCCCGTTTGCGCCCCAAAGATAAAAATCCACTTGCGTATGTGCATGCGCCTGTTTCGTGTAATATGCATCGTTGTCATCACGAACATCGATAGAGGAGATGAGACGAATATGGAATAGGCGCACACCTAATATGGAAAAGCAGGTTATTTCGTTTTGCCATTTTTCGGTTTTAATTTGAACTTTGTCTTTAAGTAATTATATGTTCATAATAGATACATGTAATGGTTGTATGGACTACCCTATTCCATATTACTACCAGCACACTTCCTAAAATAGTAAAAATTAGTTTTTTTACATTTTTATCGTTGTATTGAAATATGAAGTTTTCAGTACTAAAACTACTAAATAAATTAATAATTCTTTACTAATATTATCCTTTAAAATGGCGTAAATAGTGTATATTATTATCGGTTCCACAAGAAAGTAAAGCCAAAATGGCATTTCATATTAGGAGCATCTCCTCTACATATATTATAGATTAGGTCAGGGGTTTTCAACCCATGGCCTTTATTTGTGGCCCGCAAACACATTTTAATAATAGCGTGTACTTTTTCTATGTATTAGGTGAGAATCTTTTATTTTTTTCCTCTTTTACTATGTACGGCCCTCGAGATTTAAAAATAATAATAGGTGGTCCGCCGCCTCAAAAGGTTGAATATTCCTGGATTAGGTACTTACCCATAAAATACATTACCACTTGTCGCGGTATTAATTTTTGATGTTAAATTAACTAGTTATCGAGAGGCTTCGAATAAGACATGAGAGGTATAATGTGTTTGTACAACTTTTCAAACAAATTTCAACATTGCACGACTTCGGGTCATTTATACATTAAAATCATTACGGGCGCATGCAGGCATGATTTGGGACGTACACAGGAAATGATAAAATGAGTTAAATAAAAAAATACACCGAATTATTGTATTTGAAACAGGTCGATTTGAACATGCGCATTGGAATACATTCAGGGTCGGTTCTTTGTGGAGTCTTGGGACTCAGGAAGTGGCAGTTTGACGTGTGGTCTTACGACGTGACATTAGCTAATCACTTGGAGTCAGGCGGAATACCTGGGTATATATTATTTATATTCTATTATTCACTTATCTTTGGCGTTAATTATTATTATGCACACTGTTCGACTTTAGACGTGTTCATATATCCAAGGCTACTCTGGATTGCTTAGAAGAAGCCTACGATACGGAACCCGGTCACGGGGAAAATCGCGATGCATATTTAAGGGTATAATTATAATATAATATTAATATCCAAAATTATCCGAATATAACGCGGTATCGTGTTTTATATTGTACTGCAGGATCACGGGATTGAAACGTTCTTGATTAAAGAACAAGAACCTTGTCGAGGTCACCGAAAGCTACAGAAAATTAGTTCTTCGAGACCACGTTTATGGTCGGACGAGAAATTGTGTTTCAACTCCAATGCACAGAAACTAATATCGCCGAAAATCGGTAATTTATATAGTCAATAAAATTCATTTAAATACGCTTAAAACTGAACATACCTAGTGATATAATATGCCAACTATATTGACGATGTAAAAATATTCGATAAAGTTCGTATGTTACACACAACACAGAGATGTAACACAAAATAATATAGTATAACTCAACTTCATATTTTTCTTGGCTGCAATTAATATTTCATGATTAGGTAGGTAGGTACTAATAATATTATATTTTTTAATACACTATAATATTACGACGTATTTAAATTTACTTTATGTAATAAGATATTTTATTTAAAAATTATGTATCTTTCGAAATTTTACATTGAATTAGGTGTTTTCAACTCGAACAGACCTAGTTCAATATAATATATTTTGTACTCGCCTGGTGTTATTGACCCTCGATCAAGAATAATTACTACTGACATTTTCGTCGATTGAATTAACTGTGATTATTTAATCCGATTTCGACAGTCCCGATTTTAAAGTTCACGATTAAAAATAACGAATCTCAAAACTTACGATGCATATTAAAATGTATACTTTTAATTTATGTTCAAAAAAAAATATATCTACGTATTAATCATCGCTTAATTTATTTATTTATTCGAACAAACATGCCGTGGGACAAAATCACTAGTTACAACACGTGTGCACACATATACATGAATATCATACACATAGCTAGTTAACTTCATGTTATCCAACAATAAACACATATTGTTTTAATTTAAATAGTAAATATTGTATCATAACAAAAGTCAAAGTTAATAATAATATACACTGTACTGGTGCGATGATGCATTCGGTTTAGCTATATAATAGTGTGGCGTGGGACATTACATACATGTGCATTGTTCGATATTGTTAGAACAAGCAGGTTCGTTGAATAGCATATTAGGTTAGGTTACAGAGATGATAAATATTGTACGCTAAAATAATAAGATATAAATAAATGCATAAATTATATACTTTAAAAAAAACAACATGTACGGAGTACCATCAAAAATAAATCGGCAATTCAGCAGCTCGTATACATTTCTGGCCAGCAGCAAAGTTTTGTAGTCACTGAAAATAGGTGGCGTGATCAGGATTTGAGATTTTTTTTTCCTTAACCTATAATGTCGCTGGCCTACAAGAACTATCAATCATCTCGGTATCCAGACTCATTATTTTATAGCTGTATTATCACAAGATCTCTCTAGTCTTTTTTATATTACTTATATTTGCATCAAGATGTTATCATATTATTTAATATTAAATAAATTACATTTTCATTATATTTATTAAAAATGTAATGTTAAAACCTACTAAACTGTCGGTAGATAACAAAAATAATTTGATAGTTAAAAATATTTGTAGAATTCATAAATTGTGCTTATCTTTTGTATGCGTTTCCGAGTTATTCTGACATTTCAGTTAAGGTGTTCCATAGAGTTATATTCGAAGATCTTTCTTGAGATACTGCGAGCAGACTGCAGAACTCCCACTATTTCCGATATTTACATAGATTTTATTTCCGATTGACTCGGTACCTATGCAGACATTTATGCGCCAGACGTGTTATTGGTTCAAAAATGTACATACAGAAAATAAGTTAATAATAAACACAACTTAAAATGTTATAATATTTATTTAATAAAAAATAGTTTATTGAATGAGAATAAAATAAAAGTTTATAGGTAATTCATAACCATTAGAGAGGGCTATTAGTAGAATCGGTTGTGTATATACATACCACTTGTTAATCACAGTGATATAAAAGTGATATAAAATATCTATTTTTATATGGCCCAGTAAAATTTTAATTCATGGCCTGCTTGAAACCTTTCACACCCGAAAAAAAAAACCTAAAATGACGCCTCCGTGTGAGTCAAATATTTTTGAGTAAGGCGGAAAATCGTAGACAAAGATTTTAAAATCTCCGAATAAAATGCAATAAGACAAATATTTTTTCGTGAGGGGCAAATCTGGACAACGACTGTGTAATCTCCCTGTGATGTGCAATACGGTAAAATCAGCGTCTTTCAAAGGAGACATTCCTCCTTGAGCTTGATGAAATTACAGCGTAAAAAAAACAAATGACTCAGAACATATAAATTTATAACTTTTAAATAAATAATAACCAATATTAACTTATGTAATATAGGTGCATTACATATCGAAATAACTACGGACACTTTTAAAGTTAATATAGCTCTAACTCTATTTTAATAATTATGCACTGAATTTAAGGCCCAGTGGAATTGGTAGGTAAATATTATAAACTTTAACCATCTGAGTTGATAGGAAATAGGCGGAATCGATATGCCTACGCCTCATATATCAACTTACCTTAACAATATCGTAAATAGCTCAATCGTTGACACAAGTCGTATTGAATATCTATAAGGCAAAAACATCGAATAATTAGAAAACTAATTTCTATTAAAGATCCAAGTATTATAATTCACAGCGAATATTTAGGTGAAATTCAAATCTATACTATCGGGGAGGGGTATATATTACTAACAATGGTTATCACGATCTTAAGATTAATATGGTTTATAGATGATTATATCGATGACAGTAAATGCAACGAATGGACTCCTGAAATACCATTTGAAAACGTAAGTTTTGAAAACCAAAAAATTTAAATTTATTAAAAAAAAATTTTTAAAGTTAATAGTGAATTTGTTAATTTGTTTTTTTTAGTTAAATACAAGTGATCAAGAACTGGAAATCGATGACGGCGAATGCGGTACTCCTATCACGATTGAAGGAGACGTCGAACACGCCGAAGATATTATGGATCATTGTATCGAAGTCGAGAGTAATGAAAGAATGAGAAACGAAAACATAGATCGATGGACTTTAAGGTTCAAACAACCAGAAATCGAAACTAAAGTAAGAATCTATCTTGTAATATTTATTTATCCGATACTTTTTCATTTCCTCCATGGCGATCATAATGATTAAGTCGATTGCCAGTAAAAAAATGTATCAATACAAAATTATAACGTACCTTTGAAAGAAAAATGATGTGTAGATATTTGGTTGTAAAACCATTGATGATATACATTTTCGTTTTTAGTTTTGTCAGTTACGCGAAGACATGTTTAAATCAAACATGGCGTGTTGTTTTATCATATGGCTATTGGTCGTGTGTTGTCAAACGATCATGTTGCCCCGATGTATGAAACTATTGGTCGCCTTGACATTCACCACCGTCGTGCTTTGCGCTGCACTGACACTTGTCATGGCAGAAGAGTTCATGCACTTGCCGTCCGCTTTGCAGAGGATGTCCTCAGTATTGGTGCAAAACCGGTTCAGGCGGACAATGTTCATTTGTGCCGTGGTCGGACTTATATGTTTTTCTTCCACTCTAAGTCTCGTGAGTATCTCGATATCTGTTAATATTGTCATTTGACGTTTAAAATGGCACACGTACGTCTTTCTGCGAGTCTCCCATCCAGAGGCTCCTTCACGTAGTGTTTTCATTATTTAAGTGAAATAAAAACTAAACAACGCCTCTATATAAATAGGGATAACTCGATATTCGATATTTAAAAAACAAAATAAATAAACCTTATGAATCAGTAGGTTTCGCACGCATATTTACATTAAATTTATACAATGTAGCTGTTTACACCCGACGAGCAATTAATCAGGAAGGAGGACGACTCGAACGACGGCGACGGTAAAAGGACGAAACGGCGGGCCGAGGACAACTCTAACGACTGTGTGCACCCCGAATACTTGGTGTTCACGTGGGTCCTGTGCTTGATAGCCTTAGCCACCACGCTCAAGCTTTATTTCCTGGTCAAGACTTTCTTGGCGTCCATCATGGTGGCTGTGTACACGGGGCTCACGTCTCTAGCCTACCCGCAGGTGTTCTCGAAGACCGACACCGAACACCGGACCATGCCGCTGTCGTCGCAGATGCTGTTGCTGTTGATCGTGTTCCTGGTGCTCGTGGCCTATCACGCCCGGTTGGTGGAGGTCACATCCCGACTAGACTTTCTGTGGAAACGGGAAGCCGAACGGGAGCTGACCGAAATGCGCGAGACCAGGACCAACAACCGACAGCTGTTGCGCAATATACTGCCTGATCACGTCGCTCACCATTTCCTGTCGTCCTCGCGCAGGCACACAACGGACGTAAGTATATCTGAGGGAATTTAAAGTTGAATTAACAACTTGCCGTTATGGTGGGGGAAGATCGACGAGGATGTGTGGTTTGAACCACAAATATGTCTTAAATCAACCCCCTCAGACACGCAGCAACGCATATGGAATTGATATTTGTGATAACAAACCTCGTTCATATATATATATAATGTGTGTATATATGTGCGTGTGTGTTAACCCGTTCGTGTCCGCAGGAACTTTACTCGCAGTCCATCGACAAGGTCGGCGTCATGTTCGCAAGCATACCGAATTTCACTGAGTTTTATTCAGAAGACATAAACAAAGGCATGGAATGCATCAGGTTGCTGAACGAAATAATCGGTAAGAGCACGAGGCGGAAACTCGGTATATTAATGGTACTGGCAGGAAACTTGGTTTTGCCTATGACAAATGTCATAAGTAAATAAGTGGGTGGGTGGGTGGGTGGTATAATGTGAAGAAAAATGGGGACATCAGTTTTACTGTTTACACACTTAACTATATTTAGTTATAAGTAAAACGTTAGGATTGTTTTAGTTAGTGGGCGGGTGTATTGACTCAAAATAAAATCGTCATTAGGCGTTTCAAAATATTATATCGGCGCCCCTGAGAATTGGTATATATAAATAATATAGAGGAAGAGTGTAATACTAGTGTATTAAAATATGATATTATTTCGCCTCTTTTCCCCGTCGACCCATCGCTTTTTTCGGGAAGGGGGAGGGGGAGCTTTTCACGAAATGGAATCTGTAATCCACATGGTATAGAGGCTGTTTGAACGGACTGCGTCTGCAGTTTTAACGTCGCGTGATCTATGTGCAAACATATTACATATATTTATATTGTATACCCAGCTGCATATACCTACGCTGTAATATACATTATACTTGTGTCGTATACCGTGCGGGTACCTGCTGTTATATTGTGCCGGTTGAGTATAATATATTTATGTTCGATTCGATTAAAACTGTCACTTACATAAATGCGCTCAGTGATATATTATCGTAGTATATTATATTATGGTTATTATGATTATCATTGTTATCATCGCACCGCGGCCTATATTATAATATACGGCACTTGATGAACTATAACGTAAGCGTGTGTGTTATGGCCGCAGTGTTCGGTTTTCTTTTTCTTTTTGGAAATAAATTGCTACTTATGTGCGTACCCATATTATACGGCCGGTCAGACCTACACACGAAAAAGAGTTTTAATACTGTTTAACGTTTTTATTACAAGCGTCACGCGTGCTACAATAAAGAACTTAAATACACAAATGTATATGATGATTTTCGTTCATGCGTATTACTTCGCGGTAGTACAGTAAAATATATATTTTGTTCGTATAAAAATGTTCGTTAAGTTTCATCATTTATTTTTTTGTTTTACAGCCGACTTCGACGAATTGCTATCGGAAACGAAATTTGGATCGATTGAAAAAATCAAAACCGTCGGTGCAAGCTATATGGCCGCGTCCGGGTTAAATCCTAGTGTTAAGGCAAGAATATTATTACCATTAATAAAAATATATAATTTAATATCGTATCCAAACCAGTGTCGGTCTGGCTTATGATTGAGCCCCAGTCATTTTTATTGTACCCCGATGCCCCATGCAAACTTTAAAAAAAAAAATGTTTTGATTAAAAAATGATTTATTGCTTTAAAATTATTTGGTATCTCAGCGGTCAGTAATTAAAAAAAAAAGTTATAATCAACAACGTTTTGGTACACTATCTTTACAATTTGTACACATAAAAAAAGAAAATAATAAACCTTATTGTAAAAATTCAACGGACGTAAATGACAACAATTAAATGAATTATTAATTATTATTATAGTCTTATAATTCATTTGTTGGAAGATTCTAACATAATAATAATTTCATATTTGTTTATAAATCGAATGATGTGTTTTTCAACAGACGGAAAATTTAAAGTATCCATATTACTTATCGGCTTATCAAAGATCTAAATTTAGGTTTTTTTAAATGATACGTTTTGGAAATACTCGTTCACACTTAATTTGACGTGTGAGCGGGTATTTAAGAACTTATTTGAATGCTATGCACAATGTGTAGAATTAACTACACTTTTTCTTTAGTTCAAAAACAATTTGAAATGTCCCACTCACTACTCGTAAGCGATTTAAATATACATTTTCCTGGCTGTGGGCCCCCAATATTGAAAGGTTATGAATGGGCGTCCGGTAACCTACGGATAGACGGGTGGGCCAGACCGACACTTATCCAAACTGTCTTAACCAATTTTTTTTATACGATTAATATATTACTCATAATATAGGTTTTTATTTGGTTCACAACGTTTTTCATCACGTTAAGTCATAAAACTTTTTGGTCATTTCAGTATAATATGTCTTGTTTGGAAATTATCTGATTTCAATATTTTAAAAACAAAAATATATATATATTGACCCATAATAATTATAACGTTTTCTTGAAAAAGTAATATACCTAGGGAATAATATTTCTTTATCTATGTTTGATCTAAATGTCTACAATGAGAATATTGTGTTTTGACCTTGTATAGCTAAAAGGCTAATTCGTAGAAACTTAATTTAGCACATAAATAATCGATACCTAGTAGTAGTAGTACATATTTTCATAACATTGTTGTTTTAGGACGGAGAAGACGAATACGGTCACCTTTGCGCTCTTGTCGATTTCGCATTAGCTATGAAACAATGTTTACAAGATGTCAATGTGCACTCGTTTAATAACTTTCAGCTCAGGGTTGGTAAGTAATTAGTAAAAAAAAATTGTAGGAACATTTTTTAATATTGATGAACAAATAGGTAGGTATAATGGGTACACTATACATCATGTCTATTATGATTGAACCTACAAACTGACTTTGGAAAAAAATAAATAACCGTCGTAAAAAAAACTCAATCAACATTTCAATATTATATTTGAATTGTTGATATTAATTTAATATGTGGCCCCTCCTCATATAGTATTAACACAACATTTTCAAAACAATATCAAATAAATATAGGTAATGGGTTCCGTTGCGGATAATAGGAGAAATAATAAAAAT
Source organism: Neotoxoptera formosana (assembly GCA_022818045.1). Classification (NCBI taxonomy): domain Eukaryota; kingdom Metazoa; phylum Arthropoda; class Insecta; order Hemiptera; family Aphididae; genus Neotoxoptera; species Neotoxoptera formosana. The sequence goes on along the minus strand of CM040633.1, from coordinate 8,935,672 downwards.
CACAACGATAAAAAATAGTTAAATAACTACAAGTACAACCTTTAAATTACGGATTTCGTATAACTATTATAATAAATTCCTAAAAGTTGAAAAAAATTCCAGGAATCAATTTTAATGTAAGCGTATATAATATGTTTTATAATCTTCGCAGATATCCGCTGACAAAAGAAAAAATCATCACCCTTTTATATTCTCACAGAGTTTCTAACAAGTTCATAATTTATTTTTATTATTATTAATACTTTTTAAATACTTATTCGATTTTTATAATTATTTTCTGAAAATTATTACCACATAACGACAAAGTGATTATTTTATAATTATTATAAATTATAATCATACACATAGGTGTAATGTATTATTTTATACAAAATCATAATTCGTCGTAACTTTTGATTCATTTGTAAACTAAACATGATGTTTTTGAAAAAAATCTGTAACAGCCAATTTTCTAGAACCAATTGCGATGTGAACGTTTCAAAAGTTTAGTTATAAATTTTCAATAGTCGAGCAGCATTTAAATTTTAAAATGTATAGCCGGGAGTTGGTTAGACGAATATAATATATATCGACACATATTACACGTATTTACACACGCGGATTTTCTTCCCATTCCACCCCATAAAACACAAGATTGTTTATGCTTTCTTATTACTGAATTATTGTTTAAAAAAAATATATTACAATTCTCATCGTTAATACAATAAGTAGGTACCTGTAGGTAAAGTAAACGTTATCGACAAGCAGCACATGTGAATTATTACCAAATTAAAAAAAAATGCTCACGAACTTTTGGGGTGGTTGATTTTGAGTCTTATTGATCAGAGGCTATAGCCCCCCTCCCCCCACAAAGTGTCCCTAATTTCACTACCGATGTGCATATTATCGGTTTAAACGCTGATCATCAACCCGTTTATTATCATATATATTATGTACTCATAAACTTAAAAAAAGAGGGACTCGCTGGGACCCCATCAATTCAAACACCGCTTGCTATGATATACTCACCAACCTACCTACCAAAGCATGACGAAATATTAATGCGGCAAACGGTGTGGATAGTTGTTATGTGTACAAGTTCTGTATAGGCATAGACCATGTACATACACAATTGTACAATTACACCCTTTTGGTCCACGTTTTTTATTTCGATCGAATCGCGCCCGTGACAGGAATAAGCTGCGGTGCACTAGTGGGCGGAGTCATCGGAGCCCGGAAACCCGTGTACGACATATGGGGAAACACCGTGAACGAGGCTTCCAGGATGGATTCTACGGGCTCTATGGGCCGGATACAAGTACCCGAGAGCACGGCCAAGGTGAGAACGATCATGTAAAATTGAATTAATTTCGGCGATACTTACCTACTGCGAAAGACGTCTTAACATTTTTTTTTATATATATACAAACATGGCGATTCACCGAGTATAAGCTCGCAGTCATTTTTTCATTTAATAATCAATTTTTTTCTAACACCGAAGTTTTAAATATTCTCGAGGACCATATTTTTAAATTCTTGACATTTTTCGTTCTACTTAAGGAGTGCCCTGCAGAGATACAAACTTTGGTCTTTCAAATGAAAACCCTCCTTTTCAACAGTAAATTATCGAGCTGAAATTTTTCTGAAAACTTTGACTTATCAAACTCGAAATTAGAACAAATAGTTTTTAAATTATTTAACTTTGTGTACTCAGGATAATAGGTCCGTAATAATGGATTTGGAAGATATGGGGCTATGGAAATTTGAAATTGCAGTTATTAGTAATAATAATATTCTTACTCTGGTAATAATCTATCAATATTTATAATTTATATAAATGGTTTAAGTATAGTAAATACTCCAACATAACATATATTTTATATTTTTGTATTTTAATTTGTATACTATTATCCTTAGTATGAGCATTTTAATAACTGAAAAACTACTCGTTTGAATTTTAAATTAAGTACTTCATCAAAAATTATAAAAATGTGTACTTTAAACAATTTATATTAAAAAATAAGGTACCCTCATTTGAAAACAAAAGTTTGTATGGCCACCAGACACTAATTAAATAGCACACACAATTTTAAGAATCTGAAAAGTATTATTAAAATGATAGATGGACCTATCATTCAATCATCATAATGGTCTCAAGCTATATTTAAAAATTCCAAAAATCAGAATTTGAATACTTCGTGAATCGCCCTGTATATAATTCCGTATCGGAGTCGTTTTCCGTTATTAGCATCTATTTTATATTATTATGTTTTTTGTCGTCGGCTATAATGATCAAAGTTTATGTCTGGAGGTGAGTTTCGTCATTCGTGTCTCTTTCGAAAGCTGGAATATAATAATCGCATCGCAACGTTCATAATAATATATTATTGTGTGTTATAAAAGACTTACCTATATAAGTTTTAACTATAGGAATTGCGCCCAAAAGCATAAACATATTGCTATATTAAATTATATTTTTCACGCATACAACAAATTACAAATAGGAACGAATCGAAATGTTATTCACCGTAAACATGTTTGGCATAATAACGATAGCAATTTATATTACAGAAGAATACATGTAGAATAGAATACAATACAAAATAGAATAGAATAGAATACAATACAATTACTAAAGAATACATATTAAACTGTTAAAGGTATATATATATCTATATAATATCAACCAACAAACTTACGTAACATGTTTAGAATAATGTCGTCAAATAATTGTACTTAGAATAAAGAAAATAATAAAATCCTACTATAGGTATAGACGATTTAGATAACTTTTATACGACTAAATCATACTTCATGCACATATAGTTCCATGTAATAATAATACACAACTCTAAACAGTCAAAACCCTTTTTTTTATCACTTGTGCGTGAATTTAATTGTTTTAGTATTTTGTGCTCAACAGCTAACAAGAATAAATTTCCTAAAAGCTTATGTAATGGAAATTATGTATCTACGTATAAACAAATTTATTTTTAGAAAATCCTTTATACAAATGTCTCAATGTATAAAATGTATGAGAAAACAGCAAATATAATATATTCAAGTAGAGAGGTACCTATATACTAGACCTTCTTGAGGAAATCTTGACCTTTTTTGTTAGGGTTAACCAAGATATACTTAGATTGTTCGTAATCGTTTTCTAAGTTCAAAAATACTCGTTTCCTGCACCCGTAACCTGCAGCACAACCATATCGCACTTTTTTCTTCTTTTAATTGATTGTTCGAGTTAAAGTTTCGTGAATTATATTAGGTGCCTGTTTGTGAAAGTCGTTTCTAAATATTATAATGTTTAAACAAAATAAAAACACACGATAAAAAGTTTTAAGCTTGTACATCGGAGAATAACACAACAGGTTAGGCGGCCGGGTAGGTATATAATAGGGCTAGTACAAAATATATATACTGCACGTGCGCGTTCATGCATTATTCATGATATTTCGTTTTTAAATAAAAATTGGATGCTACGGATCAATTTGGAAAATAAAATAGTATTACACACGGAGGTATATAAGTATATAATATCTTTTTAGATGACCAACCAGACCCGTCGGAATAAACCAAATAATTCACTTTATTGGACCATCGCGGCGAGGCACATCATAATAATAATATATATAGACACGCAATAAGCGCGTTATAGCCGCTGCGGATCGTGCGACTTATATAGTACATAATACCATCATACACGCGTTCCAAATTTATGTAAACATATTCTTCTGTCGGACCCTTTAAACTTTGAACGCTAGTTTTCTTCGATATATAATAAACGGTGTCGTCATACGCAGCTAAACACACAATCTATATCGTGCAGGAGGCAAACGCCGCGCAACCCATAATATATATATATATATATATATATATTATATATATAGGGTACAGCCATTATCGAACGAAAATTTTGGCAAAATCGTTTGTTTGGATTTATGTCGTTTCTTGCATTGTGTGTGTAGCGAAATTGTCCCGCGCGGGCCGTGTGCAAACGACGTCGTCATGTGCACGCTGCAACAGCGTCAAAACACGATTATTAAATTATTAATGTTTTGAATGTGTGTTAACCAAATTGAATATTATAATATAAACGTATTATACATACCGTATAATATAGAAGCGATATATGCATAGCGGTACTACCGGAAAATTACATCTCACGTAATACAATATGTCAGATCAAGGCGGTATGCCTGACATTTGATCGACTCGTCGAGAAATAATAATTATTTCGCTTTTGGAAGGCAATAGTATAGGTACGACCGTTTGGCGGAGCACCGTGAACAGTATACGTTTTCGTTTATGTAATAACAAAATTATTATTATGCGACCAAATAATAATATCAAAACTGCTGTTTATTAAACACGATAATTATTGCATAATATTGTAGAAAGGTGCAGCCCGTCTATAAAATATAATAATACGCATTGTGCTTGCGTTCCAATAATACGCATATCTAATATCTATATAAAATCGTTTTAATTATATCGTTTAAAATAGTGTATATAAGTGTTCCTTTTATAATATTCAATTTTTAATAAATCATAACAAACAGATAAATTGTGTTGATTTGAAAACAAATTATTTATTATTTACATGCCTTCTTAGATGTTTTATTTATATTACGTACAAAACTCTTATCTGAAAACAAATAAACGACAATTAAAGTCTATCCTTATACATATAGTCGTTTATTAATTTCAAATAAACTTAATTTATTTATAAAAATATTTCACTCTTTTTCTCAACTCATCTTATCAACATGGTGTAATCATAAGCATTCGCTACAGTGAAGTTGATAACAGCATAGTATTCTATGCTAAGAACATTGGCACAACAGGGTGCGCTCTTGCTGCCCCTGAACTGCTCAGATAGATTTTAAAGGGCCGAACGGGCTCCAAGCTGGGCGGCCGTCGTATAATTTTCAATATAAAACTATTTAGATAGGTATACAAAAATACAGAAAGTGTATTCAATTGCCAAGTTAGTCTATCTATTTATCACAGTATTTTATTAACATACATTATAGATTTATAAAATAATGTCATATTATAAAGTTTATAATATTGTGTATTTCGAGTTAAATTGTTCTCTAAACCACCTAATCAAAATAATTAATTTGAGGGGTTATATTGTATATATTTATAATACTATGGAAGATAGGAAAAATTATTTGTGGAAAAAAAATGGGCTGGAACCAATGTTTACTGCACCTGACACGAAACTCTGAGCACGCCTATATGGCTAAGAATAAGTATAAATGGTGAGATTGAAGTGGTATACATTCTTTTTATGTTTTTTTTTTTTTTACCAAAAAGTAACAACCATTTTTAGATCCACAACGATAATAATGTATATAACGGACATAATAATACAATATCGTGAATCCACAGGTGTCGATGCGGACATTGTATTCCGCGTTTATCGATACATATTTTACATTTATTATTGTTAATACATTTTATTATTATTAATATCTCCATTGGTGTAGATCCTGATGGACAGAGGTTACGAGACGGAGTTCCGGGGCTCGATCGCGGTCAAGGGCAAGGGCGAGATGAAAACGTACTTCGTGGTGGGCAAAAAGGGAGCCGTGGCGAACAACCTGAGCCGGCAGTCGAGTCAGATCAGCAGCTTGGCGACTGTCGTCTACGGGATGGTGCAGGCCAGACGCCGGCAAAACACAGTAAAAAAAAGACATTTTCATCGTGAGTGCGCTTTTACTAACAACACTAACTAATAATACGAACCAAAAAATACATAACGAGTACGGGCGTACGGCTATGTTATTGTAAATGATTGCGGTATAACGAGAGATAATCATATTATGGTGTGTAGTATTATACATATATTATTTTTATGCTTGTGTCTGCCGAATTTTTTCCACTTCATTTTCTTGTTTTGCTATATGCTGTTGGTTAACGAGAGCTTTAACCGCGGGAGTTTGCCTACGTATAAACGGTGAAGGTATTAATAGCGCCAAACACTATGACTAGGTGTAGCAGTCGCTACACATTAAAAATCGGAGAAGAATAACAGTTAAAGAAAAATATTTAATAACTGTAAGTTGTTAGGAAAAATACTTATATAAGTCACTTTTGTGATTAAATTCAGGCACATTCTTGAATAGCTCAAACCACTCCCAACTCTAATGATACCCATTCATTAGGATATTAATAATTACCAATATAAACAATTAATGTAACCATTAAATGTTGAGTTTTGGAGGGGGTGGGTAAAATTATGTTTTGCTACACCTGAAAAATATTTCATGAGCGCCACTGATGGTATTATGTTACGAATATCATCATCATCGCATAATATTATTATCGGTGATTATTATAGATACGATCAATACAAATCAGTTTCGTCATTTCAGTTTTTTATGGGAGGAGCAAACGTTTTGACCAGTCCACGTCTGAGGCAAAAATAGTCTCATTTAATGTTAAAAAAGACGCGGAGGAACTAAATAAATAAGGTACCTATAGTGCCTACGACCCATACCTAAGTGGCGTTATTTTATACTTTTCTAGAGGGGTTGAAAAAAATTAATCTTACAATATAAAACTGCTGAAACGTCTTCAAAAAATATACAATGTTTAAATAGAAACCACTTCTTTTATAGAGATTTTTTTTAAACCATAGATCAATTTAAAAATGATCATTTTTTTTATAATTTCTATAGTGTTTGGGATCAGTGTTTGTTTATCTATTAGAACTAATCAATGTTTATCGTGGCAATAGTTTTCTTACACAACATTATATTTCTTCAAAATTAGAACAATTATAGTTGTATTATTTCACCAAAAATCTGACTGCTTTTACAATCAGACAGGGTCGGAAATACCCACCTTGCCCCCCCCTCAAATGTCGCCACTGATACAAATCAAATAAATCGTGGTGTTTGAACTTTGTTCGATCGAAACGAAATCCCTAGGAAAAAAATTATCGTCGCATAATGTGTGTCTCATAAAATATAGAACTATAGACTTATATTACGTCGTTACGATAACATATATTACATTTTATACACATTACAATGTACCAATCCGTGTTATTATATATTGTCGTTAAATTATTATAAGTATTTAAACACGCGAGCTCGCGAGATTATCTAGCGGAGAACTCGGTTGCAATGATTATTATTATTATTATTATTGTCGTTGTTGCTGTGCGCATTATGTATTGTATCGACGGTAATATACACATCGTAATTATTTACGGTTTCGCCACCAAATTGGATCTCATTAATCTCGCTCCGTTGACTAATAACGTAACATTTGCATTAGTATATAGGTACCAAAACATTACGCTAATTTAGTATTACAGTACATAACCGTTTAGAACGGCAACTATTATAATAATAAATGTACAATGTACATAATTATTATTATAAGTACAATAATATGCCAGTAACCATCAATATCGTGCAAGATCGTATACAAGGGAGAGGATATAGAGGTAAGATCCCCCCCCAATGGGCATTTTTATTATTCTAATGTACAGGTTACCTAGGCTTAAAAATATTCCTTCCGTGAACTTTTTTTGCAACTGATCCGGGCGGGGGGGGGAAGCATACAATAGTTATGTAGGTATCTATTACTATTATAACTAGTATCTCTAAAAAAAGTTTGTTATAAGAGAATCTGCTCTTAAAAACATTCATATAAGAGCTTAAAAATGCACTAAAAGTTATATAAAATGCAAAAAAATTGTTATTTATTGTTTTATTATGTAAGAAAAAAAATATTTTATTAAGTATGAAAACCGATCATTATTGAGTAATAATCTGTTTTAAAAATACAATTACCTATTGATTTTAATATTATGTAAATTTATCAGAATACCTAGGAACTATAAAAATAAAATTCGGATTACCGAGTTGAAGCGAGGCATATTATATTTTGTTTCGAAGACCTGATAATACGTAATAAATAATAATGTAATATAACAAAAACGAGTAACGACAAAAATCCAGCGATTACAATTTAATATGCGGACAAGACACAAACTAATACTTTGTTTTCTTCGAATTGATACGATATACAGTATACGATGTATGTATATAAAGATATTGAAGACTTCTGTATTATATTATTCTTGTTAGGTATTTAAGTATCTTTTGAATGGTATTGTTATTATAATGACGCCAAACACACAAAAAATCAAAATAGCACTGAAAAGGTACTGAAATAACTCTTAATATACAAAAATAGCAAAATAGCACTTTTCAACGTCGAAAATATGCAAAAATATGCAACAAAAACTTTCGTATATGGCTTCGTGGTTTCCTGAAAACAATTTATAGCTCACATAGGCATCTCTAAGATCACTCAATAAAAATATGCAAATGCTACAAGTTATATGAGCACTGATTATAACATATAGACACAATCGTTCCCTAAACTATTGTTGTTATAGACATAATTCTGTTTTTATAAATGTACAGTGATTTATTTATGGAGTAGGGGAGGGGGAGGGGTCGTGGGCCTACGGTGGCATTGATAAAAAAATGCTGTCTTATGTATCTTTTAAATTTGTGTTATATTGCAAATCCGCGGTGCAATGAAAGCTTTGTGCCCTAAGGGTGGCCGCAAGCACATGTGCAGACGCGTGCACGCAAGTACGACACAATGCCTTATTGTCAATTATAATAAGTGGTTTATTCGTATTAAATACGTTCAAAACAAATTTCTTGGAATAACAAAAATGGGCTGTCTAAAAATAATGATTACTGCAGCGTTATCAAGTCGGCAAATCACTCGTTTTCATTTCGATTATTACCTATCTTAGCAATCGAGACATCTCCAGTACAAATCTCCCAACAAAGAATAGATCATCTCGCTTATAAATTTCCTAATTAATTATTGGAATTTTTTATTGGCATTGCCTAACGATAATGACACTTCGCGCACTATAGTATGTTCGCTCTCTGAGGCACGCGTGACATAGCAAATTTGCGTTCAGCAGAACTAACTATGTGTGATGTGTGCTCTAGCATTAGAATGAATTGCATATCATTAAACTTAAAGTTAGGAACATTATCTGGGTTTACATGCTGGTATTTGTAGAACATTCAAAACGGTATGCATGGTATGAGTATGTAAATTATTACAATTTAAAAATGCTCATATCTCCGTTTAATATTCAAATACGAATGTCCTCAACTTTAGGTTTGATTAATAAGTCAATTCACTCTAATACTAAACTAACAACACAAATTCGCTATGTTGGGCGTGAGACAGAGATACAAAGCGAATGGCGCACTGTAGACATCCTCCATATTTCTCTGCAGTCACTACACTAGACAATTGTTCAAATTGATCAATTTTTTAAATAAACACAAAAAACTGGAGACGGATACAGCGAATGCTTAATATCCAATATCATTAAAATTGGTATTCGTCTTTACGCGTTAACGTGAAAAAAATGTCCATAATTAAGAAAGCACATCATAAAAAAGTAATCATTGTAACCACGCGGTGTTCAAAGATATTTGATTTTAAGATTTTTTTTTTTTTGATATATTCGTGTAAACAATTTTTATACCATATTAATTCTAATAATGTTAATAGTAATATTATAATCTATAACCAACCGTTTAAATAAATACAAAAACATTCGATTTGCGTGAGTCCAAAGTTAAATGCATATATATGTGAGCCATTTTACAGAGGTCATAAAGGGTTGAAGAAATAAGGGTTTCTCTCTAGGAATCTATTGATATAACTTTTATTGAAAACGGTCCAGCAGTTTCTGAGTCTATATAGAGGACAAAGAAACATACAAACATTCCTGTTATATATATATATATATATATATATATATGTGTGTATTTATAGATAGATAACGATGATGGAATATGTGATTTGTTCGCGATTCAATTATTGCAGTAATATGACGCTTTGCTCTCGTCTATGATGTGAATGTAATAATATGCTGCGTGCGTGTAGATATAATATTATAATAATGACGTGTGGTCCGGACGAACGTATTATGTGTAACACTAATCTTGGCGTCAACAAGATGCCTGTGAAGGATAAATATATATACTGAACAGGGTGATTCTTTTGTCGAATAACACTCGATATTCGTTAGCCATCAACCCAGGGGTCTCCAAACTTTTTTTTGCGTTGAACCGAGTCTTTGATTCGTTTCGACAACGCAGTCGTCCAAAATTGTCCGTGGAGGTCAAGAGATGCGATGGGATTGAAAAGAGATATAAGAATCATTTTATTATTTTATTTCCCCCAGTTTTATACAGAGGAAAAAAATAATTTTCTTTCCGTTGACTCGACTGATTTCCTAACAATAACAATTCGGATATTTATGTACGGCTAGAATATTGTGAGACGTGCTTTAACCTATAGAAAAAGTTAGATAAAACCCCTCTTATAATTGCCGTCTATATAATAACGCTTGGTTAGGTCAATTTAAGGAGTAGTAACGGTTAAACATATCCTTCTTTATCGTCGGTACGAAATGAAAAATGTGGTTAAAGAATTTTAAAAGTGTTATTCTGAGGAAAAAAAATCTCCATGTATATAGGACATATAGGGTCTAGACTCTAGCAAGCCACAACCCTCCCCCACCCACAAAAAAAAATTACAGTCAACTTAAATTATATATAACATCGTGGTAATTTAGCACTCTAGGTGTTATATCACTTGCTAGTTGCTATCTATTATAATGTACAGCCCCGAAAATGATTTCTTTATATTCCACTCATATATAGGTATACCCGCATATTCAATTATTAGGTGTTTATACAGATTGTACCTATATATGTAATATATGGTATATGTGTCTTGTAATATGTCTTAGGACCGTTAGAGGGTACCTATAAAACATCCATCACAATATTTGAAAACTTCCAAATTCAGTTCTTGGTGAAAATAACATTAAAATCAAATATTATTATTTGTGTATTAATCTAAAATATCTAACAATAATAATCCCACGCGATCGCTTATCGGATATCTAACGATCGTATACAGTAATACTGTGTTTGCGTGATATAGGATGTATATAGGATATTATACTGTTAAATGTCAGCGAGGGAACGACTTAATCCTAACGTCATAATCGCCACAATAATATTATATAATATATGTGTATAACAATAATGTTCGATAATAATATGAACGTCGTGATGACACGGTGAACCGATACGGCTATGAGTACCGAAAAAACGATATGAATTACAATAGTATTATACTATGAGTATTTAAAACCCGTACCCACCTGTCAGAATCAAATCAGTACTATTATAAATCAACGTTCAAAAATAATATAGGCAGGATATATACGTAAATTGGTAAGCCACGGTTTATTGATTGATGTGAAATCACTGTTACCGGCAAAATACCAAATCACAATACAATAAAATAAATACTGCGGTGTAATTTTATTTTAACAGTAAATACGCTGATAATCTCGAAAAGAATGAACGTTTTTGAAAGAATTTTTTTTTTAAGTAGATATTTAAATTTCTGATGAACGGTGATGTGGAGTAAAAGTCCTAAATCCTAATACTATAGTATACCAACCCTTTTGCGGGGTACTCCAGCACTCAACTTCAAACTTAAAATACTAATTGTAGGTTATAACTAATTAACCACTCATGAAAAATTTGATTTTTATGTATCGGGAAAATATTCTGCTTTGCAATATAAAATTAAAATGTACTTTGTCATTCAAAAAAGTTATAAGTAGATAACAATAAAAAATAATATATAAAATAACTTAACAAATTATAAAAACAAAATATTTTAAATGACATTAATACTTGTAGATGTAATGAGTGTTGACTATTAAAAAAAATCATATTGCATACATTTTTTTCTTTTAAATATCCGGCGTTTTTTATAAACCTAATTATTTTATCATTTAAGGATATTATACAAAAATATATATAATATACTCGTTTTTTTTTTGTAAATGAGTTGAAATATATAATATGCCACGTATTTATTTATTAGACTTTAGAAATACATACAGCATATTTTTATTTCTATTCTAATATATCATCATTTAGGAGAATCAATGTCTAAAAACAAAAAGTGTAATAACAATATATATAATTAATTTATATTTGTTTGTCAGTAAATGAAAATAAATAAATATATAAACTTTTTTGAAACTTTTGTTTAAAAAAAAAATAGTTTTTAAGGGAACATGATGTTTATATTATAAAAAATGGTGTTCTATACCTTTATTTATTGCCCATACAAATGATTACATTGTATATATAAACTTATTCAAGTCAATGTAACAAGTCGGCAAAGTTCGATAATATTTTACATTATGTTAGTACGTTTGCAATAATAATAAATTAAACATTTGACCTAACCTAACTTGACCCCTGTAAGTGCCATCACAGATTTTATTTTGTGTTTTTAATAACTCTATATAATTGTTTATTTGTGGTTTGGTTTGTTTTGATTGGGCTATGTAATATAAATATTCGTTATCATATTATAATATATTAACATCATACCTATATAGGTGTTGGTAAGCAAAGCATGTTTTATAAATCTAAAAATGAAATATAAAACTATTACATTACAACCGCCAACGGACAACGACAGTTAAAACTAACTTTTAAAAGGAAATGTCTCTTCAAACTTTTCGAAAATTAATTATAAAATTATTTTAATATGTATCTTTTGTTTTTTAAAATTGTTAGATCTTTTGATATTCAACTTGTAATTTAAAAGAAAAAAAATCATCCTTACTTTACGGATGCGTGCACAACAGCGCTATTTTAATTCTTTAGGCACGCAATATATGGTTAGTATACAAATAGCCTAACATGTATATAATATATGTTTACTCTGTCGTAAAAAAAGACTTAAATCAACACAAAAACAGTTGTGTTAGAGATTTGAACTGAAAAGTTTTTATAATATTATACGGAATTCCAGCTAAAATCTATTCTCGGTCTAGTTGCTAAAATAACAATACGGGAGCTTTTCGTTTGTTATTGTAATTTGTCTTTTTTTATATACAGAGGAATTCGCCAAGCATGCTCACTCCCATTTTTTCATTTAATATTTCAAATTCTGATTTTTGGAATTTTTAAATATACCTACTTAAAGACCATAATATTTTCACATTTTTGAGATTTTTTGAACTACTCAAGGCGTTTCTTGTGGCGGTAAAAACTTATATTTGAAATGCTACAATTTTAAAATTACTATAACACCCATATCTTCCTAACCCCTTATATCATGGACCCAACATCCTTAGTAGGTGTGTACAATTAAATAACTCAAAAACTATTAGTTCAAATTTTGATTTTGATACATCAACGTTCTCGGGAAAAAATCCACTAAATAATTTATAGAAAATGGGGGTGTTGTCATTTGAAAAACAGAAGTTTGTATCTTTATACAATTTTTTTGCAAGATACCCTTTAAGTAGGTAGGACAACAAATCTAAAAGAATTAAAAAATATAGTCTTTAATTAGTATAATCGAATATTTCAAAATTTAGATTTTAAATAACTAGGTACGTTATTGAAGCAACGGAAGAAAGCTGCTTGGCCAATCACCCTGTATATATACTTTGTATGTATATCTATATAATTTGTACCTGTGTCTCGTCCACGAACAGTCGTTCAGCTGTGTTTATTCTTATTTTTTTTGTTTTTTTTATTTATTTGTATTTTGTTGCTGTATAGCCATGTCATGCCGTTGGAAACAACAATGCGGTCGTGATTATAATAAGAAAATCGGGTCGTCCGATTCGAGATCAAAATAAAAATAGTCGATTAAATAATAGTGATGATAATCAAAAAGATGGCAGTCGCGATGAAGTTTATCGTAATTTATAACGATTCATTTTAATGTACCTATAGTATCTTAGTTCGATAATCGTAACCACCACACAACTGTAAATCGATTGATAAACAGCACGAAACTGTTGTTAATTTGAACGAAAAATACGGCCGAATGTGGTACTCGGATCTCCGATGAGATAAAATACCCGTGATAATACGAAACGAGAGAGCAATTAATAGACATGAATAAGTTTGATTCCTTTCGCGATTTCGCGTGCCATTATTTTCACGAATTTGTTCGTAAAAAACGTTCAGATATATAATATTATAGAGCGAGCGTGTGTTGTATTGTAAATTATATTAAAAATTACCATCTATATAACGTATCGTTAAGATATCAACGATCGGTCTCACGTCACAGGTCACAATAATAATTATTCGCCGGTCGTTTGTCTTCCTCGAAACATTTCCCGATTATCGTTTCCTCTAGATCGGTCATACGAACACAGTCGTGTGTGTGGCAATTCGGTTCAACCTCGCGGCTGTATAATATTGGATTTTTTTTTTTGTTCGGTTTTCGATCCGATGTCACCCGATTTTCTGCAGGACGTGGTCGTCGACCACTTCTGTTTTCAACAAAACACGCATATATATTATTACAGGAATGATCAGACACCGGGTGCAGATATTTATAATATACATATTACGTACGGCGAAGACGCGTGTGGAGAATAATATTGTTAACCGATATATTTTATGCACTGCACCACACAAACGGACGGCGGTCGTATGATGAGATATCCAAACAATTTGTCGACCAGGCCAGTATTAAATAGCTGCACGTGTACGAGTCCGTCGTGGACCTAATATTATATAATATAGTTTGTGGTCGTCACCTGCAGAATATAATTTAGTGACTTGATCCAGAGCACTGCAGCTCGGTTGCACGGCACTATATGATAACAATAAAGTACATACGAATTTTATGTAAAAGTAATATATATTATATATATAATAAACGATGTTGTATAATATGCTCCTAGCCCTCGTATCACAAAATGTAACGTTGAAACTTTCTCGGTTTTTCGCGTTTTCTAAACTTATATTATAATTGTATATATCATGCGTTCGTTATCTCGTGTCGCGTGTTCAATTTCCGTGCCCATCGTTCAGAAAAAAAAACCATGAAAAATCTGTTTTGTTACTTTATATATTCCTATTTTACATATTTTATTTAATCATTGTAATTTTTTTTTTCAAACTTTAAGCACCTATGTATTGTATTTAACCTTAACTTTGAAATGTCTGTGTATATAGTGTACGGGTATCCATGTAAAATGTGCATATTATAATAAATGTATACCAACTCGAGTACAACAACAGATATACCTTTAGAGGTTTGTATTAAAATATTTTTTATAGGAGTTTACGTGTCTAATAATATGTTAGAAATGTTGTATGTATTATTATTGTCAGAGTTTACCATCCTCGCCGTTAAGTAGAAGAAATTTCAAAGTGAAAACGTGCTCCTTAAGTGTTTTTACATTAAATTTCCTTCAGGTGTGACATTTACACGTATGCGGTGCTCATACAACCCATAGGTCCTATACCTATACCGTCTGGGGGAACGAGGTTTTTTTTATAACTCGCGGCTTTAATATGATGAGAAAAACCAATAGAAAACAAAATACAGCTATATATATATGCAAATAAAGGTAGGTACGGCGAGTCCGACGAGTTCGATTTTATGTTAAGTTGGATAAAATAAAAAAAAATGTAAGGAATGACGTTCTGCGTTCAAATTGTTATCGAATGTCAAACTATTATAATATTATACCTATATACACGACTAAAGGCGATTTTTTTCCAAGCGGCATTTCGACCACGGTCGTTTTCTTTGCTGCTGTACACGTTTTCGACGGATTCCAATATATCGCCACGCAACTATTTCGCCTCCCCGCCCATATAAATAGGTGCCTATTTACTTCGATTTTAATATAACCCTGCAGCTGCAGTGACGGCCGCACCGACGGGGGGAGTGATAAATATGTCACCCCCAGGACCAATTATTTTTCAGAGTTGACCGGTTTTTCGTCCATCGTTTTGATATGAAAATTGATTGGGACATTTCCTGTACACTTTATATCTCGTGATTCCTATTATATATAGGTAAACACGCGTCGTTATTATAAAGGTTTTTGCTGCAGTGCAGGTGAAACGTCATATAGGAAACAATAATATTAAGAAACAACGTCTACTCGCTTGGAATACAGACAAATAATTTGGTTGTACTATATTCAGATAAAATATTTTTTTACAAATTCGAATGTAATAATATTTATGTGAACAAAATGTTTATAAAATTTATATTTTTATTAACAAAATATTTTTTTAGAACTTCTTAGAATTGACTAGTGGCTGGACAATCCAGTGCCTGCATCCAAAAACAGTATATAAAATTACATAATATGAGACGATATCGAACTTGTCTCATTGTTCCTGGAGTGTTTGCAGGGTTATCGTGGGTTATCGTTGCACAATAACACATGTCTCGCCATCCATATATATTTGTTATATTTTATTTTTAAGTTATTATAACTCAGTTATCGACGTTGCATCATCGAAAGCCCCAAACTCTTTATCGTGGTTGGTTTTTTAATTTATGGTTTGTTTATTTATGGTGCGATATTGTCTAAATATGAATTACGATGAGTAAGTATCAATAATATTGTGTCTGATTTTTGTTTTTTAACGTCTTCCTGGACTAAAAACTTCTGCTTCGCAACTGGATTTTAGTATATTGATTCTTCTGTTTGAGATTATCCACTGAACTCTGATAATGGTGTATGATAAGCATAATATTACACTAATGCATATTGTTATAAAAAAAATAGATAGAATTGTTATAAAATACTATATGCGATATAAATGTTTGTTATTTTTACTCCTTATTACAAATATGAAATATATTCATTCCCCTCTCCCCCCCCCCCCAACAAAATGGTCCTAGTAACGCAACTATTATAACCTTATCCGTGTTTTTATATATATATATATATGTAAATATCCATATGGGCTAGTCTCATTTTCAACCCTAACCCGTGTAGGAAGTCAGAACCCATTCGGCAGTGATTAAGGTTTTTGAATCGGATTGGGCAGTAGGACCTGAAATCAATCGTGAAAAATACTCGTATAGTCGTGTAAGATTATATTTGATGGGAGATTTGAAGAAGATCGTGTCAGTATGTCACCCTACTCGTCGGTGGTCGGTGTCCTTATTCGGGGTGACAGTCCCCAAACCGCGAAGAAAGTATACTTTGGCGGCTCGATTTCCGTCCAACGAAATTGACAGTTCGATTTCGATAACAATTTAATATCGCATTAGCTTGAGCACGTTTTTCTCGTACGGATTATAAATAATATTTTCAATTAAGACGCCAGAATAGTATTTATGTATAGGTACACGAGCGCATTTATATCAAATTTACAATTTTTTGTAATTGCATGATGGCATGAAGCCATATATAGTAACAGTTGAGCACAACTGTCAGCTGCTAACCTGCATCTTAACATTTCTAACACGTCTGCTGCAGTTGTGGTGATTTTAATTAACTCGGCATAAGAAGTTGTAATTAATATGCAGATCGCGTGCAAATGTGCAACTATAAAATATACAATACCGTTACGTAAACATAAACATTGAGATTATGAAAACCAGTGGTCGCTATATATAAAATATCCAATCGTATTACCTTATATATCATTATAATATATGATATGATGTACACAACTCGCAACGTTATAGGGAGTAAGGGAAGAAACAACAAACTTTTAGATGTACTACAAGACGTGTCGAGATAGATTTAACAATAAAACATATTTTCGAGTGGGCAACATTTTTTTTTTATATTTATTTTATATTTTACTTATTGGTGTTTGAACAGTGGAAGTGGTTCTGTGGTTTTTAGGTACCTATATATTGCTTATCAGCTTATACGAGCGGCATGCTCTAATACTTTCTAATGGTTCATACTCTTAACATGTGGTAAATGCAGACTATGCAGAAAACAATCAGTTTTAAAAATTTTGGAACTGGAACACTTTTTTGAATATTTTAGAAACCAGAAACGATATTTTTAGAATACTAAATAGGTATTTTTCCACGATGTTAATGGCTTTGATTATAATGAAATCAATATTTTAATCATATTATCTAACCTAACCGGAACAGACATTTTTGTCTTCAGGTAGGAATAAAACCAACCCAAAAACACCATCGAGGCTTCTGTCCCTCAAAGACTGTCGTACACTCGTAAGCGTGCATAGTGTATAATTCTTTATAATATTGTCGGATTAAGTAAAAAATTGTTTAATTTAATAACGGTTCACTAAAATATAATCGACCAATCATTATGTGAATCGTGGAAAACGCCTAAACATGGTACTATTAGCTCACTATATTGGTTCTTAAAATATTAAGAGTTTTAGTGATTGTTTGTGCAACCCCTGTATAATACCTATGTATAATGAATTCCGGACAAAATGTCCGCACTCATTTTTTTAGTGTCAGACAATATGTCCGAAAATACAAAAGATTTTATTCACAAAATTTAAATTTAAAAAATAATTATCAAATCAACAATTAAATAAGAAAATAAATATATATTTTCGGACTTTTTGTCTAACAGTAAAATAATAAGTCCGGATTTTTTCAAAATGGACTTTTTGACCGATAATATCATATTATTCTACTTTACATCCTCTATACGATAACACGCTTGACTGTTGCAGATGTTGCAGGCAACAACAACTTGACGCGCACCAAGTCGCAATACCACCGCACGCACCCCGGCCGGTTGGTGAACTTTAGCAGTTTCCGCGTGTCCAACCGACACCAACAACACCCGCAGCAACAGCAACAACACGCGTCCCATGACGGTGTCGGCGGCGGCGGCAGCGGCGGGGCGAGCGCAGTGGCCAGGGCCGCTGTCGCGGCCGGCGGCAGCCGCCTATTGTCGGCGTCGACTTTCGGCAGCACGCTGCAGCAACACCGACAGCTGCAGCAACAGCAACGCGACGCGGCGCAACAGCTGCAACTACGCGACGGCGGGGCGCCGGCGGTGGTCACGCAAGTCGACTCGTCGAGCGAGAACCACCGCAAGTCGGCCGCCACCGGCACGTCGCTCAGGTACTGCAAGTCGGTGTCGCCCATCGCCGAGAAACCGCCGGCGCGCCAAAGCCCGCCCAGGTCGGCGTCCATGAACCTCCAGCCACGAAACTTCGCGGCGGCCGACTCTTGTCTGAGGTGATGACCACCGCGCACCGGTGCAGGTGGAGGCGACGCGGCGGCTGCGGAGTGCGTCATTTTAGTACGAGGGACAGAGCCGGTTACACTCGATATATACCGTGGGAGAGGCGGGGGGGGCGAATGATGTTTGATGGGGTGTCGAGGGGTTGCCAAAGTATACTTGTTCTCTATATTTATGCTTAAAATATTATTCTATCTACCTACCTACAAAAAATAATTGGAGTTTTTGGCTAGAGTAGGCCTATGCCGATATATCGGTTAATCGTTTTCCATGCTAGCTAGTATCGATCAATCGATAGAATTGAAAAAAATATACATATCGATACAATCGAGAATACATCGATTTATCCGGTCATTAAACATCACTGAACTAAAAACATTTTTTTTTAGTGCGTGGTCATTTAATTATTTTTTTCAATTTCATCCGAATAATTGATACTATTGATTATTTTAACACAACCGACTATCGCGGAGGCCTACCTCGAGTGCGAAACTCGCCGATGGGGGGGAGGGTGATTTTAATACCTATAACTATGTGCATCACTATGTGCACACCTTTGTCATTTGGGCTTATTTTGTTAAAAATTATATGATAATGAGTCACAACGTCTAACGTAGTGACGTGTTTGAGTGAAATCGTCTAATGGTAAATCTATCTCCTTGTATAATGCGGGTATATATGAAATTATTCTTGAATTATTCATAGTAGTATAGTACTATTAAATGATTCTATAGATCAAGATATCTAAGGTCAGAATATCCATAGACAAAATAAGAATCTAGGAAAAACGTCTCAGTAAAAAAAGAGCCAATACCTAATAGATATAGCATACAGATAACTACAACAATAGGTAGCTTATAAACAATTGTAAAAATTAAAGTAGTATAAAATACCGGCAATAGCTTATACAATTATTAGAAACGTTCTTATTTTGTATGCAGGTACATATAATATTGTAAATATTAACAGTACCTATACAGTTAATAATTTATAAAATTAAAAACAATTAAATCACACTTTTTCCATGTATTTTGACTTAAAGGTATTAACAAATGTAATACACCGTATTTGGGTTAGTTGTATCTTTACACGTACCTTTTGTATAACTTTTTCTATGGTACGAATTTGTTCTAACTCTTTTCTACTTCTCGAATCTCCGACAATGTCTTAAGCCAATATTGCTTCGTTTGCGGAAATAACCATTTTCATTTTCCTAATTAATTTCCAAATACTTAGATGCTTATGTCCACTGTCCACAGAGCTTTTCCAACCTGTTATTGTACCCTTCAGTCACATTATTTGTTCGGCGACCCCTTACTAAAGTGGTATATACACATTCCACGAGGAAAGTGTACAATATGGACCTTTTTTTACCAATTATTTTTCTTAGGACTTATTTTACATACATTTTTTTACCGCAAACCTCAAATAATAGACGACAAGGACACGACCGTGGACAAAATATCTAAATTCAAAAATAGTTTTTAATATTTTTAATTATTAAATAGTACCTGTATAAATAATAATAATTCAATAAATTACGGAATCGGAATTTTAAAATGTCGTTATGGTCATCTATAGATTACAATATTCTCTAAGATAGATATGGCATTTAGTAAATTAGGAATATTTCTACTTACCATCGTTGACCGCTGTAGTCCTCACAATTAATACCTATATTTTAATTTATTTTTCTTCTACTATTTTGGATCTGCAATGGCAGTAGTTGAATAGTACCCAATACACGACGACCTATTATTGTATCGTCAGCTGCATTTTTGCAATATAATGTCCACATTTTCGAATGATTGTGATTAACCTACAGTAATACTAAACTAATTTTATTAAATTATTTAACGTCTTTAGAATAATGATAAATGCTTAAATACTAAGTTTGAAAATCAAATGTTCCATCAATATCAAAATATGCAATAAGAAACCAACGTATTTTTATTTACTATTGCCATATAACACATTTGTAACGAATTAAATTTTAAAATAATTTCTTACAAAGATATGGATAAAATTTCGAGCCATGTGGAGTGGAGACGGTTGGACTATAGTTACTATACTAGATACTCGCATAACACATATTGTCTACACCGTGAGCTGAGTTTGATGAGCTTTGATTATATTATTTTGTATTATCTATATTATATTATAATAAATTATTAATTTAAAAGTCAATACCAAAATAAAATAATCTGTAGAAAAAAATTGTTTTGGTTTGTCCTTGGATATTTTGACCCATATTTTGAATACCCGTAAAAGGTTACATCTATGTCCTTGTAATATGCATACCTACTATATTTTTGTATTTTATTTTGAATGGATATTTACTATTTTACTAAAAGGTACCTTTTTAACTTTTCAAGAAAAACAATCAAGATTTAATTTTTGTTTTTTATATCTCTTATGGATATTTACTACCTATTTATTTGATCCGATATAATAAATAAAAATTAGGTAGGTCGTAGGTAGAAGTGCTAAAGAAGGTGCTTTATTAGGTTTTTTGATATTGTATATAGGTATTAACTATATCACTTTAGGGTTTGACTGTTTTAAAATAGACTAATGCATTTTATATAGAAGGTCATCCGCCAAGCATGCTCAACTCCTTTTGTTCTTCGATAACACAGTTATTCAAAATCTGATTTTTTTTTAGTTTTTAAATATGCAAAAGGATTTAAACTTTAAGATTAATTAAATTATTGTATTATTTAAGGAGTTTTGTGTGGAGATACAAACTTGAAACTTCTGTCTTTCAAATCAGAACTCCATTTTCTACTATAAATTATTTAGCGGATCATTTTTCAGAAAATGTTGACGTATCAAAATCAAAATTTAAACGCGTACATGCATAGTGAGTTATATTAATAAGTTCCACTATAGTGGGTTTGAAACATACACGGAGGCTGCTATAGCGATAGTAATATAGTTTTAACATCTACCTAATTTATATTAATCCATTTCTGTAAACATATATAATTTGTAAAAATGGTCTAAGTACCTATAATAAACACTAAAATACTAAATTCGATATTTGTTACATATATTTGATATTTTTATAAAACCATTTTTAAGGATTATTATCTTAGAATAAACATTTTAATGACTAATAACTACTCGTTTGAATTAATAGTTCATCAAAGTAATCAAACAATTATCCACTAATTAATGTACAATAAAAATTGGTATAGAGGGAGTTCTTATTTTAAATTAAAAAACAAAAGTTTGTGTCACCTACGCCTACAGGACCCTCTTTAAGAGTAATAAAAAAAACCTCAAGAATTTGGTTTATTAAATAAAAAATAAGGATGAGTATGCTTGGTGAATCACTCTGTATATAATATATATAGTAGGTGATGCTACTAAATCGAAATCATAATGATGGATCTTAATGAAAATAAATTAAGAACAAATCTGGTTTTCGTTTTTCTTGGAAAGTTCTTAAAAATATACTAGTGTTTTAATAACAAATACCTACCCATTTATATTATATTATATTATACAAAGCAGTGTTTGAAAACCTGAAAGAGCTGTCCCTTACTTACTCAACCTAGTCGTAATGTTTAATATATATAACATATAATATAAGAGATGTGTATATAGCATAACCTATTGGCTATTACTATTAATTATTAATTATTATTATGATTAGTGTATAATTATTATGATACGGGACTTATATTACCTATAGGTACGAACGCTTAAAAAAATATTGTGATTTTGTATTGGTACCTACCATTGATTATAGAATAGACTATTCTATAATCAATGGTACCTACCTACCTACATAGGTACCTATATAGACATATAGTATAGCCATATAGCTTAGGTGTCACGATCAATTTTCGTTGACGAGGTTATTTTATATGGGGGTGAAATGGCGGGGTTTATTTATTTTTCCCTTCGGCACCATTTTTTTAAAAATTTAACACTTCAAAAAAAATTTAAGATTTACAGAAATTTCGAGTGGGCTTCACCTTTCAGCCACACTAGATAGGTACGCCACTGCCCAATACCCACCCACTAAAAAAAAAGATTCAGGTGGGGCTAGACTGCTAGAGCTGCCCAATCTGACATACCCGTGCGCACGTCTATAATTGTAGTATTGGTACAAGTAAGTACTGTAAACTTGCAAAATTCTTCGTCAAAACTCCAACTTCGTCAGGTATAGGTACCGATACACATGCTTCGAGATAACACAAATCAAAAATGACCTAAATAAATAAGAATTCGATACATCAAAATTTAATATTACAAGTATTAAAGGTAAACCTTACCTAATCTATATGGCTATATCGTATTCTGCAATGATCGTAGTTCGTACCATCATTCTTGTCCACCCTCGTGGTCTCGTCGCCTTTGAATGCTAATGCGCAACCTTCCTCTGTACATTTATACCGACATTATTATTAAATACCATAAATGTATTTTTCAATGTCCATTGTCCTATTGTTTATACTTTATACATATAAATATAGGTACCTATTATATTATTATTCCCATGTTGTACCGTGTAATTTGAAAGACGACCTTTAAATCTATTTATTACCTATATATATTATTATTATTATTATTTACCTATATGTGTACATTGTGTTTCTATTACTGTAAGATAAACATTATTAAAAATTTTAAAACTGTGTTCTCCTATTGGTCATTGAACAACTCTTACGCAATGTATATTACTCCGTATCCGTCCTAACACTCGTCTGCGGTCTGCTGTAATTACCACATATTTTTACATCCTGCAGTGCGGAAATTGGGATGGAAAAGTGTAAAAAAAGTGTAGGTACTTATCTGATTATTTTAATGTCTTATTGATTAGAATATATTTAAAAGGGGTACATTTTCTAAAAAGGACTCTGTCTCCCCGAGTCACCCCTCAATTCGTGAAGTTGGCCCACCCAAGTACTGAAATTTTTTTTAATCCATGCCATTATTTTTCAAGTTATTTGCAAGTAATTGCAAGTCTATTTTTAGAATTTGCAAGGTCAAACTTTCACTGTAAAATAAAAAAAACAAAAGTTGGGCCAACTTCACGTAGCCCACCCAAGTTGTACCAGAACTTCGAAATGGGTATCAAACGAAAGCTTCTGATTTGCAAGTATTTGCAAGTCAAATCTTAGAATTAGCAAGTAACTCGAGTGATGGTTGTGAGCTTTCAAAGTTACGAAGTTGGCCCACCCAAGTGGCCAAGTTGTACCAGAACTTTAACTGTTTAAACTCGATCCATCCAGATTACCAGATGATGTTTTATCCCATGGCAGGTAGTCATAATATTACCGTTGCCATGATTGAAGATATACTATCTTAAATCACGCTAGCTGCTTCTAAATTCGGATAAAGTAATTCGTTTTAAAATAGAATATCTTACAATATTATTGAAGGTAAATAATGCAACAAATAAACACGATGCAATTAAAAGAATTTTAACAATATAATTCAACACAGTTATAACTTAAATTATTTCTATATTGTAGTTGTAGTGTTACTGATTAGTACAATATTGAAGAAAGTTTAGTTGGAGAATTTTTGAACTGTTATAACAGAGAAATTACAAACTAATAATGCTTTGAAAGATGGAATCATATTATTTGATATTTGATTGAATTTTTGATTTGAAAAGTATTTTATACGATGAATCCAACAACGCGATGTTTCGTCTTGTCGATTTACAATAAATAATAATATTATAACATACTAGCCGATCCCGTGCACTTCGTGACACGAAGTGTCAGCTACAATAGCTGTCCTATCCTAGCTGTCCCTTCCAGCGTTGCCTGAATCATATGCCCATATATTATGTTAAGATTAACCTCAAGTGATTTACATACATCTAAGCCACCTAGGTAGGCAATCCACTGCATCGAAACGTGGATAATATATGCGAGCAGTAGTAAATTATCAGGTAGGCAATCCACCTGCGGTCAATTTAGCTGATCAAGTGCACTTCGTTGCCCATTAAAAAAATTAATAATGGTGTTACGTTGAGGGCAAAATACATACCAATCCCTATTTCAACCCCTTACAGCCTTTTTTAGTATTAAAAAGTAGCCTATATCCTTCCCAGTGTCTAAACTATCTATGTACCAAATTTCATTTAAATCGGTTCAGTAGTTTCGGAGCTTATTCAATACAAACAAACAATCAAATCTTTCCTCTTTATAATTTTAAGTATAGTATAGTATTTTAAGTATTTTATAGCTCAAGATCCACCGAACCGATTTCGATAAAAATTTTAGGGCATATTAAGATTGATATGTAGATGATTTCTGTGAAGTTTGTACGCTGTGCGATATGTGGTTCCGGAGTTATGGCCTCTTAGGTTAGTTAGTCGAAATTAATCGAAAGTATGGAAATATTTGTTTATAAATGGTTGCTATTGGTAACCGTGGTTTCTATGTACTATTTATCTATAGGGTTGTCCCTGGTTACAAATAAACAAATACATAGCAACCATGGTTACCAATAGCAACCATTTATAAACAAATATTTCCATCGTAAATCTCAAAATAACTTAAACTCGCCATAACTCCTGAACCACTTATCGCACAGCATACAAATTTAGATAGTAGCCGATTCTCAGACCTACTGAATATGCATATAAAATTTCATAAAAATCGGTCAAACCGTTTCGGAGGAGTATGGTAACTAACATTGTGACAAGATAATTGTATATATAAGATTATTATTTATTACGTCCCTCAATATTCAGTGAATGCGAAACAGCTAACACCTACTACAATTTATTAAAAACTCGAACTCGAATATAATTGTTCAAACTCGCGCGGCGATTGTCTTCTGTATAGTTCGCCCGCAAACGGGCAGGTGCACGGAAAAACGAAGAATTCGATTGATCGGTGCACAGTTTATCCGTTTCGTCGCGAACGTTTAAAGATTCGTTTAAATTCGTTTAAACCGATCCAGAAGGATTGAACTGGCCACATATTCTTGACCAGCGGTTCTCAACCTTTTCGAGTTCGCGACTTCCTATAATGTCACCAAGATATCTAACGACCCTTTTGTAATGTCAGCATTAACAATTTTTACGAACTGCGTTATTATTGTATTTAGCCGCTAGCTGACTGTCGGCTATAAAGTTATATTACATATTAAATTGTTCGTATAAATTATTTAGTATTCATCTTAAACATTTCAACTTTAAATCGTGTAAGCTTATTAACTTGATGATAAGTTACTTTGATATTTTAATACGTCCAAATAGAGTCAAATTTAGACGCGAGCTTCGAGAAATATAAGAATCTAAATCTTACAACCGCCATTTGAAATATTCATATTTTTTTATGTCTTTGGAAATATATTGACCGTCTATTATATTAATTTGTGCAATGTTTTTTTTTTTAATCGTATTCGTTGTTATCGATTTATTCAATTGAATGTTGATTTGATAAATTTTCGATGACTATTCGAATTGTGACGAACGAACACACTTGAACAAAATATTAACTCATTAATAATTGTAAATAGTCGATTAAAAATGGAAGCTGTAAACAGTATAATAGTTAACCAGACAGAAGAGGATGTAAAATGTGATGGAAACACGGTGGCCGGAGTAAACTCAGACAAGAATTGCGGCGAAGTGACAGCGCAATGGTCTCCGGAACAGTCTAATATGGCGGACGAGGCGTCCGTGGCCAAAGACTTTCCGGAGACCATCACAAGACCGACGATCGTCTGCCGCTTAAATCACCTTCGCAGAGACCCATCGACTACATTAACAGCGGTTCAATTGGACGTCCTGAATGGTGTAGCTAGAGACTTGCTGGTGGCGGCTGTCCGGAGGTCGCTGCTCCTACCGCCGGTGAGCCTGGATCAGCGGCCGAACGACGACGGTAGAGTGCTGTCGCCGCCCCCGCCGGTCTCGCTGGCAGAAATTGAAATTTTGGTGGACATAGGTGATGGTAAAGACAATGAAGATGACGATAAAATGGGGATGACCATAACGATAGTAAAGAAGACGATGACTATGACACTGACGATAGTAAATACGACGATGACCATGACGATAGTAAAGAAGACGATGACCACGACCATGACGATACTAAAGAAGACGATGACCATGACGATAGTAAAGAAGACGATGACCATGACCATGACGATAGTAAAGAAGACGATGACCATGACAATGTAAATAGCAATGGCAATGGTGATGGCACCAGACTGGACGAGGATCCAACGACTGTGGTCGAGTCCGCCAAGGCAGCCGTAAAACCACGAGATAAATCCTCCAAGTCTTTCTGGTTGGACCTCGAACGGCGGGTCACCAGGGTGGCCAGAAGGCTGATCTGCTGTGTGCCGAGTCGCCGTTAACCAGAAGCCGAAACTACTCGTATATTTAGTTAAATGTATTTTATCCCGTTTTTTTTAATATGTTTTGTTAATGACATGTGTACCTATATATATTGCGTGCTTATATTGTGTTGTTTTGAATATACTAATTTTGTGATAATTGTATTTCTTTTTTATTTAAAACAATGTTAGCCCTGTGGATTCAATGTTCGATAAATGTCTGTTTGTAAGTATGTATTATACATTATTTTAATTTCCTTTTTTTTCCAATCAATATCTGATTTTAAAAATATTTTTTCAATTTATTATATTTTCAAACCGCGTTTATTCCTAATAATGTGTATTTCACAATTGTTAATTTTCAAAACCATGTGGATTCCAAATAACATGTTTTACGTTCATTCAATATCCCAAGTGTATTTGGTACAATTAATGCATTTTCTATTTATTTATTTTCCCAAACAAAGACAGTTCCTAAACGTATTTTTTCTACGTAATTTAATTCCAAAAATTAAAAAATCATTACCAAGTCATTTCCAATTTTTTTCAGTCCAAACAAAAACTTTTTAAAAAAAAATGTAATGAAATATGATTGGATGGCGCTCTGGCATAATAAACAAATGATGATAATATTATTTTATACCTTAGTATATCGCATGAACCACGGACTAAGATATACTTATACTAAGATCCGTGACATGAACTAAGATATACCAGATATACTAGATATTTATGGGCAAATGTAAACTCCCCTAAAAAATAAAATAGTATTTTCCCCTGATAGTAAATTCCCCTAAAAACATTTTGCTACCGGTATTACACTTACGTAAATTCCCCTAAAACATTTTACAAAAAAATTAGGACCATTTAGCGTAACCCAGAGGACACCACGCGGACGCGGTTCTAGTTATCCTCCAAAAATATTAATTTTTTTAATTGCATATATATTCCTTTATTTATATTTTATAATTAGAAAAAATCATTGTCATGCTAGTTATATTAAAATTATTTTTATTGATTTCATCCTGTTGATTATTTTTTGATTGAGTAATAATGGAAAACGGTTTTTATGTAATGAAATGTATTAATTCTTTTTTCTTTATAATTTTGTATCAGCTGGTTTAATAATTGTTGTCGCATTTTTAATTTATTATTGTGGCAACTATTTGGTTTATGTATACTTTGTAAATTTCGGTATTCGTTTAGTATGTGGTGACCTACCGAGCGAAAATCGAGTTTAGTATGTGACCTACCTGCATTATCGGATTTAGTACGTGATCTGCCAAAACAATTATTTATACTATTATTAGCAATGGCAACTTTTTTTGATTATCTGTAGTGCACATATTTAAATTTGTGCACATTTTTATTTTTCATAGTGCACATTTCAACATTTGTAATTTTGTAGTGCACAAAGTGCGTCGTAGTACACACAAAAAAAAGCCACTGATTATTGAGTATGGGGTACGGACAATTTTTTTAAAATTTTTAAGTGATGTACAAAAAGTGTATTGCCAAACATGATGTATACCTAATAAAATAATTTTATAACATTTTTTTTATTCTTTTTTTTTTACTGATAATTTGTAGACTGATTTTGAATATAAATCGTAAACTATAATAATAAAATAACCTAATTTTATGATTTTTAATTTGACTGTTTTTAAATTATTTTCGGTCCGGTAGGTCATGCATACTAAACGAATACCCTATACGGTAGGTCACGCGTTTGGTAGGTCACATACTAAACGAATACCTAAATTTCTGATTAATTAATAATCTTTAATGTGTCAATAAATATAAAAATATTTGGATGGCTATGGTTAAAGTTTGATTTAAGATGGGCATGAAATGATTCACAAGCATTTGTGGATTTTGTCAATTCGGAAGAAGCTTTTGCCCAGACTTAAGGTGGAAAAATTGTTTGTTCACCAATATATATGTACCGTACTTTTTAAATAATCATAAAATGTATCCAGGCGGTCATCGGTTGGTTTAGTGTTGTACAAGTCACTACTAAAACAGTTTTCGACATCTTCTGGATTTAAAAATATCAATTCAAAACAGTGATTTACTTATTTCTGATTCGTCATTTTTATAGTCCGTCGCGAGCCCAAATCTTTGAATTGCACTTCACCATGCCTGCGATAAACGATAACGACAACCATCTAATTTAATTCCCGGCCATTGTGTCATGCAAGCATTTCTTAACCCTTTTTCAAAATCAGTTACAATTTGATTTGGTTTGAATTCACTAGGTACCTACCAACATCATTACCTACATAGTTAATTTATTGTTTGAAGACAATTGTTATAAGTGGATTGTGGATTCTTTTTTATCTTTCAATAAACAAAATATTAAAGGAACATAATGACCATTTAAATAACCATGAAAAGTTAAGAATTGATAAAAAAAATTAGCACAGAAATCAAATGTTCCGTCAAGATAAATAATTTCGGCTTGACAAAAAGCTTTTAAATTTGTTTTACATGAAAAAATTATTAAATTATCTATTACATTATTTGTTAATACAAAATGTTCGTCTTGGATTGTTGTTATATTAAGTTTCTCAACAGCTTCGTAGCCAGAGTTCATATTAGTTGGTAAAGGAGGTAAAATATTACGGCGTGCATTATATGCGTTTCTTTTAACATATTTTAAATCAGTAAGTTCTAATTTGCTAGTTGACTATTCATTTAAACATTGAATTAAAACTTTACTTGGCTTATCGTGAGGATTATCAGTTGCTTTTCTTTTTACTGATGCGGACAACTGTTGACGCTGCAAAATTTGTTCACTGCAAGATTCGTGCTTATGGT
Organism: Neotoxoptera formosana; assembly: GCA_022818045.1. Lineage (NCBI taxonomy): Eukaryota > Metazoa > Arthropoda > Insecta > Hemiptera > Aphididae > Neotoxoptera > Neotoxoptera formosana. Next base: position 8,905,452 of record CM040633.1, on the reverse strand, counting down.
CTTCATTACTTGATGATATTGTTATTGGAGGTTCTAAAATTTTTATAAAAGCTGGACATTTCTTAACAGAACAACGCCACTTCTTTTCACCAGTTTGAATTAATGTACGTTAAAAATAATATTTATACATCTTATATATAAATAATGAACGACGGTGTTCACTGGTAATAAATTTAATTATAATACATACCTACTATGGACTATGGTTAGGTAAGGTGGTAAATACATACTTATAAAACTATAGTTCAATAAATATCACTTGATACTCTTAACATTTTAACTTAACTTGTTAACAAGTTGATTATTTTCATTAACTGCCTAACCTTTGGGAATCAACATAATGCTTTTAGGGAAATTTACAGATTAGTGTATAATACGGTAGCAAAATATATTTTAGGGGAGTTTACACGAGTGTAATACGGTAGCAAAATGTTTTTAGGGGACTTTATTCAAGTGTAATACGGTAGCAAAATGTTTTTAGGGGACTTTATTCAAGTGTAATACGGTAGCAAAATGTTTTTAGGGGAATTTACAACATTTTAGGGTAGTTTACATGTGCCCATATTTATGTATATCTTAGTTCATGGTATATCTGTGGTTCAATGTATATCGTACTAGTCAAGGTGGATTGATCGACCTACCTTGGTACCTGCAGTATTATCGTGATCGTGATTAGTAATCAGTAATCACCAATCTATTTTTAATATTATATACAATGTCTCAATTTACGTTTTACTGCAGATTTCGGGTTCATATAGAAAGCACAACACAAGACATTCAACTCTTTTCTCTAAAATGTCTGCCCGACCCTAAACTTTATTATTATAAAATAAAATAAACAGTCCGCACAGCGCACAATCGAATTGATTTCAAAATAAAATAAATTGTCTTCGATATAGTCGTAGCTAATAGGTACCACTGCGCTGTAGTATAGCTCAGCAGCCCAGCCTTGTCTGCTTGGTGTTTGTTTAGTTATAATTTTATTTTTATTAACAATTTTAAATCACCACATTGACAACATCAATTTAAAATGTTACAAGCAACAAATTTTACATAGGTACACATTTTTCCATTTAAACTCGACCCTGGCATGCCATTCAATTTATTGAATGACTAACATATATTCCACTTATCTAGAAATACAATGAGACAATGAAACATATTACCTATGTAACAATAAAAATTAATAATTAGTTGACACTAGACATATGCTCAAGTTATAAAATAAATATTAATCTATTACATTCTACACATCTAAAATAATTGTTTGTTTTATTGAGATTTCAACCAACAGCTATTACACCACCACAATTAAAACATGAAATAATAAACATATTGTTTTTTATTAGTTATAATTAAAATCAATCAAAGAATTATTAACATTTATATTTTTTTAATAAGTTATCAATCAAACTTCAAAGTATTTATAGTTTAATTTTATTTTTGTGACAAATAAATAATTATTTTTATTTCATTGTGATTAGTATAACTTATCTATTCTTATGGTTTAACAATGATATCAATGTCAAGCTGTAAACTTTCCTATCATTATTTCCAAGTAATATGTCTATTCATAGAATAATATAGTGTTTGGGTAAAATAATTTTCAAATATAATACGTTTTACATCTGAGAATAAACTAGGTCGTTAAAATCTTATTCCAATTTTAATCAAATTTTTATTAGTATTTTTTTTTTTACATTGCTTGATATAATTACAATACACATAATATATAATACACCACATTACTTAATAACAGTAAAATATTATTTAAAAAATGCAATTACAATATTCTTTAAAAAAAATATAATTTTTTTTTTAAAAATGATAATTATATAATTTAAATAATTTATTAGGAGGTAAAATTAAAATGGTTAATGATGAAACAAAAACTATCTCAGGAAAGGTTAAGAGGTTTTTTTAATGACAGTGGTTGGTAGTCTGTTGTAGCTACCAGAAAAAATTGGATTATAGCTACTTGCTGATCAGTCAAAATTGTATATAGTAGGGGAAAAAAGGTAGCAATTTAAAATTAGAAAATAAGTTTTTGATAAAAAGTTTATAAGTTCAACAATTCAGGTATTTGAATAATCAATAATCATAATTAAAAAAAAGGAAAAATGTGCTGAACATTGCATAGAAAAAACACTAGTAGTAAGTAGTATAGATTTAAAAATATTTTATAGATGTATAATGCCTGTATTCAAAAACAGCAGTTTAATTAATACATTACCTATAGAAGTAGTAGTTACAGTTATTTATATATTTGTTTGCTTATTTGGTATAATATGATAATATATCCCAAGTCATATTATTAATAACAGATAATTAATTATTTTAAGAAAAAAAAAAAAATGTTTTAAAAATATTGTTATACACTCAAAACGTGGCACTAGTTTAGTATCTCATCCTTCGTAACATTGTTCATATGATTAACATTAATACATAGATTAATAAGTATTTTACACAAATAAAATATAATTGGAGTAGGTAATAAAAATAAATAATATTAAGATGTATATTTTGATCTTAACAAAATAAAATGATAAATGTCAAGAAATGTACATCCATGACAATTATTAATTACGTATGTTTATAGTGTATATACAATTATGTAGACATAATATATGTATATAAATATAACATTGAACTAAAGGCATAGGTTGGTATTCTATTATTTATGTTTTAAATCACACATCTATAAAGCTCATTAAATCTTGAATTATTATCTGTTGTTTTTAATGATATCGTCATCATTCCAACATTCAGTATCAGATGGCACTGGAGTGACTTCTCTTGTGGGTCTAGGTGGTGTAGCAATTTTTTCAGTTCTCTCATTACTATTATTTGATAAATGATCAGATCTTGAGAAACTACTATCAGGAATTTCTACAGTAGGCAAGTCTGGAATACGATGACGGCCGATAAAATACTCTATGACCGATGGATTGGTTGCCTTAATTGAAGGTGTTACTTTAGCCACTTTCTTTTCTACCATTCTCAATTTGGTACGTACTTTTGATCTTTTAAATGGATACATGTTTCGTTTGAATTTTAACGTTTCCCGCATTAATGCTTTAAGAGGGGGAGGTGATAATGGACGACCAATGTCGTCATGCGTTGGAGATGCTGCCAAATTGTCCCCAGGACGGATTCCATCAGCAAAAGTCACATGCTTAGACAATTTAGAATTGCGTGGTAGTTTTGTAGATCTAAACACAATAATTGAAAAATTAATGTTTTTGTAAATAATTCAATAGATATATTTAAACTTTAGTGGCATAAAGCCAAACAACTATATCACTAAATCAGTACAGTAATAACAAATTAATTAAGAGTAACATTTATTATTTATTAGTTTTTAAGAAAATCAAATATATATTTTAAAAGAATTTTTATTTAGTTTTGATTGAAGGCAAATTTATAAATTTACTATCATTGTAAAAAAATTAATAATATGAACTCAATATATTTAAACACTTATATATTCATAGATATTATATCTATATGTATGTAAGTATGTACGTATGAGTGTGTGTATGTGTTTTCTTACCTTGGTTTAGATAGGATACTATTAGTCGGTGGCTGAAACAGTCCTAAGAATGGATGTTTAATGGTTTCCATGTTGTCGCTATAGCGAACCATTACTGTGTCAAGCAGTTTCTCATGAATCTTTTCTTTTGCCCGAACTTTTAACTTTTGAATTAATATCTAAATAATACACAACAATCAAATAATTAATTGATAGTTAAATAAATTATGTTCATACAATTCATAAAAAAAATTAGATTTTTATAATGGGTATTACAACCATTTTTTTTCACAGTTGTACGTATAGAATAATAAAGATTATAATTTAAATTGATTTAATACCTTTTGATTAATAATGGTATGCATCATTGAAAGATCAGCAACAGTAACTTCTTTCATAAATACACCTATAAATAAATTTTATATAAAGCTATTAACAGTATAAAATAGAGTTAATTATTATATTATTTATTATTCTTTAATTTCGACAATTGAAAGTAATATTATGTAAAAGTTCTTATCTTAAAAAATATTTGATAAGTAATGTTAACAATAAGAAAAATTACTACTTTATTCCAAATTTTATTATTACCTGATTCATTTCCATCGTTATTTTCTTTTTCTTCAGACTTTACATTATCATTGTTTTCTGAATTTATTTTTGAAGTTCGATTATTCTCACTAACCACCTCTAACCTATCAATGTCATTTTCAATTTTAACATCCAAAACTAATTGTTCGGATGACTTAATACATTCTTCAGTTTCTACTACTAAATCTGAATTTGTAGCAGAATTTTTAGTTTTTTCAGAAACATCAATAGGCATTACTACATCAATTACATTTTGGTATTTGTGTTTATTATCTTTAGTTTCAAGTGACTTTAGAAAATGATTTTCATTAATATTTTGTTTATCGTTAAACATTTCTACATAGGAATCTGAAAATTCACTTCCATCTGTGTCACATTCCGAGGAACTAGTCACATAATGCTCTTCATTGATATGACTTGCATCATGTTCAATATTATATTTTTTAAGAATATATGGTTCATCCAACCAGCTATTAACATTTTCATCAATATTGTCAACCATTTCCCATTCACTTTCAATTATATTATCATCGTTTTCGTTGTTGTCATTATCAACATCCTCTTCATGACCGGAATCTGATTCCAGAGAGTCTATCTCATCATCACTGAACACACCTGATTCAGCATCAGATGGAACATGAAATGGAATTAAATCTGCATGCAACCAATATTCATTTATTGATCCACTCAAGCTAACATTGAAACAATGTCTGACATCATTTCCAACTCCATCGCGACTACATGTATTTACAGATATGTGCACCATACATTTATCCTCAACAGCACAATATGCCATATAGTTGTCACTGGTAAGATAAAGATTGGTATTATCATCTTCAAGTATACATACATAAGCTCGAGTTCGTAAGGGTATGGAAATTAAATTGTCAGATTTTTGATCAGTTTCTGACAAATTTTCTTGAGATGTTGAACTATCTAGAATATTGACTTTAACTTTGTCTGTATTAGTTATAACAGGATCACTCAGCGAGTATTTAATTGGATTTTGATTGTAATGTTGAAAATGTTGATGATACAGTTTGACAAATAGTTCATCACGACTATCTGATTTTTCATTTATGACAATTTCATCCTAAAACAAGGTTGTAATTTAGTATTGTTGATGACACTCAGTGGCGTATCCAGAGGGGGGGCACAGGAGCCATTCCTCCCCCCCTTGTTGGCCGTATTTACTAGATTCTGTTTTAAAGATTTAAATTTATTCGTATATATGAACGCATACTACAATAATATGCTTATACCAGTATTCACATTTCACTAACGTGGATTATTACAAAATAACTATATTCATTCCATCTCTTGACCAAATTATTTGTGAATTAAGGACTCGATTTGATCAAAGGCTAAGAGAAATTATTCCACTTGAAGGGTTAACCCCATCACATTTCAATAAATATGATACTAAAACTATTTTAGAGGCTGCAAAAATATACGAAAATGATCTTCCGTAAAAATGCAATTGTTACATTAAAGGCTGAATTATGTATATAGCAAAATCAATGGAAAGATGGTGGACAAAATAGCAGTGAATAAACCTCAAACCGCTATTGAGACTTTACCTTATTGTACAGATATTGTGCCTATTATTAAATTGATTTTACAAATATTCACAACTCTTCCTGTTACAACAGCTACGCAAGAATGTACTTTCTCTACTTTAAAACATACTTAAGATCAACAATGACTGAAAATAGACTAAATGGATTAGCTTTAGTAAATATAAATAAAAAAGAGGTCATTTCAGAAACTAAAATCATTGAGGATTTTGCAAAAAAAGCATCAAGAAAATTGCTAGAACTCGTAGATTGGTCAAAATAATTTTATACAATTGTTACTATTGTTTTTATACACTTATAATTTTGTTGGGACTAACCCGTTTTTATTATTATTAAATTTCTATTACTATTTATTATTATGTATATATATTAAGTTAATGACTGACTGAAAATATAAATAAATTATTCGCATTAAAAACATAAGTATTTGGTTTGTTTTTGGTAGTAGGTAGTGTACATAGTAAAATTTTAGACAATGTGTGCCGCCCCCCCTAAAAAAAATTCTGCATACGCCACTGATGACACTGATAGAAAAATAGGACATTTGCTGTTCATAATAGCACATTTCACAACATTCAATACCGCAAAAAAATTTTTCTTATATTAAAAAGGGAAATTTGGAAGGCAGTCAATGTTAAAATAAAAATTATAAGAGTAGTTTACCTGGACAAATCTATATTAAGTAAAGCTATCTGCGGATAATCCTGAGTATTATTTTGAGATTGTGATTAAATTATTGACTGTTGTACTGTAGTGGACGATAATGTGGTTTTAGATAAATGTATGCATAATTGATACATATATAAATATGTGTGGTATTGAATAATGTGATTTTGGGAGAACTATGTGGAAAACTTTTTTTGAAAGTGCATGACTATGACGACCACTATATATTTATCATTATCCTATTGCTATCTATTTACCTGAATGTCCTGAGTGTCTGAAATAATAGTCTCAATGTTTTTATTTGATATATCCTCGTTTGAAAATCCAACTTGGTTGAAAGAAAAATTTTCAGAGGGCAAAATTTCAAAAACATTGCTCAACTATAAATGATAAATAAAATTGTAATTAACAAAGTTCATTGATAAAATAAATTGTTTATCATCTTACTGTTTCATCGGTTGTTGGAATAGCTTTAATCATCCCATGTTCAGATGTATCTGAATCAACAGATTTCCACATATCATAATCTTCAGAATGGTAATTGTAACTTGGATTAAAGTTTTCATAAACACTATAGTCGATCGGACTTAGTAAATCATGTTCAATAGTTTTCATTTCAGAATACATAGGTATACCAGTATATTGTTCATAAGTTTGAGAGTAATCATCATATACATAATTATTAATTTCATGCAGATCATTCATGCAATTTATTGACATTATTTCACATGCTTCGTTTTGATCATTAAAAAGGTCATCTTTATTATTAGACGGAGAACTACTATATTTTAATTCATCAGTTAAGATGCGTGTTTCAGTTTCTTCTTCCTTATACTCTTCCTGACCATTATTAAGACTCTTATTATCCATGGGTTGTTTATCCCAACGAGATTTCTTTTTCAATTGTAATTCTCCATTCCCGGATTTAGAATTGCTTGAATGATTAATTTTAGTAACCGACTTATCCAAATTTATCCAATCTGACGTCCATTGGGTAATTAGTTCATTGTTGGACTTAGAAACTTCTGGTAGATCAATGCTAGACTTTTGTGAGTACATAGAATCGGAATCTTCTTTCTCTATTTTAACTGATACAACATCTTTTTGCAAACCTACAGTATTACAATCTAAATGTTGTTCAAAAATATCAGCTGAATTTGACAAAGTGGTTATTTCTTTCTCAATAAGAAAATGGTCAACTTCTAAAGGAATTTCTTGTTCTTTGATTATTGAATCAGAACTACTATTTGTTTCAAACATATTAGATGTAATTTCCTCAAGTTCTTTAGATTCACTATTATTTGAGAATATATCATTTTTATTAGATCTATTTGGTGAGCTGTTTTTCAATAAATTTGAATAAATTTGTTCACTTTCTCCTTCATCACTTGAATGTTCTGATGTATTAGTGCTTGATATAAGTGATTGATCAGTATCGGATTCTTCAGAGTCATCCCAATCATAATTATGATCTAATGCTTTGACATTAGTTTCAATATTAATTTTAGGTAATTCATTTTTGGTTACATAAGGTATTTCAATTTGTGTTTGAGGAAAATCAATAACTTTGGATTTATCAGACTTTAAAAGTTTTGTTTCATTATCGTTTGGATCGTCGACTTTTGGATCATCTTCTTCAGAAACTTCAAAATCTTTGATTTTATCTAATTTTAAATTGTTTGACTTAATTAGGCTAATTGGTGAAGAAAATCCAAATCCAAACGGTATATTTTGGCAAGTTGAAAGTTTCTTTAAATTCATTTTTACTTTGTCTCTATATGATACGGCTTCTGTAACAGGTTTAATGATAGTACAAGTAATAGGAGGTTTATCATATAGATCAACAGGTAGTATGCTTTGTTTCTGTGGTTTAAAAATACTCTTTAGATCTTTATCCGTATCATGCTGTTCACTATTATCTTTTTTCAAAAATACTGTTTGTTGAAAATCATTTTCGAGCTTAAATATATCATTATATTTGTCAGTAGATTTTTTCAACATTTCATGAGTTTCTTCAATACACTGCTCTTCTTTGTCATTAGATATAGTGTCAGACTTTTTAAGATTGATTAAAAAATGTTTGTCATCAACTATATTATTAGAAACATTATCAATTTTACCACTTTGGATATTTTCATTGGGCTTTTGCAATTGTTTTTTTCTTTTTTCTTTACCTTCAATGTGTTCATTAAATACATTAAGCAACTGGGGCATTTCACTTTTATTTTTACTTCTATTTGTAGGAGAATATTTATCTATTGAATTAAGAGAATCAGATTTTTTATGTCTAATATTTTTATGGCGCTTACTTGTATCATGTAAAGCTGATGTTTTATTATTATTTTTTTTTTCCGAGTGATGGACGACTCCCCTCATGGAACTTTTTTTAATGTTCCACTCATTGGGTCGCAATTCAAAAAACTGAACTGAATCTTTTTTACTTTTATTTTTGTTTAATAACTCAACATCTTCAGCTTCTGAAGTATCAGTAGTCTTAGATTTTTTTTTAGACTTCTTTTTTGTCAAACATTCATCTGAATCAACAGAGTTTCTTTCGACAGATTTTTTCTTTTTACTCTTTTTTTTCTTATCATTAACTTTAGGTTTTGAACCATCATCAAATCTAGATTTTTTGGGAGTTTCCTCATCATCAGAAATATCTGAACTGTACTTTCTTTTCAAACTTTTCTTTGATTTTTTATTTTTTTTTTCTTTGTCATTTAAATATTTTAATACTTCAATGACAGTGTCATCGCATGACAGAGACTGGCTTTTATTCACTTTTTCAGTTTTAACCAATTTTGTAATTGTTTCTTTTAAACAATCCTTAACTTTTTCAAATTTGTCATCATTCTCTTCATTTAATTTATATTCTTTTTTTTCGTGTTTCCTTTTCTTTTTCTTCTGTTTGGGTTCTTTATTATCGGAAGGTCTCTTTTTAATTTCAACGTTCAATGCTTTTTCTATTAAGTTGAGAATACTACTATTGGCATCTTTTTCATCTTCGGGACTTTTGGTCTTATTCTTATCATCCCTGTGTTTCCTTTTGTAACTTGTTTTAGTTTTTCTTTTTTTCTTATTTTTTGATTTCTTTTTTTTCTTTTTTTCAACTGTAGAAGTTGAATCTGTTGATTCAGAATCACTATCATCTGAACTACTATCACTTTCTGATTCTGAATCTTGTGAAGTTTCACTGGAACTCGATTTATGCCTCTTCTTCTTACTTTCTTTATTCTTATATGTCTTAGACTTTTTACTAGAAGATTTTTTCTTTTTTCTGAACTTTAAATCAATAGTTGGTAATTCTTCAGTAAATGATCTTTTGTTTGAATCAGATTCCTCAGCAGCATTTTGTAATGAAACAGATCCATCTGAAGACTTTGTGGACATATAATCTTCAGACTCGTCTTGTATAGAATCATTATTCAATGATACAGACTTCATTGATAGGTTGTTTTCATCATCTTTTTGAGAAGTTACATTAGTAGCAGTAGTAGTAATAGAAATGTCACTCTCTTCCTTATCAGCTTTTACAATTTTCAAAAACTCTTCATATTCTGTATTCAATTTAGTATGTCCTTGTGGTTCTTGAATCTGAACCGGTAGAACTGAACATACGTTAACTTCAATCTTTTGTTCGTCTTCACCAACATCAGAAGCTGTATCCATTGCTTCTTCTTGATGGCTTATGTCCAAAGGATTGTTTTCTTCTCTTTTGATTGTGCAGGCATTATCATTAGTATTCATTTCTACACTTTGAGTAACTCCAACATACGCTACTTTATTCTCAGCAGCTGGACTACCGTCATAATCACTATCCCATTTGGATGGAACAGTAGGTCTTAATTCAACAAGAGATGTATCATCATTGAATCTAGATTTTTTAGTTCGTTTACTAGTAGTGATTTCATTCATTAATACATTTTCATCTATTTCAACATTTGGATCTTCTATGACTTGAGTAATAATAAAATTTGTTTTCGGCCACCAACCTTTGAATGGATAAATATTTTTATCTTTCATCATAGTTAAAAGTTTTTTGTCTATGATGTTATAGTTATTGTCAGTATGATTTTCTTTGAGCCTAAAAAAAAAAAAAATTATAATATAATAAAATTTATGGCAGTCAAATAGGGAAAGGGAGGGTGAGAGGGTAGATTTCCTCCTATGGCCTTTTTTTCGATATTTATGATCTTATACCACTTTTATTTTTAATAATAAAATAATAATGGACGTTAAAATCAGCAACATCCCATGACAAAATCATTCAATTACCACTGGGCTAACCATAATTTGAAATCTACAAAGTTATAAATTTATAACAAATCGTGTACTAAACTGAGGCCACAAGTGAACGACCAAATCATTGACCAAAAATTATCTAATTACATGATTTAATGGTTAGTTGACCAAAAATCAATAAGTGTGAACGTAACAATTATAGAACAGTATGGTCTCGATAATCCGAACAAGATTAGGGAAATGGGTCGTTCGGATAACAGATATATTCGGATATCTGTCACAGGTAACCTGTGGTTTAAAAACCATCAAATTTATTGTAATTTAAACTATGAAATTTATTTTTATCTGTAATAATCATATAAAAACTGTATTTTTTCCTTGTTCTTTTTTATATCACTGATGGTAGATACATACACCTATCCCAAATTGTCTTGAGGTAGCACCTGTAGCTGGTCCCTTTATTAATTATAATTATTTATTCCCTTTTTCTAACTTATCCTGTAATTTTAATGTAACATGCTTACATGAAGCCAATTTAAGAAAAATACGCAAATACCTAAATATTTCAAATACGATCTTTATGTACACACAACTGATGAACGTGATCGACGTTCATAATATCTAAACGACGTACACGTGCAATGTACAAACGTAATCGGCAAATTGTATTTCCGGAAAATACTATTATCGTGATACACATACATAATATGTATTAATATATATAGCGATGCGATAATTATTGTTCTCAGTTCGGATTACCGCGTCTTTCCGATTATCGGGACCCTACTGTAAATTGTAATAGACAATAGCATTGATTAAATATACATTGTATATTTAATCAATGACAATAGTATACAATACGCTGCTGCTTGGAACGACAGAGTGTAGATGTCAGAGCAATAGTGGGAGAAATCTGTGGCGTGCAGTCTAGACGCGCCACGCGCAAAACTATTCATTCTCTTGTGGGCCAGAGTATAGAATATTACATTATTCATTTTTAAATCATTATCAATATCATTTAATTTGTATGCCCTCGATTTTAACATAAATCCCGGTCTTAAACTCTTAAATACATGATTAATAAATACTTTACTTTTTTGGTTTCATTAAAGAAAAGAACTTGAGTACAATTGCTTCAATTTCTGGAAGAAGTGTGGCAAACATTTGCTGTCTATTCTGAAGATGATAAGTGGCGTAAGCTGGATTTTCACTAAACTTTACGACTGGCTTATTTTTAGTGCATCGAATAATATAGCTGGGGAAATCCTTGGTAAAGTCTCCTTCATGTGTGTTGACCTCAAGACCTTTAAGAATTTCTTTTTTGCGTTCCAATAAGTTGTAACGTAATTTCTGATCTGAGGTTCCTTTTTCTGTTTCGGATGGTCTTTAAAATTAAAATACAGTTAATTAATTTAAATGTGTGAAATAACTGGTCGGCGTTCGTAAAAATGGTAAACGTCAATTTTTATAAATAAAAATATTAAACATTTATTTTGTAGATAATTTTACGCCTGGCCGACTGGTGAGTGGTGACACTGAAATTTGGGTATCTCAATATTAATAATAATAATAAATGAGATACCCAAATTTCAGTGTCACCAGTCGGCTTGTAGTAAAATTGTCTACAAAATAAATGTATGGTATTTATTAGTAGTATAAAGTATTTGTAAAAATTGACAGTTGTAAGTTATACTCCTTTTCACAAACGCCGTCCATGTGTCCAACTTTATTATAGTGTATTCTATATTTCATTGTACATTGGACATTGGTATAGTTGGTACTGTTACAGAGGATAATAAACAAGGCTGGGCATTAACAAGTTAACATTTTTAAGACATTGTAAGAACGGCCATAAGACGTGTCGGTTAACGCTTACCGACTGATAACAAATTTCATTACCGGCACAATTCTGCCGGTTATTGGCGGTTTAGCGTGTCCGTTAATTTTAGCCGGACCGATTAAGAACCGGCCCAAATGCTAAAAGTTAGTTACTTTTAACTAAGTTAATTTTGTTTCCATGACATGCAGTAACTTATGAGTTTATTAATTTTATATTGCCGTGTTAGGGTAATTTTTTTTAAACCTAAAAATTTACCAGCCAACATTACATTAACAATATACATATTATAATGAGTGTACTCTCGATTATCGGCTTAATAAAGTGGAGTGGCATCCACGGATAAGCGAATTCGTTCTGATAATCCGCTAAATTCAAATTGAAACAAAAATTCAATAAGTATGTATATTATTGAAAAATTATAATTAAATTTTGTAATGTTATAATTATAATTACAATTATATAATTGTGTTTAAGGAAAATTAAATGAGAATACCTTTTATTTTTATTTAAAAATGCATATAATATTTAACGGTTATCGCCACCCAATTAGAAGGATTCATGGAACCGTAATGATATTGTATATTATGATATTATTGTATTATGTAGAGAAATATTATTTTTTTTTTTTGTATGTACATGGTTTGTTCCGCAGAAGACCACGGATAATCGAGAGTACACTGTAATTATTTAAATATATAACCTCTTAACAGCTAAGATCCACCATAATATACTGGTCTGAATGATTTTTTTTTAGATGAGGCAAATGCCTGTCTCACTTATAGACTGTGTTGTGCGTTATTTAGATAATTTTTTATCTCATCTAAATAAAATAAATCCACACTGTCTTCTATCTTATCTAGTCTAGATAAATAAAACATAATATGATATCTGTAGATAGTTAGACAACTGTTTTATTAACTTCCCTTGATTTTGAATAATATGATTTTATGACAATGAATTATGTCTATAATTAACTAAACAATAAAATGATGAGTCCAAATAATTTATATAAAATGTTCAATATATGAATATGTATTTAACATTATTTTTTCTTATTCAAATTTATTAATGTTTTCTATATTGTATTTTTTTATATATGTTATAATAAATAATCTAAAATATAAGTTTATAAATATGTGTAAATATTATAATTAAATTTTAAAAACCAAGGTATATAATTCGGTTTTTTTATCTGTTACCTTATCTAAATATTTTTTAAGTTATCTGTGCACAACACTGATCTCAGGGTTTTGTGCAACTGGTTATATGTATTCTAAATAGGCACATACTAAATTGCACTGTCAGTGTTACACACTATTTCTGAATTCTACAATAGTGATCAAAATAATGTATTTAAATACAAATTCATACAAAATATGTGAAATCAGTAATTAAGGTATACTGTATAATAATAAGAAGGGCCCGGAAGTTGATGCATTTGCATCTTTTTATCTAATGCTTGTATTCAAGACCGTCTTTATAGAAATTTGACTCCTGCCATTCAGAATTCAATAGTACAAATTTTATTTTGCATTTTTTCGGTAATTCTCGGTTGTAACTTGTAAGGTCATTTTTCAACAATTTAAGTGCATTTTTCTACTTTTGTAGGTAAGTATGTATTTTTCTTGCTGAAAGAACATGTTTTGTCCATATAATTTTGATAAAATTAAATATTTAAAAAAACTAACATATATTGTACAGCTGAATCCTTCAATTATTTACGTATTAAAATTATTTTGTATTTGTGTTTCAAATTTTTTTAGGCCCGGTGCAGACGTGCATTATTTTGAAGTTAGAAACCCCTGTGTTATTGTAATATCGATTTGATTGGTTTACCCAGAATAGATTTATAGACTATACTTAGACTTTACTATCGGACAATCAACAATATTTTTTATTTTAAGATATTAAACACACTTTAATAGTTTAGTGTAACACATTTATTGTTTAAAAGTATTTAAACAATATTACACATTTGTTTTTAGTATATAACTTTAATTTAAATTGTTAAAATAATAAAAACATAATCTTTAATGAATACAAAAATGTGTGAAATTTAAATTCATATTAATAAAATAATAAATAAATTATTAAAAAATATAATTAATAAAAATATTTACGAATTATGATTTCCGACCCATGAGTTCAATATTAAAAACCGTAAATTTTTAAAAATTAACATTTTTCATAGTCATTACAATCATTTTTTGAGTCATCTTTTTAAGTCATTTTTTTGAAATGTATAAATCATTTTAACACTTTTGTGCATTTTTTTAAAGATTTTTAGGTCATCAAGTTCCCTAATAAATAATAATAAGTTATAAGTAATAATTGTATATTAACAGAATGTCAGAATATAAAATATAATATGGATATTATACAGAATAGTTATAGGAGTAACCATTACTGAGAAAAGAAACAACTAATTTACCTAATACACATTTGTTTACTAGTGATTGATTAATAGTTACCAATTATAATTTTCAAGCAATAAGAATTAACACTTATTATCTTAACAATGTAGGATAAATAATCATGGTATAGGTTTTTTATCCATAATTAAACTATGAATGCAGAAAAGCTTAGATAATGGTTATACCTTATACCTGTTATTTTACTTTTAATATTGATATGATATTACTGTTTATTAATATGGTAAAAAAATAAAATAATCGTTTGATTAAATATTTTGTTCTTACAATCAATTGATTAATATCTAATATTATATTCTAATAATGATTAAGTACTATAATTTAAAGAGTTTTACTTTATTTTTCGAAAAATATGTAGACTATTAGGTAAAAAAAATACATTCATGTAATTTAATTATTTTGTTGAATTTCAACATTGATTTAAGTATGTACTTAAAGCAATTAATTTTAATATCTACATTTAGTTTTTAAAAAACATATTTTATTTCTATGCTGTTTGTTGAGCTTTGAAAAAAGGTATAACTAAATTGTATATGTAAAAAAGTAACAAAGTTATGTTACTTTTTTTCTAATGAACTTGTAACTTTTACAAGTTAAAAAAATGAAAGTAACTTTTAACTTAACTTAAATTTATTTATATTAACTCTTAATGAGTTAAAAAATTAGTAAACTTGCCCAGTCTTGAGAATAAATACACCACTGACTGTTGGAAAAAAAAAATAATTAACTATAAGAACTTACATGTTAGATTCATTTTTAGGATTTTTGCCATCAGATCTTGAGTCCCCGTGCCTTTTCTTTTTTTTGGACTTTCGCTCTTTTTCTTTTATTTCTTCAGCTTCATCCATCTTGAATCTTCTAAATTTGTCAAAATGAAATCCACCTTTGACAAAATCTTTCCAACTCTTGACTTCTAGGGCTCGCATCTTTGGCTTCTCTGTTGATCTTGATCTTGACCTAGACCTAAACGAAAAAAAATGTCACGGCGACGTGAATTTTAAGGAGTAATAATTTCGGGTAATTGATATACCTCTATTTAAATGATAATGTAAATATCAAATAGGTACAAAAAGTGCTCAGCGCTTCCTTCACTAAAGTTTATAGAATAATATTGCAGCAATGCTGACGACCCGGGACTTTGTTTTCTGTGGATAACTTTTGCGCTAAATATTTATTATCGGATTTAGTACAGTCTTTGTGCTGAGGAATAAAAATTGGGAAAATAATAACCTGGATTTTGAATGTGAGCGACGACGATATTTGTGGCCTCTTCTAGATTCATCTCGACGCCTGTGATGGTGCCTACTGGAGCGCTTATCCTGTTCTCTTATCTTTGCTGAATATTTTTCTGCCAATGACTCTATACCAAGTTTCTGAAGAATAGGAGCTTCATTGCCTAAAATTAAAAAGAATTTAACTTTGACTCAATACTGATTGACTTAAATACATAAATAACTTGTAAATAAAATAATTTAGGAAATCCTAACCATAGAATAACATCCCTTCAAAATTGTTTAGTATGATAAAACACAAAGTTAATACAAAAGAATAGATCTGATTTCATGTGAAATAAAACCAAACACTTAAATTCCAAATTTTAAAATCATCTTTACAGAAAAACTTTACAGACTAATAGTAACCTTTTTTTTTTTTTAAATTGAACAATTATTTTTTTGAAGTTATTTAAATAAAATCAATAAAACTCTAACAAAGGATATTTTTCAAAATGTTCTTTTCTACTTCCACTTTTGTAGTTATAAATTTTAATACTGAGTTATGAAAGTGTGATTAACTAACAATAAAAGTAATCATAAATTATAGTAATTACTATACCCTAATCCCAAATGTTAATAATTAGTGAGGATATTTTTTTAAGAGATCACAGCATTATTTTCTCTATAATTGTTGAACTGGGTCATCTAGTAGTATTATTATAGAGACGTTTGAAAATAATGTGTTTATATATTATATAAGATGGACATTTTAATTTTTATGGACATTTAAGGACAGATATCTAATATTTTTTTTTTGTATATGGTTGCCATTGGTTAGTGGTTATAGATCATATTAATAAAATACTATTATCATTACTTCATAACAAAATTACTGATGGGTTAGCGATATTGACTGACAGTCTGATCAATGTAAAGCCTAAACTAAAATATCTAGACACTTGAAATTTGCATGGTACATCTGTACCATGTAAGAGTGTACTAAGAAAGGATTTTCAGAAATTTGTTTTTAAAAAGGTACTGAACAAGGATTTTGAGATTTACTATGGAAATAGATATTTTTAGTTTATAAGTGGATGCCATAGGTTACTTGGAAAGATTAAGTAAGAGCATGCATTAAATTATTATGTTTATATGGCCTCGATTAATACCATATATGTTTGTGATTCCATGACATAATATACTAAAATATCCCCACAAAAATATTCCATGACAAAATAACTTGCATAAATATTAATTCGGACCAATTCAACATTCTTGATGTTGAAATTGAAATAATGTACCTCCACTTAACTCTGTGACTATTGATTCTTTAGTAATACCTAGTAAATACACAATAACCTTAAGTAATTTACCTTTTTTGCAGTATGACAGTAAAAATAGTGAAAACTGGGATATTAATAACAGATTATTGATATTCACAACAAATTAAAATTTGCTGAACGACTCCAAAATATGGTTTGCGGGTGGTAAGTTTAAATCTGTACCCAATATATTCAATCAACTGTATACTATTCACGGTAACATTGACTGTACTTTATATCCACTTATACACATTTTAATTTGTAACAAAAATGAAATAGTTATTCCGAAGTAGTAAATCAAATTAATATACTTAGACCAAATTTACAACTAAAATCTATTGTGATGGATTTCTAACTGCGTAACAGTATGGAAGTTTATGAACATGTTAAAACGAGAACAAGTCCTGCATCATGCCAAAATTGAACAACAAACAGCTGGAGTACCTCAACAAAAAAAAGGCGGAAATATAAGAATTTGGATGAGCGATTAAATACTGTTATAAATGGATATGATGAAACGAATAATAATCAATATTTAAAATCAATAGCACATAACTTGGTATTATAATTATACATATATTAATATTTTCTATTGAGTATAGATAGTACTATATATATACTATCTATACTCAATGCTAATACTAAAATACTTACATATAAAAGTAGTAAAGATAGAAGTATTAAAGGTATATCAACAATAAATGTGGTATATTGATAAATAAACATTAAAGATACTAACATATGATATAAAAGCCAGTCATGCAAATGTTTTCTGTTAATAAAGATCTTCACAAAATAACTTATCAAATTTCAAGACTTTGTGACTTTATGCAGCCTAACTCATATTTTAGATCCAATTGATGAATAATGATACATACCATAAACATTAGGGTAATTGGAATAAAGGGATTAAGATTAAATTAAAATAACATAGGAAATTATTAAACATACCAGTTTTTTTCCAGTTAATTTATGAATAATTGTGAAATGCTCATATATAATATATATATTCTTATGAAGTAGCTACTTACATTACTACATCTTAGGTAAGCAATTAATTTGTAACACATTAATTATATTATATTTAAGTATTTTAAATGAAAACCCGTAATATCTTATTAATTTACTGGGACAGAATATTTTGATGTGTTTAGATTTTAGGTTCAATAATCAAATAAATATTTAAAATAATTTAAGTTCAGATAAGCTATTTAGTGGAGTAAAATGTTTGAAGTACCTATCCTTATTTTACATTTTTTAAATATATCTGTATTTCACTTAAAAAATTAAGTCTAAATCAAATTAATTTAATTTGATAATTGCTAAAAAAAATAATGAATGTACCTTTTTAACCTTCAGATAGGAATTTGAAAATTATAATCATTAGATTACATTTTATGCTATCATACAATTAATCACTATCTTTCTGTATCTAAATTTTGAAAATAGACTTTTAAATTTGAAGTAAAATGTTGTACAGAGTTTGACTACTTATTATCACTAATTTTATTTATATATATTTTTAGTTTTAACTGTACATATACCAACATTATTTAATCCAAACAATAGCATACATAAGTTAACATATTAAGCATTCAACAACTGTTTTTGATATTATATTTACCGCCACTTCTTAAGAGATGTTGATATAATGCCGCATTATTTCCTTGTAGCAGTTCATCTTTCTTCATTTCTTCAATTTGTTCAATCGTTTGTTGAGCCTTGATAACTTTAGCAACTATAAAATAAACAAAATTATTATTTTTTTTATTTTTTACACAAAATACTATCATAAAAACAAACTGATAGGTACTTTAAATGTTGACAATAATTTAATTGTTGCTTAATATTTATAGTATCTAAGTAGATGAATTTTAATGCAAAAACAAGTATCAATAAACATATATAAATAATAAGATAACAGTTATTTCTTTTTATAACAATTTGTAAAAAAAAGTTTAATGAGAAATTGTTCTACATAAGGTGCAAAAAATAATATTATAATAATAAAACAAACTGATAAATAATCTAATTTGTGACTTGCTTACCTTTTTTATTAGTAACAACTTTTTTCTTTGTTACTGTTTGAAATACATTGTGTTCCGGCACAAATTCCACGTCATTTCCTTCTCCAATGTCTGAACTCTGATTATCAGTAACTGAATTATTTTGTTCTTGTAACTTTTGTTTCATCATTGAAAATGCCATTAGTCGTTTTTTGGCTTGGGATTTACCCAATAGCGTTGATGTTTTGGACACTTTCTCAATAGAGTCATCTTTGCCGTTTACTGCAGGTGAGTTATGCTGTTGATTTATCACCTCGTTTACAGTTTCAGTTGATTGCATTTGACTTTGTGGATTTATTGGATAGATAGGTTGTTGAACTTGAATATTGTATGGTTGTACCTGGGCTATCACAGGAACACGCTGTTGCATTGGTGTAATCGAAGGCAGGGTTGAAGGATCAATGGTTTTTTTAATTACATTGTCAATGCTCTCTGGTATGTTTTGTTGCACCTTAATTTGTTCAGATGGCACAGTTTGAAATGGAGCAGAATTTGTAGTTAATGTGGATTTTTCAATAAGGACATCAGATTTATTGCTTTCTGATAATCCTTTCATAGGATCATCATCATCAGTTTCTGCCGTAGGAGAATATCTAAAACATAAAATATATATTCATTAATAGGTATCAGCTATTCAATTATTTTAATATTTACTAGCAATTATAGAATATATCCAATTACCTATTAGAGTCATCAACTGTAGTGTTGGTTTTATTAGCTGGCTTCTCTTCCACTGGTAATTGTACAGCATCAGGTGGTGGTAGAGGTGGTTTTGATGTTTGGGCTTGATTTGCTTGATTAAAATTATAATTATAATAATTTTGATATGGTTGATAGTATTGTTGACTATTATAATCCCATTGGTATTGAGGATAAGGATAGCCATAATAATTGTTATAATTATACATATTATTATAATTATTATAGTTTGCATAATTTTGCATATTATAATCAGCTGGGATTGTTGCTGCTGGTGGTTGCGGCAGTTGTCCATTATCATTTTTGGGAAGTGGTGGAAGAGGTGGCATAGAATTATCAGTTGGAATGACTGAATTAAGTTCAGCAGTAACATTTGCATTTTGAGAACTGACATCAGTTGATTCTACAGGCACTTGATTTTCGGAAATACTAAACTGATCAACATTTTTTGAAGGTTCTGCATAATCATTATTCAGCAATATATTTTCAACTGGCTGACTGGCTGACTGGCTTTGTGATTCTTCACAAACTGAATTCTCAGTTGCTTCAGGAATATCCATGTTTCTAAAAAAAAAATATATATCATAAATTTAAATTACAATTTTTAATTTCATTGTTGAAAATAGGTTGTAAAAGCGGTACCAGAAGTAGGTAATCCATAGGCTCAACTATACTCTATTAAATTTAAGTTTACCTTTCAAGTGTTATATGGATATACACATATAGAGTATAAGTTTAGCAATTGAGGTGTTAATCATCCCCCCCCCCCAAATATAAACATAATAATAACTAATAAGTCACTAATACGGTTTACAAAAAAAGTTTGAATTATTAGGTTATTCAATAGCAAATATTAAATAAACTAAATACCTACCTAATGAAACTAATACATAGTAGGTACTCCAATAAATACCAAAAAAATGTAATAGGTACCTAAAATATTTCTTTTTATTGGCACAACAAAATCAACAAATTTCACACACTATCATTAAAGTTAACATCTAAGTATACTATTAGGTAAGTATTTCTTGTACATACAAATTTAACTACTTATTCATATAATATTAACAATGCAATAAACAATGAAAGAAAAAAGTAGTGAAATTACATGAGTTGAAATTAATCCAAAGATTCACTTTATGCTTTATAATCATCGATTTTCTTTATCTCTAATTACAAATTCCTTATTGCATTGTAAGCACTTAACTGGTTCAATTTGACTGGCTGTAAGAATTTAGTTAATACTTATTTACATAGCATAGGTAGTATAAGACATTTTACGGTACTATGCATACTTACTGCACATCTAATATTTTTTATTAACAAATAAATAAAAAAAGTTAATTATGAAGTAAGAAGGTATTACACGAGTGGCAGTACCTACCTAAGTATTTTGATAACGTTCTGATAAAAATGTTCTTTAAAAACTGATTGGTCGCTGTTTTTATCATAAGCATATAAATATTTTAGGTGAACAAATAATATTCAGAGTAATAATCACTAATTCAACTTTTTTCCCCAAAGCTATTACAGTACCTGTATTGATGATTGTAAATGCACATTTTCAAGAGAATCTTTTTTGAACAAAAACGAAGGTTTAAAAAGTTATTTAATTTTATACAATTAGGTATATTGTAATTTATAAGTGTCATGGAAATGTATATAATGTTCCCAAATTAATACTATATAAGTAGATAAGCTGATCAGAGCCATATTTATACATAACAAATAAAATGTTAAGTAAGTACTGTGACACCGCAGACTTCCAAATATGTACTGATTCTGTCACATATACAACTATACAAGTAAGGACCTAAGGTAAATGTTTTATTTCATAGACTGGGTGCAAACTACATATTATAAGAAAATAAAAATGGGAAAATAGAGTATACCAATCACATTAAAAGTACTCTATATATGATTTATATCAAACAGGGTACATGATACAACAAATTATTTATTTAAATGCTTGACAATTATGTCAACAAAGCAAAACAAAAAAAGAGCATACAAATTTCAATAAATCTGTACGTGGATACTGGATATAGACATGCATGTTACAATTATGTACACAGATATGCCTAAATAGACTATAGGTAGCATACTACTATCGCCTGAACCACCAGAGACCCAAGCAACGTAAGTGGCAGGAGTCTGAAAAACCGTTAACAGCAGTAGACTTGGCACCAGGACGACAGCATGAAAACTGAATGATTTGTTGATCTGTCTGTTATTTAAGACTAAGCGAAAACCATGATTGCAAAATAGATTTACCTCATTAACGACGACGAAGGTTAATATGGAATTTTCGTTTTCGTCCTAACTGATTTCAACTGATCGAAGACGTCATCGTGGCCTCCGCTAAATGACGATTATACTTGCACGGAAGACACTCGATTATTATTGATATTCCGTAATCCGTTCTCGGCGGTGTTCTCTGGTAATGTCAATAATACACAACAGTAACAATACCAGGTACAATAATTATATTTTTAATAATTCACATTGGTAAAACATTAGTACGATTACCGAAGGTAAGCACGCGTCAGATTCGACGATAAAAATTGAAACGTACAAATCAAAAAACGACACGAAGCGTGTGCAAAATATCAAAAGTCAAAAATGCACACGCCACACGGTAATCGATAAACTACAATATATTTGCAATGAATACCTAATTATTTTATTATTGTAACACATACATCATATCAATAATTATTAATATTATAATGTTATTCTTATAAGTTATGGGTATAATAGTATAAAATATAAATTATACTGTAGAATACGAATAAAAAGTATTCAATATTATACAAATAACAAATTCCAATAAAGCATTATTGCAATAACAAATAACGATGTGACGCCATTGGCCAATGGATTTTACTTTTTTAATTGTTTTAACTGAGGCACGATAGGTCCCCCACGGGTTATCGCCCGTCGGATTGGTGGGGTAGACTGGTTGGTCGGTGATGCGGCGCGCAATTTATAGTTGTCCGCAGATCGCAACATCTTTGTCGACGCGGTTTCTTCCATGACTTTTTCGGGGGTTCTCACAGTGTTATCAAATCAAGTAGAATCCATCATGGTTTTGTTGTTTTGTAGTGTTTACGTTTTTATTGATGCTAAAATTATGTATTTAATGCGATCCGAGATCAGTCTCACATAGGTTTGGCGGACTTTCGTATCGACCGCTGTGTTTGTGTTCGGCGAACGGTGCTCGCCATGTACTCGAAAGGCAAGGGGTCGTCGGTGCCGTCGGACGCACAGGCCAGAGAAAGGTTAGCGCTTTATGTTTACGAATACCTATTGCACACAGGCGCTTCCAAAGCGGCACAAACGTTCCTCAGCGAGATTCGCTGGGACAAAAACATCACACTAGGCGAGCCACCAGGGTTCCTTAGCTCTTGGTGGTGCGTATTTTGGGATCTATACTGTGCGGCGCCCGAACGCCGCGACAACTGCGAACATTCCAGCGAAGCCAAAACATTCCACGACTATGGTTTCGTAAATCCGACCAATTACAACCCCGGTGGCGTCAATGGCATTGGACACAACACTGGACCGTCCCCCGGACCGATGGGCCCGATGCCGCCCAACGATTCAATTCCTCCCGGACCCGGAATGCCGCCAAGCTTTTTCAACAACTCAAACATGAGACCGTCACCCACTCATCCTGTATCGCAATCGAGCCCTCACCCGCCACCCAACGCTCCCCACAATCAAATGATGAACCAGCCTTTTATGGGCCCTAGATATCCCGGTGGACCTCGGCCCGGTGTAAGAATGCCACCTCATATGCCTAATGATTTTAATAGCCCAAACCAACCTATGATGAATAATATGGATATTATGCGTCCGGGACCGCCAGTAATGAACCCTAGAATGAATCTATCACGAGGTGGCTATGGTCCTCCAATGCGGGGTATGCCTCCTGGTAATGTTATGGGCCCCGGCCCCGGCCCTGGAATGCATCCTGGTATGGGCATGGGTCCAGTTGGTCGACCGCAATGGACACCGGGTAATCCAAATCATCCGATGGGTTATACATCTTCATCACCCGGTAATTACCCTCAAGGCCCCCCCGGCCCTGGTACACCATTGATGGCGAGTCCTCAAGATTCAAACTCTGGTGGTGAAAACATGTATACAATGATGAAATCTGTACCTGGCGGTAGTATGCCAGGTGAATTTTCGATGGGAAATCCTGACTCTGCGGGACCGTTAGGTCCTATGGGACCAAACTCAATGGGCCCTGTAATGAACGGTGATGGTATTGAAGGTATAAAACGATCTCCACCTGATGGGCCGAGCACACCAAGAGATGATAGTGGGAGTGGTATGGGTGATTATAACCTCGGAGGATATGGTGGACCTGTGGACAATGATCAAAATGAATCTGCGGCAATATTGAAAATTAAAGAAAGTATGCAGGAAGAAGCAAAAAGGTTTGAAAAAGATTCTGACCATCCAGAGTATTACATACCATAATAGTTGCAGGCATTTTAAAAGCAACTCATCATCTCTGGTATTTAGAAAAAATTCTTGCCAAAATGTATGTATATTTATATTATTAATTATTATTTATCACTTAAAGGTTTAAAGATTACTTAATATCATTGTAAATAGTTCCCAGCGTGTCATGTGAAAACGCTGTCAATATTATGTGCTTCTTGTATTTTGTTATTTCTTTTATAGTGTTTTAAGACATTTCTATGGATCACCTTTACTCTTTTATGTTATATTTTAGATTATCGTAATTTAGATTTATAACTTATGTACCCAAAGGAGTATTTCATAAATATCTATTTTGGGCTTACAGCTAATTACCATTATTGCAATGCAAGTTATTATAATTTGTCCCCTATGGAAGAATGGACGTAATATTTATTTCATTACATAATCAATATTTTGCATAAGAAAAATATTAACTTGAACCAAGCATAATATTATTGATCATAAACGATTACCTAATAAAAACAGTATTTATTATCAACAATAAACATTAATGCGTTATAAATATAGCTCATTATCTCCTCCAAATAATATATAAATTTAAAATAGCTAAAAAATTTACCATTTGGTATTTTTTATCTTACAATTTAAATTATATACATTTTTTAGCTGTTGATAAATATCAAATATGTATTAACTTAATAGTTGCAATTAAGTTCTTTATATATTTTTTTTTTCTGAGGAATGTAGCTGAAATTGTTGAAGTTTCAATCTAAAAAGAACTTACGATATGATTCGAAACAGAAATTTATTGTTTTCATGCTTGTTCTGTGAGAAAATGACAAGTGATGAGAGTTTAATTTATTTTTATCAAATATTGATATTCGTTTTGTGATGACATGTGCTTAAAACCTTGCGTGATGTCTCTTTAAGCATACCTACAAATTTATATGATAATCAGTAATCTCTAATTAGTAAAACAACTTAAAAATTTTGGTTGGGATATCAGTTAGTGTAAACAATTAGAGGGTCGTATTCAGATTTATTATACCCATAATTTTAATTAATTTTAAATTATTGCAAACTTTATTTATTTTTGTTTGAACTGTATGTATAAGATGGGGGACATGAGAAAGATGTAAAATGATTCTCTTATAGACTCATCACATTATCCTAGAGTGTACCATAAATTTATATTGTATATTAATTTTAACATTTAATCTATTTTTAAACCATTTTTGTCTTTGTGTATGTATGTTGCTGACTTAGTGAGAGGACAACTTAAAATTTGTTGTTTAATTTGCATGAAAAATTTTTTTTTTTGAGAATTATGTAAAACGTTCTATTGCGTTCTGATATTGTTCTTATTTAGTGTTATAAAATATTGTTCTTAATGTTTATTCTACTTAGTGTGACTATATTTTCCCAACCAAACCCTGTCCATAAATGTTTTCTTCTTAAAGCTTGATGCAATTATTTAATTGATTTTTTTTTTTAATTAGTTAAGGTAATATCTAAGTATTCAATATTTGTATAGTATTAAAAGTAGTCTAGACATTATAATTTATTATACTGATATAAAAATAAAATATATAGTTTGGCTCAAATGTTTAAAGCGCTTTAATATACGCGCAAATAATTTTGAATTATTATTAAGTACAATTCATGCTTTAATTATGACTTCCAACTTGAATGAAAATTCTATTTACATTTATTTTACATTCTTTATCATGTGCATTCATCAATATTTTGATACTTCCACTTTTGTATCTCAGATGTTCTTTCTTTCTTCAGTATAAATTTAATAATCTCCCATACTTTTTGTTTAAGATTCATTTGAAACAAACTAAATAATTTCAAGCATTAATCAGAATTTATATACATCTGTTAATAAATCTAATTTTATGTCAAGTATTGTAAAGTAAATCAAAAAATTAAATATGGTTATTTAAAATTGTATTGTTAATTGTCAAGAACCTCAATAGCATATTATATCATTATGTATGGTCTTATATCAATATTATAAATAGACGAAATGTTGTCAAATGAGAGGATCTATATTGCTTTATTGTATATAATATTGATGTGTACATATAGGCTGTGGATAAAAAATAATATTTAGACAATTATTAAAAAAAAATGAAAGCAATCTACCTATTTATTGTTAATCATACAAACCTATTTATATTTTAAGGTTATCTAGAATATACAAATATAATATATATTATTGACAAATCCATAATAATTTTTTCCATTTTTCATTTTTATCCCCTTGATCAATCTCTAGTCTTTTTGCCTTTATCTTCTTAAAGTTATTTAAAAATGAAAAATAAAGATAAAGAGTATTTATATATACATGTATTATGTACCTATACAGGTATATAATATTATACGTTAAGTCAATTAAGTATAAAATTATTGTTAGAAAAACAAAAATATTATTTATCTTAGTTTCTTTAAAAGATTGTTTGTGTTTCAACATTTATTAGGTCCTATTATTTTCCTTATTATAATGAAATTTAATTCTAATAAATATATATAATATAATATATTATATAGTTTACAAAAAAAAAATCATTGTCTTTATCTTATTGATACCTATGTTATTGAGAAAAAAATCTCCAACCTCAACACATTTGCCTCCATAAAATCATATTGAGTAATAAGTTTTAAATGGATTCCCAGTTTGAATGATCTAACTAATAATGGAAAAAAATATAATCAAATAAATTGGTGCTTCTTGTTGTTCAGATCATTACAGCGCATAGGAGTATTTATTAAAAAAAAATATGTTGCACCATCCAACAAAGGTCAAAAGACCAGAAATGAGATTTCGTATTATGGTTCACGAACAACTGTCAAATATGACTTATCTAAGTGATAAGTGTTCCTCAAACAATAAAACGTCTGAGGTATAGTGATTACCTAACTGCTTGTGCGTCCATAACCGTGAAATTATGGAATGATAATTATTAGGGAATCTATTAGTAGTTATTCTATTTATTCTAATAGTTGATATTTAATAGGAGGCACGTCATATTAATGTGAAATAATTATATATTTTATAATGAACACCGTACAAAATATTTTCAAGGCCAAATTGAATAATGTCTTTGGCATGATTCATGTTAAACCTTTACCAGGTAAGAGTATAATATGAGTATGCAACGGCAGATACATTTCACTAAAATCGCCATTATAGAAAACAAAAGTTGATTTCTATATTTTAAATTGTTATTAATAATGTCCAGGCACACCGTTGTATGGTAGAAGCATTAGACAAATAATATACGCTGCCTGCAAAGAGGCTGAAATATACATGAAATGTGGAGTAGTAAGCATTCAACAGTTTTACTTAATACAGCTCCCAATACAATAACGCTCGGGACTTATAGCGTTTGCGTATTTTTATGGATTGACATAAAATCTAGCAGAGCTCTATGAAATTGTATATTTGTATGTCATGTTACAAAAATTTTAAAGTTTAATAAGGTTTTAACTTTTTACTTTTTTCGAGTTTTTTACCTAATCATATTGTCTTTGTGATAACGCAGTCCAGTGTCCACTGACTGAACCAGGATTTTTTCCGTAAACTAGTTTTCTATAGATTTAAAATTAAAAAATAGTTTTATTACCTTAGTGGCTTGACCCTTAATTGTATTTGTTTGACTTTGTTATCTTATCTACTTGTCGGTACTTGTTAACAAAAATATTCCAACGTTCAAAATAGAACTGGATTCTGTAGAAACAAATTTATACAATATATTTTCCGTATATTACTGATTTCTCGGTAAACAATATTATTTGACTGTTGTGAATTCGTGATTAATTCAAATAATGTTTTAACCAGACAAATTTCTATATAGTACTGATCATGACATCATGTACTTAATTACCTATGAAAAAAGACAATTAAAACAATTTTCCTTTATGCCATTTTTTTTTTAAATCAATTATTTTTGCTCAATTTTATGATTTATAAATACTTACAATGATGTTTTAAGAGCTTATTTTTATGATTTTAAGACATTAAGACATTAACGCTGTAAGTCCCGAGCCCCGGTTATAAGTTATAACTATTAATTATCATCAACTATAGGACGGAATTGTCGTTGAAAATATGCATGACATACCTTATGTGCATGCCAAAGAAATAGGTCCGGAAATTGTGTCCTCGATGACTAGAATTTGTACATCAGTTAGACAATTAGTACCTGAACACATACCTTGTGGTCTGCAAGTGGGTTTGAATTGTTATTGTTGTACAGCATTTACTGATCTGTCGATAACAACTTTAGATATTAGCTGCAGCTAATGAAGAAGCAATCGCTGTTGCACATGCAACAGACTTTCAGTTTATTAGGGCTGAAGGTTTTGTTTTCGGCCATGTTGCTGATGAAGGTTACATGGATGCATGTGCCGGTAAGTTGTTGAGGTATCGCAAGTCAATAGGGGCACAAGATGTGTGTATATTTACAGATGTAAAAAAAAAACATAGGTAATTTCTTTGAATGATATAATTTATTATTATGTTTATTTAACTACATTAAATTACTGAAAGTTGTAAAAAACCAAGTACTTTATATTTTTTGGTCGGACGAAATTTATCATTTGGTTCTTGTTGTCACTCATAGTTCACATGCCATTACTCAAGATATAAGTCTTATCGAAACTGCCAAAGCAGCAGAATTTTTTCTGACCGATGGAATAATAGTGACTGGAACTGCTACAGGACAACCTGCCAAACCACACGATGTTGCTGGTATGCAATTATTTAATTATTGTTTGCATGAACATAGAACATTGTAAATAATATTTAATTCACTGTAATGTTTTATAGAAGTAAAAAACTCTGTGGAAGTTCCAGTACTTGTTGGTTCTGGTGTAACTATAAGCAATGTACATAAGTACAGAGGTGCTGACGGATTCATAATTGGATCTCACTTCAAGAAACATGGCATGTATGAGAATAACTTTTGTTACTTCAAAGCTTAAACAATAATTAAACTTATACATAAGTATGTCTACAAAAACAATATTTGATTGTAGCTTTTGTTAACAGGTGGCAAAATGAACTTGATGAGACTGTTATTTTAGAATTTATGAATTGCCTAAGATATAATTGAAATAAAGGAACTTGATTTGTACATTATTGAATGTAAGTTATTGTTAATTTTATTGCATGTAGAAAATAAACAATAAACGGCCATTAACAGAATATATTATGGTCTTCATTCTTATAATTTAATGTACCTAAGTATTGTACAAAAAAAAATAAACTAATAACTAGTTATAGGTTTTAAATAATTGTTATATTTACAATACAAACTTATATAGTTATATAAATGTGAAAAATAATTAAAGTATTTTAATTTTTAAGTAATTTATGTTACTATATTAGGAAGCATTACCACTAAAGATATTATTCAAACATTATTAGTTAATTGTTACAAACTACATATAAACAACAATGAACAACATAACTGAGATCTGAAATGGATGGAGCACAAAAAAAAATAATAAGTTAAAAAACAATTATTTTCGTTTTTGATCTTCTATACCGAATTTCTTCCCACTAATTTTTTTAATGTTGTTCCAAAACTGAATACAAGATTTCTTGCTGAAGTCATAAATGGAATATTTTGATTTGACCTAGCAATCGTTGTATCCTACACAAAAAAATAAATAAAAAGATATATGTACTATAGAGTATAAATTATTACAATTTAAAAAAAAAAATCATGAATAAAGACAATTTACCGATTTCATTTTTTTTGTCGGACTTGAATAACAATTGTCATCATTTATATTTGTGTTGTTATCCTTTTTTCTTTTGACCAATTTCAAAGGACCACATCTCTTCACTGGCATCAAAGAGTTGGCTTTGCACTAAAATAAAATGGTTTGTACAAAAATAGTTAATTATTAATAATGTATATCGATAGCATACCTTGTCAATAGATTGCTGCAACATTTCTACCCAAGAACACGTAGCATGAGGTGCATCCATTGTATAAAATACAAATTCTACAGATTGACAATTTATTGAGAACAATCCTCTTTTGTACATGACAGATTTGGCTTCACACTTATTGAGTGGTAATACTCTGAGACAAACCAACTTTTCTGGGTCCACCCACTCTTTACAATATAGTATCATGTCACTAAGCAATATCAAGTAACGGGGAATAGAAGTACTGCCCTCTGGTGACACTTTCATAAGAGGCCCTTCTTTAATTAATTTACGCCCAGGTAGTACAATGTTCACTTTGCCACAACCAGAAAGACTACGCTGAATGCTCACTAATCTGGACATATTTTCTTGTTCTTGAACTAAGTTGTTGATATGGTCTGCAACTTTACTTATTTGTTCTACAGCAGCTTTAAATGAAAAAAAAATGAAATAATGTATTGATACCTAAATTTAAACTTGATGAATAAAATTAATCTTTTCAGTAGTATAATTTTGTACCTTTAATATCATTATAACCTTCATGTTCAGTAGAAGTATAATTCTGAAGTTCACGTAACAGCATCAGATAACGAGGTATTCTTTGAATGGGAGTTATCAAGAGCGAATTTAATTTAGCAGATACATCTGGCCTTGATTCTTGGGTACATACAAAGCGATAGAGTTTTGGATGAGATTTTGGTAAGTCCTAAAAGTGAATACAATTAGTTTTCAAATCAATTAACAAATAAAAGAAATAGTTTTACTTGAAGTGTATCCAATACATTCTTGTAATTGAATGCGTAAACTGAATAAAGTTTAAGAAATGGGGCAGTGTTCAAGAAAACTTTTCCAATATTTTCTTTGGCTGGATGTAATTGAACCAAAAGTTCTTTATTCACGTTCAGTATTGTCTCAACATTGCCAAACAATTTACCTATGACTTGACTTGAAGCAAGTTTTTGTTCCTCCATAGGGCGTTTAAAATACTGTAATCAAACAGTTGAATATTAAATGTAAACAATGTGAAGGCGTAAATAGCAAACACAATGTAGTCGTGAACTGTACTTACTGCGATCAATTTGTCCAACTGGTGAATATAGTTTGCTTCAGAGACACATATCTCTTGAATGGATCGAATCCTCAACTTTGCTATGCGTTTCTCATTGTCATCACAAATATGTTGGTCCAAGTCCCGCAGTACTGTTGTACGATAACAAAACGATTAGTAGGTATACAATTAATGGAAGTTAAAAGGTTATTTTGTTTTTACCTTTTTGTTTGGTCTTGGCCGAAAGTATGTTTTGTTGATCCAATACTCCCCGCAGTTCCTTGACAAAATGATTAGGCGGCGTCATAGGCACAAACGAACTCATTTCGTTCATTTTTCGTTACTTTATGTCTTTATCAAATCAGTCGATGCGAAACGACGGAAAACTGAATACTAGTTACTACTATGCTATAGTGAATAGATTATAGAAATACTAATAAGTAATAATTAAATCTAAGATTACACTTGCGATTAAATAATAGTGAGAATAAATAAATATAAAAGTGTGAATGCGGAAGAAATCGTCAATCACAATAGACGGCAGCGGCGGGCGGCAATCGGCATTCAAAAAATTAATTACGACGTTTTTCAGAAACGTAAAAAAAGTACGTTACGACCATCGCAGTGTGACCAAATCGATGAAGATTGAAGACACTGTTGTCGATTAAACTTTAGAGCCGGTTGGCGCGGCGGCTGCTATAATATGAACAATTTTGAAACTGTTGTAGGTAATACCACAGATTAAATAAATCAAAATAATTATTTAATTTATTTTGTGGTAATACAGTTGAATTGTGTTCACGTCCTGTCAATCGTTTCACCAGATACCAAAAATTATCTTAAGAATTTCAATCATTCAGAATTTCGACTCTTCACAATGTTACGACCACGATTAAAGGTTTATCGTGGTCACAAACATATTATAGTAAATAGTAAATAGTAAATAGATCGTGGTTATGACCAAAAAATCACTAAACTGGTTGAATTCGATATTCGAACAACCGCCAATATCGGTTTGCCGCACTGATTTCTGCGATTTAACGTCCGTCGTCGGTGTATGCACTGCGCGATACCATATGGCAGATAAGTTCGTTCCGGGTAATCGAAATCGATAGTTTTTAAAAATAACCGTCATCGGCCGTAGAATTCTGATTTCTGATCTTGTGTCCACTACTATTCTGTGTTCTGCTAATTTTTGTCCCCAGCAACTATTCTATATTTAGTAGTTCTGACTTTTATAGTTTTATAGTTCTATAGACTTTATACTTGTTTGGATGTATCAACAATCGGCATACTCGCGTTCCCTGGTTTCCTGAAATTTTTTTATAATTGTACGTCTTCCGAGGTTGTTTGTCTTAGTTTTCGTCAAACATGAGTAGTTTCGTACTGAAGTCAAAAGAAAACCGTATGCAGAGACCGACGCCGGTAACCACCGCCGTGGCCTCTAACGGCTCTAACTCGTCGTCGTCGTCCGTGCCTCGCCGCACCGTGGGTTTCGGGACGACCACCGTCACGACTGCGAAACCGAGTGGTGCACAGTACCGCCGATCCGTGCCCACAGCTATTGCCAAGAAACCAGATATACTTCAACGTCCCAAGTTTGGAGGACAACATCTGTCCAACCACGGTTGCAAGCCAGACATCACTAAAAATCTGCCCGTCAATACCGTACAGAAACCACCACCACGACCGTGTGAACCAGCAGCCCAGTCGAGGTGAGATTCTTGTTTTGAATACAGATCAGTGACAATTTTGTTGTTTGAGGAAAGATTTGGGGTTTTGAAAATGTCACTTAGTAGGTACCTGATTTTTATCCACCCTTTACACTGAGATTAAAATCCAATCAGTTAATCAATTAGCCACAAAACACTATGAAACATTTAACTTAAAACTATAATCCGACCCGTTAATATAACAATATAAATATTGCAGAGATATACTAAACTAAAATAATTTTATAAACTTTGTGGTCATTTACAATATAAATACATTTTTTAACATAAGGAATAAAAAATACCATTTACCTATAGCTAAGCACTTGAATTTATACATAACAGGTGGTAGTGGCAATAAGACTTTAATACTTTGGTATAGGTACTAATTTTTGTAATTTCGATAATTATCATTTTTTACTACTTTAAGTGACATTTTTATTTTGAATGTTATATTTATTATTCCACTATGAATGTATTGCTATTTTAAGAAGTGTGTGTTTTTGTTTATTATTTATGAACACATTCTTTAAATTATTCTTTTTCCAACTTTAAATATTATTTTTTAGTTTTAAATAGGTTGGTCAAAAGAACATATTTCTATATAATATTAGTAGTTGGTTCTATAGGCTTCAATATTTATCAAATAACTTCACGGTTCTCGTTAATACTTAGTCTTATTAAAAATATAATAATATATAATACCTATATCTTTTAAAATAAGTAGTAGGTATTATTCAGTAGTAGGTTCATTATTTTGTATGGAGACAACTTTGGTAATAACTTACACTGCAATAATGCTTATTAGCTTTTAACCCAAAATGAATATTTAAGAAACCTACTCTTTTTAATAGAGTAGTTACATAAGTTTTAAATCTAAATTCTGATAATCTCAAATATATCAAGCCGTAACTGGAGGGTCCAAGGGTCCGATTGAATTCTAGGACAATTGGGTGTCTCAAAACACTTTATTGGAATACTGGGAAGTATGACAACTCTAAACTATTTACATTAATACTGGGGAATCTTTAAGGCTTAAAGGTTAAACAATAATTAATAATATAAATATACAGGTTACCTATCTCCCGGTATTTAAATAATCTTGAAATTCCCTCATTAACAATTATTTTTATAGGCTTTTAAAACTTTATTTAAAATAACAATAATAACTAGTTCACAGTAATATTTGTTTGGATTAAAATATTTTAAGATTAGATTAATTATTAATCTTACAATATTTTATATTACAATTTATGAGTATTGAGATGAAGTTAAACAGTTTGTTGCTCATTAGTCATTGATTGACCTATACATTATTCTAAACTATACTAATAATTTTTTTTTTCAGAAAATTGTTCGAAAACATTTTAACCATTTTAATGTACTGTCTTTAATTCTACCCATATTTAAAACTTTTAGTTAGTCATTACTTGATAAAATTTTATTTTTAATGACAATCTTTTGAAATTTAAAATGTCATATAAGAAGGTATTGTACACTTACATAGTTTATTAAATGTTATTCAATTAGGTACTATGTTTTAAAATAGGTTTTTTTTTTAAATTTTCTAGTATAAACCTTGTCTTGTGGCCATAAATAAGTCTATAATACATTCACTTTTTAAAAATATATTACCTTTTTTTTCAGGGTTCCCCCTAAAGAAATATTTAAAATTCCAACTGTAGCTAATATACCAAAAAAGGCTTTACAAGTAGCCAATCCACCGACAACAGTCAATCAACTCCAGAACAATTTGAAGGCAGCCAGTCTTGATGAAAAACCTTGTACTGCTCAAGAAAATAATAAAAACATGGGTCTAACAAATAAAAAAGACGAGTCAGTTTAACATACTTAATAAATCAATTTAGTTTTTAATAAATTATCATTAAATAGTGGTTTATATTTATTATTTAAATAGAATTAAATGGACTTTGGATAATTTTGATATTGGAAAAGCATTGGGAAAAGGAAAATTTGGAAACGTGTATCTTGCCAGAGAAAAGAGCTCTGGATTTATTGTTGCTCTTAAAGTTCTATTTAAAACTCAAATTTTAAAAGCAAATGTTGAGCATCAGCTTAAAAGAGAAATTGAAATTCAAACACATTTAAGGTAAACCCTATAAATTAATTATTTTTTTAAACCTATTACCTATGTAAGACAAAAACCTTATTTTATTTTTATTCCAGACACCCTAATATTGTACGTATGTTTGGATATTTCCATGACGATGCTAGAGTGTATATGATCCTAGAATATGCGCCTAAACAGCTGTATAAAGAATTGCAAGCTCAAGAAAATCATCGTTTCTCTGAAGATAGGTAAAAATATATAAAATGTATAGGATATAGTTATAAATTATAATACTTCGGCCAACAAGAGAACGCTACTGGGCGGTGACCAAAACTTGTCGATTCTCGCTCATTCCCACCACTTAACTTGCTCAAACACTAGCCGCTGTCAACGCGGTCTACCGTTGTATAGCAAGTGGAATGGTAGAAATTTGGATATATAACCGTGGAACTCATTCATTTAGATGCTCCAAGGAGTATAGTATTTGTACAGTTAATAATATATTATTAAACGTTGGTTGAGGAACATGAAACTAGACTATTGGATCAAACATTTCCCACAGACAGAATTCTAAAATATGTTTAGAGTACTGCGTAATATGGATAATTGCATTATAGAGTGTATACTCTGTTTTCGGAGACATACAGTATATCAAAAATAATCAATTTCTTCTAACAGTTGATTTAAACTTATTATGTACATTTATAGAGAAATAATTAATTTAAAATTTGAATTGTAATTGAAAAGAAAAAATGTCTAATTATTTTGTTAAATCATTTAAACATATATTGAATATAATATAATATTATATTGTCAATTACACATTCACAAAATTATTGATTTAAATAATTCTAAAAGCCTACCCATAATTTATTTTACTGAAACAAAAAAATTAATATGTACTACTATTGTGTTAAATAGGGCAGCACTTTATATTAAGCAATTAACAGAAGCGTTAATTTATTGTCATGATAAAAATATTATACATCGTGATATAAAACCAGAGAATCTTTTACTTACCAAAGGAGGTGACTTAAAAATTGCTGATTTTGGATGGTCTGTACATACACGAGACTCCAAGTAATTTACAAAAAGCGACATTAATTTCAATGTTAACACCTTTAATTATGTTCTGCAAATAAATAATAATTTTATTTTTTAGGCGTATGACCTTATGTGGAACCTTGGACTATTTACCACCAGAAATGGTAAGCGGAGACTCTCATGACAAATCTGTTGATGTGTGGAGTGTCGGTGTCTTATTATATGAGATTTTAGTGGGCAAACCACCTTTTGAAGCTTCAACATATGAAGAGACATATAAAAGAATATTAAATGCTCAATATATTTTCCCGCAACATGTTGCTCCACTTGCTCGAGATCTCATATCACGAGTAAGTATTTTAAACATAATTTTTCAATCCACATATTATAATAAATAAAAATATAATTTACTTTTGTTTAGTTATTAAGAGTGAAACCAGAGACTCGGTTACCTCTCAAAGATCTGTTACTGCATGACTGGATTAAAATACATACAAACCTCAAAAAGTAACTAATATAAATTTCAATTTTATGAAATCTATTTCAATTTTAATAAGACTCATTTTATAAATTCATTTTTTCCATCAAATCTGATTAATGTGTAATAAAACTAAATAATTGTATCATTATGACTTTGAATTAGTAACAGTTTTTTGTAAACCACATTTTTTATCCTTTTTTAAATGGTCATAAGTTGGAATTTGATAGTTTTATTATACCTTAAGGAATTAGTTATGCATATTTAATATGAACCATCTGCTAAAGAAAATTATGTATACTTTCATAGTTATAATTTTTTTTACATTAGTGAAGTTGATTAGTTTTTTCTATGTAAAAATAAGTCCATACTAAACTGTGATTTTTAATATATATACCTTGTAAATTTCATGTAATTGAATATTTGTTAAACTAAAAAATTATAATTTGTACATACTATTAATATATTATTATTTTTGACATTCTGTTTAGTTTTTAACATGTTCTAAATCAAAATATTTTTATGATAAATGCAAATAAAAAAAATACTTCATTATGTTGTTTTTTTATGTTTTATTTGTAAAAATCATAACTTAAATAATTTATTATTACATAATATAGTTATTTTTAGTATCCTTGTTTGGTTGAAATGTTCAAACTCATACTTTTCAATTTTTCATTTTCCGTCCACATAACAAGACTTATGCTTTAGGGAAGAAATTTATCTAAATAGTAAATATATAGATTTTAATATAAGTACATATCATAATTTAGCTAACATATTATATTTTTTCAAAATTAAAACAAAAGAAACTCACTTTTTCTCCGTTTTTGACGAAGCAGTTTCTGATCACTCGTCCAGCTGCACATTTTTCAGTAGTTTTCGGATCAATAACAGCTGTAAGAATAAAACAAACCGTCCGATTATCATCCGTAAGCAATATTAGTATATTTTGACCATTTTTCGCGAAACATCAGTCTTAAATTTATCATAACAGTCACAAATGTACCTTCTTTTTCGCAAGTCTCTATAATGGTCACTGCCTTCTTGTGCTCTTCCGGTTGGTTAGCGAAGCGTA
The DNA here is from genome assembly GCA_022818045.1 of Neotoxoptera formosana. Classification (NCBI taxonomy): domain Eukaryota; kingdom Metazoa; phylum Arthropoda; class Insecta; order Hemiptera; family Aphididae; genus Neotoxoptera; species Neotoxoptera formosana. The sequence continues at coordinate 8,867,432 of CM040633.1, read as the reverse complement.
TCCTAGCCATTGCCTTACCGTCTTCCACACTGAACTTGTTATTCTTGATCAAGTTTAGATTTTTGTACACACACTCTAAGTAGCACCTTTGCTGCTCGTTCTGCGGTACCACCGTGTTGCTGACCAGTGCCATGATCTCTTGGGGTGCGTGCAGCTCGTCCTTACACTTGACCGCGATTGTGTTCAACTTCTGCTTCAGAGCCACATGTCCTTCGGTCATCTCCGTAAATTAATAGAATATCATTAGATCGCGTGGTGGCCATAAAAAAAAAATGTTAGATAGGTACCTATAATATATTATTTAATGATAAGTACCTAAGTACTAATATAAGTATATAAAATAATACTATGCACTATTAAGAATCGCATGTATACCGTAATCATTGTAAACTTGTACAATATTAGCTCTTCTGTCAAACATTTAAGATTCGATAAATATGATAAAAAAAATTTCAATTTTATAACAAGACTTGCCAAAAACCCGATTTTTTTTTATTAATTGGTACCTGTAGGTATCATTATAACTATAAAAAGCTATGAATTTGTAGAAAATGTATTATTTTCAACTTATTATGACATAGGCTCACATCTTTGAATTAGGTACAAATGAATTAAATTTTGAAACTTATTTTTTGATATTTTGACTAATTTCCGTTAGCTAAATCTTTTTACACACATTTTATGAATTATTGTTTGATTTTCATCTCATAAAATGTTTACATATTCTGTAGTACAAGTACATGACGCTTCTAGTACTTAATTAACAATTAGATACTTAAATTTTTAATATGTTTAACTTGCTGTTAGGTAGATATTTTTATTTTTTAAATTATGATTCTTTAGTATACTTAATACTTATAATGCATTCACAGCTTTAATTAATAATAATCACTTGAATAGTTCTGTATCACAGTGATTGTGGTTTTTCCTTCGTATTTTATGATTTTTATTATAAAAAATAATATACAATTGCCTTTAGTAAAAATAAGTAATTTTTTTATTCAGTCGATATATTTATCGCTTATTATTATTTATTAATAAAATATTCAAAAACGGAAATATTAAATTCAGTTTAAGCCGCGTGCTTGAATTGAGGGGGCGGAGTCCCTCTTCTTTTTAGAAAATATTTATGCGTACCCCTTCTAAATATATTCTAATCAATAAAACATTTAAATAATCAGGTACTTACAATTTTTTTTACACTTTTGCATCCCCTTCTAATTTTTTCCTAGTTTAAGCACTGATTTTAGGGGTACTTCCCACTTGGAATACATAATTGGGGATAGAAAATCAATCTCCCTATTTCTGCCTATGTATGATGCAGATTATAGTATCGCACATGTTGCAGTTCTGTTTTAGCCCAACGTTTTTAAATATTTTTATACGAGTTAGCTGCTGCAACTGTCATAAAAATATGTATATTGCCTACATTGTATGTACATTTAGTTTCGAATATGATGTCACTCTATAGTTGACAGTTGATACCGAATTTCTTTAAACCTCAATAGTAAAAAGAAATTGTGTGCTCTCGTTCATAGCAAATTATCGTTTTGGAGTGTTGGGTTGTTTTGGTTTTAACTTAGATAATAATTTGTAGTGACTTTACTGAAGGCTTTGGCGTGGTGGAGTTTCCGGTTGCTCCGGGGGAAGACTTAACGACGGCCGGCCGCTCCGTGCCGTTGACGGACGCTCCGCTGGTTGTCGTGACCGTGGCATTAGCTCCGGACTTGGCGGTGGTTGAACCGTGCGCGTGGTCCTTGGCGTACGTGGTCTGTGGGTGACTGGTCGGAGTTGACGACGACTGAACCGGCAGGCGAGTGGGCGTCACGGTTGTAGGCGGCTTTGTCGTACCGCTCTTGTAGCAAGTGGAAATGTTACACGGGTCTGAGCTCTGAAGATGAAATAATGATTTACTTTATTTTTATCGTTATGTCAATTTACACACCAACTGTCTTCAACCTTATTGGATTCGCTATCCAATTTAATATTTTTTTTTTTTGGCGATCCATTATAATATGTGTAATGTGTAGTTTCAAAAATTAAGCCGTCAGGACATAAGTAACCGCTGTACTGCAGTACAGTTAAATTTGAATTCAATGATAAATCATTGTTTGCGATGAAAAACAGACTAACTAATCGAAGATTTTAAGTCTAACTTTTTGGTTACCAGGATCACCAAACAGTTATTTTAATAATAATATTACAATTTTAAAATAGTTTGTTATTTTTTCCCCGATTATTTTATAAAGTACTTTATAAGAATTTTCAATCTTGACCTCCCTATAATACCAACTACATCCAATTTTCTATCACGAACCTCCCTTAGGTACACAGGTACTTAGGTTGACGATCAAAAACTTGTTAACAATTTGGACTTTTAAATAAATAATAAAATATAAAAATTCCTTCTTTGTTAATTGATTTCTATTATTATGGCCAAAATAGTGAAATTTTGAGAAACACACAATTTTGTCACACTTGGGTAAACTGTCATGAAAGAACCGATAGGTATTATATAGGTCATAGGTGTACCATGTACCATGCGATTAGGATTTTAATTTTACTAACCTTGATATCACAATAAATTAGATAATCGTTATATGTGATAATATATTATTATTATTCAGAATTCTAATCTACTTTATACACATCGTGATTCGTGGTTGAGCCTGAGTTATCGAAATAGCTTATATTTGATATCATCAACAGTGTTTTTATTGTGATTGATTAATTAGTGACTAGTGTCATTTTTAACTAACTAAAAATTGTTATGTTTTAAATAATATATCTTGTTTTATTATACTGATCATTGATATGTAAAGATCCCATAAAAATGTATCGTTAGGGGTGTGGTTGTCAGAGACGTATATATAGGTGTTTTGCGCCACACTGCCACAGGTAAGAAAACAAAACGTCTCTCCCCCACACCCACACGGCGTCCTATAATATCAAAATAGATAGTTGCTATACCCTATACGAATTCTCAGCACCCCTTGACCTAAACCTATTATATAGGTACTCCCATATATTTAAGTTTGTTTTTTTAAATCATTATTTCTAGATTAATTTTATTTATTAGTTTTAAATTTTGGAGTCTTGACATTTCGAAGCGAGACAATTGAACGCATGTAAATTCGACGAGTACAACTAAAATTAAAATTGTATTTTAATACTTTGATTTACATATCTTAAAATTAAAAAATAAAAATACAAAATATTATTCATGCTACACTTGTGTTAAATAATAATATGTTATCAACAATTTTTAAATAAATTAAATATTGTTAAAAGCAAATGGACTTAACTTTCATATCTGTAATGCAAATTCAATATCCTTAGTATATTTATTTGAACAGCTATGATTTTGTATTTGTCTCCAAATTGCCTGGTTAAGGTGAAAAATCATCCATGTATTTTCGTGTTTGGATACGCGTATCTAGCATATTATTATATAGTATAAGTGCATGAATAATATTTTGTATTTTTAATCTAAGATAGCCGATAGGTACCTCCTAAATTACAATATTAAAATGCAGTTTTAATTTTACGCTCCGAATTGACATGTGTCGAAATCAGTGTTTGGAAGGAACGAGTTCCAAAAGGAACGGATACCTGAACGAGTTCCTTTTTATTAAAAAAGAACGAGGAACGGAACGAGTTCTTATGTTCAAGGAAAAATAACGAATTATTGTTCGTTCCTTTCGAGTTCCAATTTACACAGATATATAAATAATATTAATTACTTAAAATATACTCTAAGTGGATAACACACTAGGCGATTCGAACGTCGCGATTAATCGCTCAAAATTAAACATAAACGATAATTAATTTATATTGTTTAAAAAAATAAAGATGAATAAAAAAAAACTACAGTATATATTTAATTTAATATTTTAATATTATATATTTTGTATCAGTATTTTTTTTTTTAAACTAAATAGTAAATGAACTTGTAGGTTTGTTTAATTAGTATAAGTATAATTAAAAAGTAAAGTACTTACCGAAGTATGTCTATGAATGAAAAAAATGTATAGTTAAATAAGAATTTTTATTTTATTTGAAACTAAAAAGGAACTAGTTCATTTGAAAAAGGAACGACAATAAGGAACGAGTTCCTTATTTTGTTTTAAGGAACAAGGAACGGAACGTATTCCTTTTTATAAGAAACTCACCAAACACTGGTCGAAATGTAATCGCATCAAATTTACCCGAGTTCAAAAAACATATAGCTATACTCTAAATTTGAATACATCAATAAGCGCCCCGACCTTGGAACATACGTATGTAGATAAGCCACCGGAAAAGTTTCATGAAAAATTCAAACTCAAAACAAAACTGCGCTGCAGCTGCAACCTGCAGGTATATATAAATGTAATGTATAATATTACATTATTATGTACATATACTACATGTGGGTAATAAGTGTAATAATAACCAACTACCCTGCTGTTGACGGTATATATATTATATATTATATATAAATATGAATGGTTTTACCTGCACGGTGGCGACCAGAGCGACCAAGACGGCGGTCGCTGCAGATACCTTCATGATGTCGACGAATGCACTAGGTATACACACAATGCTGCTGCAAAAGCTGATCTCGCACGACGCTGATGATATTGCACTTATAAATGAAACAAAGCCTGCCCGCGTGTGTGTACAATGTTTTACAACTTGACAAACAACCGTAATATTTGGTTTCTGTGGTGTTCGCGCTGCAGTTTATAATGTCACCTGCTGGTACGATGATCTACGCGTGTATTCGACTGACGCCCGGCCGCGGTCCCCGAGGTCTTTTATACGGACCTGGTGCCTTTGTCGCGGTGTTATGATTATGACCTCTGTGCACATTAAATAGCAATGAAACGCAATGTCTCTGAGGAGACCAAATTAACGTGAGGACGTCGATTTTTTTTTCCTCTTGAACGTTTTTTACATAAGTGACGCGTCCTGTTTGCGCGGCGCACGTGATAATTGAAGAATTAAATTGGCACTCCGCATACTATCCGCCGCCGTTCCCAAACAATAATATTATTATATAGTCGTCGTGATTTCAATTGGGGAACAAACGCCGCGACGGCCGTAGAAAATTGTGTATAATAATATATTACCATACGAATTCGAGCGCATTATAATAATATAATATATATATACGCGTGCAGTAAACATATAGACAATCTGGACTCTTCCCGAAAAAAACGAAATACGTTGTATTTTTTAAAGTGGTCTTTCTTAGATGTTCAATTTGGTCCAACATTTGAATACGAAATGACTATTGAAAGCGTCAATACATAGGACACCTGGACACCAGTGTTTGTACGGTGTCTAAACATTTAATTGCAATCTTAAAAAAAGTCTGGCGGCGAATTAAAGCCGTACTGAGATTCGATCAGGGTATCCTTTCCCTAATTTTCTATCCTAACACTACACTACCTACCTAACCTACCGAATTGAATATGTAACGATATCAATATTATGTTATTTAATCAAATTCAAATACATCGTGTTTTTTGCAAAATTCGACAAATTCGACTAATAATAATTTATTATTTATTACTATTATTATTATCATACAATTTTAAGTATAATAGTGTATTATTTTGTATAAGTTTAACGTATATTGTATATAGTTATAACTTATAAGTTAGCATTGAAAAATATTTTTAAGGGGGGGCTCAAGCTTCCAAACTATTTATTTAAAGCTAATTACCTACATAACGAATACCTTACTTATATTATATATATTCATATTTTTTAGACAGCTTCTTGGAGTTTTTTATGGGTGGGGTGGGAGGGGGGGTAATTCCCTATTTGTACTACTGACTGATTGCTTTAGACTAGCGGTGATACAATTCGCTTAAATTGATTTTCCATACAATATTTAGTCATGCAATATGCATTATCCTACATAAGTAGGTACAGTAAAAACTACCAATAACAGACAATTTGTTGGGCGATGGGGAGATATGTTCTCATCTTATTTCCTCCCCGACTGAATAGCTGTCATCTCTAAATAACAGTCAACAGACAACATTTCAGGTACTGAAAGGTTACTGAGGATTATATCTGATACTGAAATTGTCTGCTATTCAGTGGTTTCACTGTATGTCCGTATATATACTATATAGTACATACAGACATTCAGTATGTATATAAGTTTATATTTTCCCGAGTTTCAAACTAGTTAAACACAATTTCAACACTATTCGACATCAAAACGCCATTTTAACACTATTAGTCCAGTTTTATTATCAAGAAACGGTCCAAACACAAAATCACTGTAAAGAATTACTACCCAGTACCCGGGGATATGACTGTACCTACTACCTTTGATAGTTTGATGCATATAATATTATGATTCATGGACTATATGTAAAAAAAAATATTTGATAACTTCATCTGTGTTGATTGGAATGTCCTTTTCACAGGAAATCATCACGAGTGAATCCAACAATATACTATGTATATAATACAATAATAAAACATAAGTTATAATTAACACATTTAATTATCAACAATGTTATTGCATTTTTATATCGCATGTATCATTTTAACTATTCTAGTGGTACACAAATTTACAATAGAACTCGTATTATTGTTATATAGGCACTAGGCAGGTACTCGTAATTTTGTGTGGTGAACATTAAAATGTGTATACCACGACGGCATTGCTGAAATAGTAACAAAATAATATATTATGAGTACTTATAGTTAGCAAACGTGAAAGTTTTTAATTTTATTAATAATTTATTATTCAATATATTAAATTTAAAAGTAAATTTGGGACACAAAACGTATAATATGTACATTGTACATAAAGGTATATGTATATTAAAGTCCAATTATTATTCCGCAATTAGAGTAAAAAGAATTGGGAGGTGGCTTAGTCACCCTAATTACTTACATGTATAACCACCAATGAACTTGGAATAGTGGGCTGGACTTTTCCCAGTCCGTCCCTGATTAATAGACGTACTCTTCTGACAGCAGTTTTTATCGTTATAATTCAGTCACAATATTGCTGTTATAACAGCGAAATGTTAAAACTTAAAGTCTAGATTTATTAATACGTATTTTTACAATAGTTAATTTATATTTATTGTTTTTTAAAATATTTAAACGCGTACTTCGTAATAAGTGAACTCAAAAGCAGCGTCCCTATATAAAATCAATAAAAATACAATGAAGTATTTAGCGTATTTTGCAATTTGTTTTTTTTTTTTTGGCATTAGTAGTAAGTATTGGTGTTTTTGGCCATATATCTTCAGCGTTTAACGCAATCGGTAACGAATTTTCCAAAGTACCCAACACCGTAAAGACTGTTATCAAAGTAGTAGAAAAGGAAATTTCCAAAGTACCCGACACCGTGAACACTGGGATCAAAGCAGTAGAACACGAGATTTCCAAAGTACCCGACACCGTGAACACTAGGATCAAAGCAGTAGAAAAGGAAATTTCCAAAGCACCCAACACCACGAACACTGGGATCAAAGCAGTAGAAAAGGAAATATCCAAAGTACCCAACACCGTGAAGACTGGGATCAAAGCAGTAGAAAACGAAATATCCAAAGTATCCAACACAGTGAACGATGCAATCAAGGGTGTATTCGATATATTTGAATAAACTAAAACTATTCCAATTACATTCACAAAAAAATATTAAATTAACAATCCGTATCATTTTGGGAGAGCAGCTGCTGAGAACTTTCAACATGAACTCGTGTATAAAGAAAACCAATAATACACACTACATTGATGAAACACTATGATTGATGAATATGTTAATTATTATTATATCGGGATAACGTTATATTTAGTTAATTGTATGTAGGTAATAGAATTAGAGGTTTGAGCTGTAAGTGTCTGTATTTGATACCATAATAGATTAAATATACTATAGTCTATAGATAGCCCACGGGCCACGGGCCACGGGTATAGATGATATGGAAACAAGTAAATTAATATCACAACGTCTCAATAGATAGCAATAGTATATATTTTAATGTTTAATCTATGTTGATACCGACAACCGACTATACGCCGGCCGATTGTCATGTGTTTACAATTTTACATAGCGCACAGAATAATTGAGGCCTCCAGCGCAATAACGGACTAACCCATAATTAATCATAATGAGTTATAGGCAAAAACATAAAATGGTATTTTTATCGATAATTTTTAATTTTTAATCAAAAGGCCAAATAATGTAATGGTATTCACATTATTATGCCACACAGCTTCATAATTAAATGCACACAATCATTTATTTGAAAAATATAAAATTACGTCACTGAGGTAGTGACCACAATTAATTAGCTCCTCCGCGTCTCGTTCGCTACCTTAAATGAGGCTATACTTTTGCCTCATACGCGTATTAAGTTATGTAAGGTGGGAATTGTATCAAGATAAAAATATAAGTGGAACTGTTTTATTTTTGTTCAGTTATATGAGCTGTTTAAAACTTTTGCCCCCCCCCCTGTTTAAAAATTGAAATGACGCCACTGGTGGACAATAACGATAATAACAAAGGAATGAGCATATTGTATACAATATATATATATATATGTAAATTGTATATATTTATATACGTGTACAGTGTACATAATGTGCGAAACGCATGCCGTCAACAATAAATTGTGATGTGTGATATATAAAAGACTCCCGTGTACAACAGTCCACACAATACAAGCGCATACTATACGTAATACATTTCTTCGTGAAGAATATTCGTCTGACGTAAAAATGATTGAAATTGATTAAACGGCTCAAGAATAATTCGACGCATTTGTAGCTGCAGGACCGGAGACGTTGCGCATAAATACAATGTAAATATGTAATATAATATTATACTAGGTATAGGTACATCGTACAATATTACAATATGAATACGAGAGTTTCTGAGTACCTACTGGCTACTATAACCTATATAGATGCGACAACCTATGGACATACATAAAATTAATAATAATAATATTATTTAATGAGTGTATAGCCGTATGAGATGTCCGTGAAGTGGCCCACCGACTTTGGCTGATCGATTCCAAAAACTTTTACTGGTTGACCGGGTTTGAACCTTCTTTTTACTCTTTGCCAAAAATATGATCTGTAAATAAATGTAATTAAAAATTATAATTTAAAAAAATTCAACAAGAGGTGAGCTTCGAGAATCACTCTGCACTAAGTACTTATATACATAAGTACAAGGTGATTTTATTTAAGACAGTGAAATAGTGAATACTGCGATTACAGATTTCTAAAAAATAAAACTTAGCGTTAAGTACCTACATCTTTTTCAAAAATTATTATGAAAGACCTCCAGTCTTTCTGAAAAATTTGAGCTATTTGCGCCTACAATAGATCCAACCCATAAATATGTTTTAAAATTCAAATTTTACTTTAGATAATTATTTGAAAATAATGATTTATGTTTTAAGTGGAGCTCGGAAGTTTCAGGAGCTAAAAACGGCAAGAAATACACAAAAGAAATTAAAAATATGAATCAAAATTATTAAAAATTCAAAAAAAAACATCTTGTATTGTTATTAATATGCACAAAAACAAATTTAAAATATAGTGCACAACTTGGCATTTTGACATTTTATTGAACTGAAAAAATAGTTTAAATAAATAAATCTCAACGATAACAATAAATACCTACGTTAAATAATATTGATTTTAAAAAACACTAGTTAGGAAAGAAAAAACTCAATTTTTTTTTTAAAATATTGAATATGCGTTTATTTCCACTAAAATGGACAAAATATGCATTTAAATTTTGTATTTTTATACTCATTATTGTAAAGCTTATCGTCTTTAAATCAAGAGCATATAATAAATATCAATATTCAATTTTATGTCAAATTTATGACTTTTAACTCCCTCACTCGTGCCGAATTCAAAAAACCATTTTAATATGAGTACTATTAAACAATATTATATCAATTCGTTATTTCCTATTTATATTATTGTTATAAATGTATAATACCTATATTCCTCTTCATGACTTTGATACTTATAAAATAAATTTTAATCTTTACCATAATACATATTATGTAGCCAGTAGTTAACTTAGTAACTATAGAAAGGTACTTACAATTATTTAAATACTGCAGAAGTTTACTACCTTTTAGCTCAACTCTGTTCAACTTTATAATTGTGTTATTAATCAGTAACTATTACGGCTCTGCAGTGTCCAATAATAAATAAATAATACCTACATTATAAAACACTCGACGATGATACTCACCCAGATTCCAAATGACTCACCCAATTAATTTAGTTTTTGAGTTACTTAAAATAAAAATTGTTTTTTTAACAAAATCGCCAATCAATTGAATCGTTATGAGTTATGACACGATTATTGTCGATTAAAACAACTGATTACCGGTGGTCAGGAATTTATTGCTACTTAATATATTATATGTATGCATATACATTATACAATATACATAGTAATGGGTAAAAAAAAACGTTGGGTTTTTCCCACAAACGGTATTCCCATGAAAAACACATTAAACCTGTACAACCCACAACCGTGACCGGACTTATGAAACTCGCACAATCAACGTCATTATAGTTGTTGTTACTTGTTTTGCATATTATTATTTTTATACGTGTACAAAATATTAATTTTCCGTATAGCTGTCAAATAATATAGCCCATAGGGCATAGGTAAAAATGTTATATAATAATTCTACTACCAAAATCAATAATTTTCGTATAGACTTCCTATATATGCGAGGTACGCCGCATGCGCATTATACATTTTATACTTAAGTATTTAAACAACCGTTGTCCGTTGGGCGGGTAAGTACGTTTAAAGCGGTGGGTCTTTGTGGGTCCAACCTCTCGCTCCACACCATAATGTTATACGGAAAATGGCTTACTGTTTTAACCGGAATTAAAAAAATTAAATTGAGAGTTATTCAGCAAACATTTTTTAGAAGCAACTGAAATTGGAATGTTGCAGACAAATTTTGCCAAAACCACAAAAAATTACAAATTATTTGGTAGTTGAAAATGTATTAAATGTTCAATTTTTACAGCTAAGTATTGAAACCTTATACAAGGTTCCTCATAAGCACAAAATACTGGAATCAGCAGATCTAAAACAAAAAATAAGAAACACGAACATAGGGAAAAATTAGAAATGTAAACAAAGAATAACGATTTTTGTTTTTTTTTTGCGATTCAAAAATATTTTTCTTGAAGATTTTAAATTTGTACGTATGTTCTAATATTTTATATATTCAATAACTTTTTCAGAACATATAGAAGAATTTTAAAATCAACGGTACTTTTAATTTAATAATTAATTACTGTTATAGCAATATAAAATATATACCAATAATATAAGCTGACAAAACTTCTTCTCTCAAAATTGTTTTTTGTATGCAATGATTTCTATCATTGAATTCAAATTTAACATATAATCAGGAGTGGTAAATTTTTCTGAAGCTAAGTGCCAAAAATTACCCTTATTTTGGTGAGAGTGCTATTAAATTATGGAAACTATTATATAAATAAATTGTTGTTGTTTATACATAAATAACAATAAAACGAAATATGAATATTTTAATTTTTTACGTGCCCTCAAATTGTTATTGCGTGCCATGGATTCACCATTGCTGTTCACTGATTTAGTCGATATAGACAGTGACTTACATCAGTGCCGGGTTAGCGAATATGCCGCCATTTACAACACTTGTATCCATCATCAAAAAAAGTATTATATTAATAACATTATGGTTTATATAACATTATAATATAATCTCATATTATTGAAAAAAGAAAATATAAAATTTTTCTGGTTAGTTGTCAAAAAACAATAAAGTGTAATTAGGTATAAACGGAGTGTAATATGATATAAATATATAATACTTTTTTAATTATTAAAAAAAAAATATAAATAATATAATAAATGCAATGTATTTGGCAAAAATCCTCCCACGTTTTATTTTAACCAATATTATGATGAAATTTAAACTCCCCCCTCCGCACAAAAAAAAATTTGAAAAAATTAATAAAATTGTTGTCTATTGGCAAATATATTTGCTCTGATGATGACATCGCTTGAACACAGACGTATACGGGCTTTAGTAAGTTCGATACCTGTAGATTAAATCGATAGTTCGAAAAATCGATATTATATAGATGAAGTCATTATTACACCCGTTTAGGCGGGATTCAATAAGAGGTGTAGGCTATATTGTGTTATCTGGCAAGCCCGAGAAAGCCCTAATCGTCCAAGCCACCAATCAAATAAATATGTATCAAAAATTCCTCAACTTATATTATTTTAGGCAGCGTTTCTCGACTTTTTTTTTACGACGACACCCTCATTTTGTTCGATAAAAATGGCGTCAGACTTAAAAATATTAACGTATTTTTGAAAAAGTAACAATTACTAACCTATTTAAATTATTACATTAAACATTACCATTTTGTTACAATATAAATGAACACATTTTTTGACGACACACATCGCGGGTAATACGTGACACATTAGTAAGTGTGTCGAGACGCATTGGTCGAGAATCACTGATATTTTAAGGTATAACCATTTTTTTTTTGTTTCCGAGCACCATGGTGCACCTGTTAAAGTTTTCTGGATGCACGCCTGCGACCGATCGGCGGACCACGCGGTCCATATTATAATATCGCAACTCTCGAGTGCATTTCGCAGTGCGCCAGTTGCGAAGTTCACGGACGAATTTGTTGGGCGCATAATTAATGTATACAAGTGAATTAAGGTTTTCGTCGCATATCGGTAATAGTCGTATAATGAAACGTTGCGACGATAACATAATAATTTTTGTTCGAACATATTATTTCCTCTATATCTATAGTCAGATACGCGTCACCGTGATAAATCATAATACTATAACAGTATAGGTACTATAACTCTGTACCGGTCTGGTATAATAGACGAGTATACAGGGTGTCCCAGGTCTATCTGACTAATGCAATAACTTTTACAGCAGTAACAGTAATTAGCAAGAAATAATTTTGAATTTTAATACACTTTGAAAATTGTTTAAAATTTAACGACTTAACCAAATTAAAAGTTTTAAAAGCCAAAATTGTTTTTAAATACTTATTTATGAAATAGCTATCTTAGATTATTAGAAAAATATTAAATAAAAAATTTAAATTATTTATTTTTGTTGTAAAAAAATATAAGATATACAAATTATAGCGCAGAGCTCTACAAATCAATACAATAAAAAAAACTTAAAAATATTGAATAGAAAAAAAGTAATTGCATTAGTCAAATAGACCTGGAACACCCTGTATAACGCATAAAAAAAACAAACTGCGTTATAAGTTTTACGTTTTTTTATGTTTATATTATGCTATCGCCTATCAGTTATCGCATTAATGTTTCGCAAAGAATTGGATATTTCGACGTTTACAAAATATCAATATGCGACTTATATTTTTAATTTTCACCGATCAGTCCGAAATATGCCACGTAACTATAAATTAGATTAGGTACCTACATATGAATATAATATAGTATAATATATAAATTATAATAATTGTGAGTGGTTTAATTCATCCGGGTAAATTCATATATTATATAGATATAGATTATCGGACACTAATTCTAATTAGATATATATTTTTTCATTTGCAATAATTATACGACCTCGAAATTTGTCATAGCTTATTACTTATATCACATCAAATATAAATACACCTGTCAGGGGTGCCCTGCATTGATTACACCCTTGAACATATTTTTGAAACCTAAATAGCTAAAAGCTAAATGTTTTAGGAGCTTTCACATGATTTTTTTCCTATTAGTATATCGACCTCCTCAATCCTCACCTTGATATTTTAATAAATATAGATTATATCATGGATTTAAAGATTTGAATAGATGTATAAAAAAAAACTAATAAACTGTATTCTATCTTAAAAAATTATAAATAGCAATTAAAGACGAAATTGCATAATAAAATAATTTTCCACCATGAAGACATCCTATAAATAATACGCCACTGCTGTCAAACTCTCAATAATAATTCAGAATTAAGTCTATATCTACGTTGGTGTTAATTAGTTACACACTTACACCTAATAACTATATTACTATTGACACTAGTCATATTTATTTTTAATTTATAAAACATTGAACGTATTGGTTGCGTGTACAATATCCATTCAATACAAATATTTAAATATAAGTTAAGTATACTCCGAGGTTCACGGTTAAAATGTTCAATCTTTTCGTCAAGCATTCAAATTATTTGCTTAACATACATTTTTATATAAGCATTCTCAGTTTTATTTATCTTTTAAATTGTATTAGGTATGTAAGTATTTACCATAACAGGATTAATCATATTCATAGGCAAAACGTCATTATCTACAGAGTCATTATGTGTGCTGGAGTTCAATTTACTTGAATTCAGGTATCCAAAATTGAAATGTGTCTTGCAGTCTTGCCATATTTCTAAATTGGTAGGTACGAAACATAACTACGTAAGACGTGAGTAGAATGCTGAGCAATGAAATAATTTTAATTTAGTATTTTTTATTCCAGAAACTATGGTATAAAAATGGTAAAATATCAATTAAATAGATATTTATTATAATAATATGATAAAAGTATATTATTATATTATTTACAAAATCAAATCAAAATAATTGTCACCAACAAAATGAGATTCCAATTAGTTTTATTATACCGGCATGTGACATTGAGTTTTGTGGTAAATTTTTCAAAGACCTATGTCAAATGTCAAAAGAAAAAACCGCACAAGGTTATAAGTGATCACTTAGATCAGTCAACTATAAATAATTTATATTTTATAAAATATCTTCAAATAGTACGCAGTCTTATTTGGCCAATCAAATCGTCAACTGTCAAGCTTTCATACACATTAGTTTGGGTTTTTAGATGTTTTATCAGATACATATTATATTTATTTCAAACTACTGTTGAGAAATATCTTAGTAAAATCGATAAATAAATAAATAACAAATATATACCAACTGCTAATTAGAATTTTCAATATTAAGCAGGCATGGCTCTTGGTTTCTAACAATAAATATATAATATAATTATTATACATGCGTATACCTACAATACATTTATTATTATATCTACTATTATTATTTTATAATTATGAATAACATTTTAAATATTGTGAGAATATTATAATGATTGATGTGACACAATTGAGATTTTAGATTCAATTTCTTTTTCTTTTTAATTGATCCTTATAATTTATTTCGCTTCGACGACTTGACCTTTAGCTACATACATTTAAATTATTATTTAAAATAATTACATAGGTATTTACATATTTTACATGTTGTTTACGAATATACAAATGAAAAACAAAATAAACATAACAAACTTCATATTGTTATACATGACGTTATAATAATAATAATGGTAGTATATGCAATAATTATGGGATCAGTAAGCGACGATAATCGTAATATTATTATAGTAAAATCTATCGTTGTTCAATTTATTAGGCAGCATACAATTTGTGTTCTATAATATTTATCTATAGTTTATTTTGCTGAACAATTAAAAAAAAGCCGAGAAATTCACTCTGCAGCCGTATATATATTATATAGTGATAGTGTTGAACTGTTGAATGTGTGTACACAGTAAGCCACTGTAATTGATATGTTAATAATTTAAATTCAATGATAAATCATTTCATATGAAAAACAATTCTAAACGGAGGCAGCATGTCAGCCTCATCATAGATAATAATGAGAAATAGATATAGACCAATCGTCACTATCAGCATAGCCACAAACGACCGAATTTTTTTGGGAGGGACTCAAGCCCCCCTTCTCCCAAATGTCATTACATCCTTAATAACATATGATATAACTATAGCGTTTGAACTGGAAGGACTCAGCCCTCCCCCCTATTTGCGCCTATGTCTATTAGCGTTCCAAGTTATCAGAATTTGAGGCCAGGTCTTATAACATGGTAATGTGATACCTGTTAAGAAAGCCTCATTCGCCTCTCCTTAAACCTTAGATCATATAAATATGATTTAAGCCTTAAATGCATGCTTCCCCTCCGAGACCATGGCCCAAAACATAAAGTCGTGGCCTATCCATTAATTCTTTATTATCAATAGTCAGCCTATACTATTATAGTTTTATACTACAGTTCCTAATTTCCTATATGCAGCTATGCAAGTGTAATCATGTTATCACTAAATACCTAGCTATAGTAACTAAAATCAATATGTGTTAATAGAAACTATTTTATAGGTACTTAAGTACTTTATTGCTTAAACGTACGACATCTGATTACAAATACATAACAATCATGGTAACAGTGACGCCCAACTGCCCAAGACATATTTTTTAAATGTGGCAAGACATCATTTTACCCACCCGCCCTTTCCAAAACTCAAAATTGAATGGTCTTTTATTAGTTATACTAACTGTTAATATTGGTAAATATTAATATACCAAGGAATAGGTGTCATCGGAGCTGGAAGTGGCTTAAGCTATTAAGAAAGAGATTAAATGACCGAATTTAATCATAAAAGTGACCAAAAAATGACCTATGTAAGTATTTTTCCCAACGACTTTCTGTTATTAAATATTTTTCTTTGAATATTGTTCTTCCCTTATTTTCAATGTGTAGCACCTGCTACAGGGTTGGGCGCCACTGCGTCGTAAATCGTAATATATTACATTTTAAAAAATGAATTGACGTTAACTCGAGTTTAAATTATGTTAATGAGAGAAAATAATGTTAAGGTCTTAAGGATATGTTTGTAGAAATCGCGAACAAAATTATTAGATACGATCGAATATACGATGCATATTTAATGAACTGTTTATGTATAAACAGTAAATGATACATGTACAGATAAACGGTAAATAAAAGTTTGAAAAACCATAGACGGTTTTAATTTGTTTTGCAATTAGTAAAATAATTCACCTTCGAAACGTACAGAAATTGATTTGAAAACTTAAACCTACCTACATAAATATAGTGGCACAATTAATGATTTGTTTTCATCTATAGATGGCTGTGACTGTATATGTATATACTATATAATTTAAGTAGTCTACACGGTGATGATGCATGTATATAAAATCAACCTATATATTATGCAGGTGTCAGGTGTACGGCATTTTTAAAAGTTGAAAGTATAAGTTTACTACATTTTATTTTAATATAATATATATCAAAAGAACAAATTTGTTTAGAAATATTATACCTATACTATGTGGGTATGAGTATTGGTATACAAAATATATAGTAGCTATCTATAACTTAATGACGTTTAATTTTGGTTTCAATAATAATTAGTCGATTAAAATTCCGAGAAAGAGCTGATTTTACCAATCAATATACTTATAAACATTTTTAATGACTAGTATATTACCTACTATATTCACATCGCAGAAACGTAATTTGTTTACTAAAGTAAATTTTAAAGCTATTGACCTTAATGTAAACGTGCGGACTTTTCATTAACAAATATAAATGTAGGTACAAAATATATTGATATAGGTGTACCATTGTACCTATTAATTATTATATCTTCGCGTTTAAACATAAAAGTAATTTAAATTTTCAAAAATGTATATCATAATATAATATATTGATTTAAGACTTTAATTAAAAAAGGGGGAAAGTAGATAACCGCTTTGCTGTACTGCAGTAGAAGTGTAATTATCGATACATTGTGTAGTTCACTGTAATGGATGTGTTAAATTTGAGTTCAATGATAAATCATTGCATATATACGAAAACGATTCTGAGCGGAGACGGTCTGTTAGCTTATATTACCATACAAATATATTGCTATTTGTTACTAACTATTATAGTAATTTATTCAACAATAAGTAATACACTATATGTAGTCACTAATATAGTGATACGGCATTTATTTAATATATATAATAATCAGACGTTTCCTGACTGGCTTAATGATCAACGTAGAGTCTAAACTATGATAACTGGAGACTTGACATTTTCATGGTACCTTCGTATACCACGTAAGCCAGTAAGCCAGTATTAGGGTAAGGGTACACTAAGAAAGGATTATCCAAAATTCGCGTTGTAAAAAGGTGCTCCCCACACAGGGATTTTGAGATTCACGATGGAAATAGACTTTTTTTTTAAATGGTTGCCATTGGCCATTTGAGCAGATGAGGTATAAGCATGCATCAATCGTCTAGTTTATTTCATCGAACAAAGAAATTACATATTAATATAAATAAATAAAATGATATAAGATGATTGAAACTCTAAGTTTTTTACCAACAGATCCAAAAAATACTATAGATCGATTTCGAAGAAAATTTCAGAGATTTGTTCTTAAGTATATCAGGAAAGCTAAGAGAATAGTTTGAATCACGCTTGGAAATAAATTTGGAACTATAATATTTGAACTGAGTACACGTTGCAACCGAGATACACCGATATAACACCGTATTTTATATTTGTTCATTTTTCCCGGGCGAAGTCGGTTGTATAGCTAGTAATAACTATGGCAATAGCAAATTAATCTAAATGTTTAAAAATGTCATTGTGTACAAAAAGTTTAATTATAAACGTATAAGTTTCAGAAATATTTTTGAATTACCTACAACAAAATTACTAAAATCGTTATTTTTTCGTTTAAATATCTAATGCCTTCCAAATTGAACTTCAAATGCCTATATGTATCTTTAACATTATTAAATTTCAATTATAAAAACTTATGAGGAACTTGTGTAAAATTGCAAACTATTTTTTATCGATATTTATAGAAAAAAAAATAAGAAAATTGACAAATGTTTATAAATGACTTAAAAAGTCTATTCATAGAAAGTGCTAGTATAAATACATTTGGTGAAAACGATTTCGCCGTAGACTGGTTTTGTGTAAAAATTCCCGTTTTTCCTTGATTTTATTTTTTGTTCTTACCGATTATTTTAAAAAACACTAGACATTTTCTATTTTTACTTTTCGCATGAGTACCAATTATATAGATCCTTTTTTCATTAAAAACCACTCTTAAAGTTGAAAGTAGAAGTATTTTTTCTACTTCCTTTTGGGTACACTGATTACTAACACAAAAAAACACAGAATCTAAAATTCCATACCTAGCAATAACTATAATAACTAATATTGCACTTCTTTTTTTTTATTTATTAGCTTTTAGTTACAACTATATTATAGCTCGACAATTATACATACATCGTAGTTAATTAACAATAAGAAAATAGTAATCATTTATTATATAAAAAATATTTCACTTATATTAGTTTTATGTGTTGGTTTGTGGTTATTCCTTATTGGTTATTAGTTTATTACTGTTATTAGTAATAATAACTCATTATACATATTAGTTATCTACGTATTTTAAGTATCGAAACGTGTTTTTTTTTTAATACTTTCTTGGTAAGAACTATCTACGAATTAAACAAAAATGATTTATAGAATTTCTGACTTATTTCAGATGTAATCTAGGATGTAATAAAAATGTACAACGTTCTGTTCCGTAACGTTTTAAAATCATTAAATGTTAGTTTTTCTTAATTTTTTGTTGAAATTGCCTATATTTAACCCCTTAAAGTTGCACCCTCGAAAAGAATAATATGAGAAATGTACAATAGTTTTAAACATCCTAGACGGACCCCCGCAGGGCTCAGATACGGCCTTGGTTTTTAACAAATAACAATTAATAATCCGTTTAAATAATAGAGTAGACCAACGCATACTTGCAGTAATATATTAAAAGTTTTCCCAACAGAGGTAAATCTAAACGTGTAGATATATAATAATATAATGTTTATGGTTGTTGAGAATATCTAATAATAATACCTAGATAATATAGTCATATATGAAAATACTAATATATAACTAAATAGAGAACGTATACGCGTTAACTAATAATAGTATAATGATGCACTACTAATAATAATTATACATTTAGGTACAATTTGTAGGTACCTACGCATAGATATTATATCTGAGCGACCGACCACTGCAAGCCAATTTAATCGGTTTTAGTTGACGTCTTGACGTCAGTTGTTGAATTATTGCTTGGAAATAATTAAAATAAGTGAGGAATGAACGCACATAATATTAGTACTAAAAACAAATATTAAATATTGAAAATCGCACCAAATGCAATTTATTGTATAGCCCTCAAAGTCAAAGGTATATAATTATGTAATATGTAGGCAATGACGTCATAACGATAACTTTACTACTATTATGTATATAGACATATAGTTATATCTTATATATAAGACTTATACTATATGTAATACTTACATATATGTACTTCTACTTTTTTTGCAAGACAAACACTATAAATATGCACCGCTGCACTGCTGCGGGTGGTACTTGGGGAGAGGATTAGGAACGGAAAATTGAAATAAAGATTATACATTTCGGAGCAATGACGTATACATAAACTTATCATTTGTATTAGGTACCATATAATTACTACCTATTAGGTAGGCGTACAACCTAAATCGAATCAAATAAAGTTATACGGATAGTTATAAAGATATATTAGAAGTTTGTATCTCCAGAAGACATCCCTTAATATATAATCCAAAAAACCTCAATTATTTGAAAACATGATATTTAGGTATATTTAAAAATGCAAAAAATCAGATTTTGAATAACTGCATCATAACTTCATCATTGAAGAAAAAAGGGTGTGAGCATCCTTGCAGGTGAATCACCGTGTACAGTATAATCTCGATTAACCTCGTGTGT
This sequence comes from Neotoxoptera formosana, assembly GCA_022818045.1. NCBI lineage: Eukaryota > Metazoa > Arthropoda > Insecta > Hemiptera > Aphididae > Neotoxoptera > Neotoxoptera formosana. The sequence continues at coordinate 8,846,701 of CM040633.1, read as the reverse complement.
CTCGATTATCCGTGTTCGCGATTAACCGTGCTCACTCTTCCGAAAATGTTCGTAGTACCTACCTATATATACAATAATATGATGCTCGGGAAAACGTACCTGCAAATACGTAATGAGTAATTACTTTCCTGCGCAAACATTTTAGATAGAATCGAGTGATGACATTGCTAAATACAATTTAGCCATGATTCGTGCAAATACGAACCTAAATAATTATACATAAGGTACCTTACCTTACAAACCAAGTCATTATAAAGTAGGTACACAATTAGTACCTTATGTTATATTTATATCTCCACATATATTTTCAGTCATTATTATCCCGCAAAAAATGGGTTATTTGTACCTATCATGGACGATAGAAGAGATATAATACCTAACATTTTGAAACCGGATATATTTGGTATGTTGGTAAAAATTTGTATTGAGATGTACCTAATTGGGACTAATAAGTTTGAGAGCTGTTTTTTTTCAGTTTTATTATAGGTTGGTCAAAACTTTTGACCCATTTCAAAAACTTAAACGACGTTACTGAATAATTGTTAGTCGTGTAATATTCTCATTTCTCACATACTATAATAAGGTGATTAAAATATATGAATTAAAAATATTATTATCACTCATACTGTCATCTGTCATAGACTTTAGTAAAACACTAAATACTAATAGAACAATAAATTATAAATTACTGATGGTTGTTACCAGTGGCGACGCGAGAGGGTTTTTGTGAGACACTTGTCTCACAGCTAAAAGGGGTGGTGGGTCTGTAAGTGCCTATATAGTGGCTAGTCAATACACAAAAGTCAAAAGTGTATTGTACAGTAGTCAGTGACACAAAATGACACCAAAATGATACGCAAATTAAATAGGTGGGTCTTGTGTACTGCAACTAACATATTCTTGCCTCACTGTCGAAAAAGTTCGCGCCGCCACTGGTTGTTACTATTACCCCTTTGTTGAATTTGGCGGGACACAAGAACGATATAGTGTGTGCGTATTTATAATAATACCTATATTTATAAATATATTATTATTATTGTTTTATTAGCGATTGGCGCTTTGAAACACGTATACGAGGAAACGATAATGACAATAGGGTTGTTTTGTGCTCACGTGTTATGCACTGCACACTTGGGAATGAAATACGCGTCTATGTCGCTTGTCCGTGGCAATAAATATATTATATTTTAAATCACCTACCCCCCCCCCCAAAAAAAAAATAGGAATAACTAGTAATCTACACCCACACACCAATGGCACTGAGCTAATAAAAAATGTAGGTGGTGCAACTGCGACTGAAATATTCTTGTCTCAGTGGAAAAAACGATCACAATGCTACTGTTTTCAGTTTTACTTTAAGAATATTCTGGTTGATATGTGTACACGAGACACAATATTCTAATATTTTATAGTCTATGCATGATTAAATACATCAATATTCATATAGATGTACCTTTAACTCCTATATTAGTAAATAGTGACAATAAAAAATATAATGAGTACCTACAGCTTGTGCTCTGTAGAGTGTAGACTGTAATGTAAAATAGTAATTAACTCTTAAAAAGGTCGGAAAGTGGGTACCGCTCTACTTTACAGTAGGTATCAAGTGGGTCACATTCATGGACGTGTTAAATTTGTATTCAATGATATAAATCATTGAATACGAAAAACGATTCTGAGCGAAGACGGTCTGTCAGCCTACATAAAACTATAAGGGTACCTATTTTAAGATATTATTGCTATTAAAATAATTAATTTTATAACTACCCCCCCTGCGTTCGCCCCTGATCCTTAGCTATAAAAACTGAACATTTTATCATTTTTTAACTACTAAACAATTTTCAAATGCTCGATGATGAATTTCGATCAAAATTTGAAGTTTAAAATTGTAAATGCTTATAAAAAAAAAATTTTAACAACTTATAAAAAATGTTGTACTCAATGTTCAAAAAATTCGACCCAACGAAATTTGTTTGTTGTTTTTCGCGACGCGTTTGATAACTATGGGGAATTTTTTACTTTTGACTCGTTTAATTCCAAAACACCAACTATAGATTCACTTTCCTACCGGGAAAGATGCTGATGAATGAAATCGGAGCACTTTTACTGCCCTTAAACGTGTTGACAGACACAGAAAAAAACGAAAAAAACACATTGTAAATTAAATACATTCCTCGCTCCGCTCAGAATCTAAAAGAGTACAAACCAAAGAGGCCCCGAAACTTCCTAGTTGACTTACAATATACCACAATGCATTGTACTTTTGGAAATCAATTGGTATTTTCATTAGGTACCTATATCGTATATATATTTTTTAATTCTATTCGTTTGGTCGGTTGGTGTTTACGTTTGAGTATTACCACAAACTAAAATACCTACTACTTATTTAATAAAAAAATATTAACTTTGCTTAAAAAAAACCTAAATAAAGTACTGTCTCGTGCCTCCTAATATTTGAAAGTAGGGGTGGGCTTTAATATCTGAAAATTTAGTTGAGCCCCCCACCGAGGCAAGCACTTCAGTCATTTTAATCCTAAAGTGAACAGTCGTTATAATTTTTGTCCCCACCACCAAAGTAGTAGTTGGAATACATTTTCGGGGGAGGGGGTTGAACCCCCACCCCCTAAATACGGTCTTACCCATTAAGTTTGACATAGTTGATGCTTAGTTGATTTAATATGTATTATTTATATAATATTATACATTTATCATTTATGTATACCTAACATCCTTATTTATATAGGTACCTACTGATGAAAATATGCAAAACAGATTTTGTTTTTTTCACTCGTATTGGTTATTTATGATTATTTGCATCAGCTTAGGTAATTATTTTATAATAACGCGTAGGTACCTACACGAAACAAAAACAGTCCAAGACTGCAAGTGGTTGGTAAAATGTTGGTAATTGGTATTCATTACACTTGTATAATTGTTATCTAATGTTATAAATCTAAACGTTTAAGATATTTTGTCGTGATTTTACAATATCGCGACGCGCGAGGTCGATGTAAAAGACTTGAGAAACGACGAGCCAATAATAGTATAACGATTAAAATGTCCAACACAATAGTGTGTATGAATTATTCAATACATATTCAATAATATCATTCATTCGCTCTAATACTTCAAAATATTAACTAGTGTGTTATGTCTAGTCTATGTTATTCATTATTTTACCTACGACGTATTTAACACACGTTGCGTAAATTATTATACTTCAAACTCCATACTATATTGCAGACGGTATAGCGTTCGTCGTCGACATAGTAAAACAAAAATATTAATAAAAGTTTTTTTTCTTGTTGAAAGCCCTCTCTCGCGCATTTCTGTATCGCGAGTTCACGTTGTTGTTGCAATATGGACGTTAGTGATTATTTATCGAGTCCGGGAAAAAAAAAACAGAACCACTGCATCGCACTCCAGCGCAGGTAATAATAATTATTATCATATTATATTATGAATTGTATTATTATTGCACGTCGAATACCCACGACGAAATGGAACAGTAAAATGGATTACAATCCAATTTATATAGGTACAACGCGCAAAAACGAGTTTTTTTGTTACGAGCGCCCGATGTGTGTGTACCTATAATAAAATATATAATTTATACTTATTTAAAATATACTGTATGATAATTACAGGAAAACAAAAACAAAACGAATCATTCCTGAACAAACCGCTGTACGGATATATATATTATATTATAATATGTATATAACACGCTCCTGCACACCACTGCCCCACCACTCGGACGTACACACACTGCTCACACACGTCAGACCTTGACCATTATATTATCATTTCTACTACTACTACCACTGTAGTAATACTATTATAGGTAGGTACGAGTATTATTATTATTATTATTATTATTATTATTATTAATATTGGATCGAGAGAATCGATGATCAGTTACGTTTAATGAATTCACGCCGCACTACGTGATCTCCACATTCTCTACGTATAGGATACCACCGTCGGACCTACTGCAGAGGTATATTTTTATAGTATTAAAATAATATTATTGTATCATAATTTATATAATATTTGAATAGTGTAGGTACCAGCTATGCCTATAATATAGGCACGTTTAAAATAAGATTTTTTTTTATATAATGTAATAAGTATATTTACTTACACGTATTATTATTGTTTACAAACGTAGTTTTAATATTATTATGAGAATTACACTACCACTGCAAAGCCTCGTATTTATTATTATACACAATATTATATAAATACATACAGCAAATTAATTCCATATTTCCATCCCATGTCTAATGAAACCAAGAACAGAGTCAAACTTGTGATCAGATGATCATCAATTCTTATTAGGATTTTACTATACAGTATTAAAATCATGCTTGTGACACTGGACTTGTGAAGAAAAATGTTCAGTATAAACAAAATATATATAATATGTTACTGGAATTCAATTGGTCTTTCTATTAATAGTTTATCATTTGGTTTCAACAGTGATTTTTTTTTTTAGATGTGGTCAAAAATGTTGCTGTTAAGTTTAAATATTTACATTCTGTTGTCAGTAGTGGATGGCAGTAAAATCATTTTTTTGGATACTGTGGTGAAGAAAAATCCACTTAATGAGACCGTAGCTATGAATGAAACTGGAACTCTGAATGAAATTAGACCTATGAGTTCTATGTTCTTAGAGACAATTACTAACGCAACTAAACCTATGAGTTCTTTATTCCTAGATAAAATGACTAATGAAACTAAACCTATGCATATAAATACAATGCTTAATGAAACACAAAATATGAATGAAACTAAACCTATGCATATGAATACAATGATTAATGAAACACAACATATTATGAATGAAACTAAAACAATGAATGAAACTAAAACTATGAATGAAACTAAAACTAAGAATGAAACTACTCATCAACACCTACCAAACTCAACTTCAAATAATACAGACGTAAATTATTTTCTCTTCTAAATTTATATTGCATTTGTTGGTAATTTTATTTTGAAATTTCAGGTATTGACACTAGGTTTATATGATGCGACATTGAATATTGACAGATCAATTGAACATTTGCAATCACACAGTCCAAATCATGATCAAAACATAATTATATCACCGATAAGTATAGCGGCTGCTATGTCACTTATCCTTCTGGGAGCTCATGGTGAAACCAAAACAGAAGTTGGTAAATTGTTTGGTTATGATGAGAAAACAATAAGCCATTTATCTGATGGGTAAGAGTTTGTACAATTTATCTTGTATAATTCTAAAATGTTTTTTTATATATTATAGAAATAACCAAAATTTCAAGGGTTTGGGAATATTATTAAATTACTTCCAAACCAACTCTGGCGAAAAATTGGGCACAGAAGTTAACCTAGCAAAAGCAATGTTTATTCAAAATGGCTATAATATTTCAAAAAATTTTATAAAAGCAGCTGAAGATTATTTAAATTGTGAATTGGTAACAGTTAATTTCAAATCAGATGGAGAACACACAAGACACATTATAAACCAGTATGTCATGAAGTTTTAGTTAGTTCATATTTATTTAAACATTTCAGCTTTAATTATAACTGTTTCATTTTCTTAAATTATCAAATATTTATTTTTTTTTAATATATTTATATAACCTATGAAAAATAATTTATGTTTGGTTAGTTCTTCCCATTTTTATATATCATATTTCTATCATTAGATCATTATTATAAATGCATACATTTATTTTAGATTTTTACGGTATAACTATATAAGTTTGGGGCATATAATTAATTACATGATTAATTTATCATCGATTTTGAATAATTTCACTAACTAGATTTTAGAATCAAATTGTATTTATTTCATGTAATATTACATCATATTATTTCTTAGTATTGATTTAGTAAATGTTTATTTTTGAAATTTATCAATTTTGAATTATGAATGTAGTTTTCATAAACTTAAATCATCTATAAAGTTTTCTTTTGCTGAACAAATAAATGAATTACATATTATCATCATTTTATTTTTGCCTTATCATAATTATATTATTATTTTATTGCGGTAAAATAAAATAATTCATTAGTTACTCATTTGTTAATGGAAAACATTTAGTAAGTTATGTACACAAAAAAAGAAGATACCAAAGACTAATACACCAGGCTTTATACAACTTATTTGTTATTAATGATGTAAATTAAAACTATAGAGGTATTATGTGTACAATTAAGTTTTAAAATATTTATTTTAGCACAGTGATTGATTGGTTTTAAAATAAGTTTTAATTAAATTAAAACTCAAAACAATATTAGTATTTAGTACTTACAAACACATTTATTTTAAATCAAAATTTCAAAGTTAATTTAATTTTGAATAAAATACATCTCTTTGATTTTGAATGTTTAATAAAATTGAATGAACTGTTTTTTTTCTATTGTGGCGATTAACAAGTTTTTTTATTTTAATAGATGGGTGTCTAATCAAACACAAGGAAAAATAAATGATATATTGACCGAAGTTCCTCCAGCTAGTACTAAAACTATTATTGCAAGTGCTTTATATTTCACAGGTGAATGGGAGAACCCATTTTTTATCAACTATACCAGAATGTAAGTCAAAGTATTTAAAATGTATATTAAAATATTAACTATAATCAATATTATGTTTTATTTTAGAAAACCATTTTGTTATGGATCAGTCACTGGTGATAGAAAATCACCCAGGCAAAACAAGGATTGCATATATGTCCCTATGATGGTAGGCAGCAGTGAAGTATTGTATCATAAAAATGAAGAATTAGAGTTTAAAGCGATTGGACTACCATACAAAGGCAATAAATTTATAACATATTTTGTGCTTCCTGACGCAAATGTCAGTTTAAGCAGTTTAGTTGCAAAAATGAATGGAAAAACAATCAGAAACATAACCAAAAATGCAAAGCTCACAGAATTCACATACTTTGTGCCTAAAATGACTCTTAAGTCTTTGATCAACCTACGACCAGTTTTGCAGGTACATATTTAGCTTAGTTTTCAATATAGTTTGACTCTAATGTATCTGTTTTTGTTTATAGAATTTAGGAATTAACAAAGTGTTTGACCCTTCAAAGGCTGATTTATCAAATATGGCTACAGACCCGGGCGCTTTCATTAGTGACATTTTACACCAAGTTGAAATCGATGTCAATGAAATTGGTACAGTAGCATCAGCGGCTACCGTAGTGACTATAACAAGAGGAGGCCAGACTACTTTTAATGTTAACAAGCCATTTATATTTTTTATTCATCATGTAGAAAGTGATACAGTAGTATTTTGGAGTACTGTATATAAACCTATGCCATACTCAATGACACCACCAATTTCAAATTCTTATAAAAAAACATAAAAACATAAATACCTATTAGTGTAATTTTTTATATTTAAAATTTTTTTATTGTAATCTTGAATACTTATACAAATATAATAATATATATGTTATGTTACTTCACAAATGATCAGTGCATTTATCATCATGAAAAAATTTACTTTTTGGCAAATGTTATTTTCATTGCATGAGTAGGTGTGATCTTGAAACCATTTAATGAAAGCTTGGCAGTATTTGATTGGTGTTCATTTTCAAATTCAACAAAAGCAATATCGTGTCTGTTTGGTACAAGTCGTACTTCTTTGAATCCAGGGAACCTACAGAAATTAAAACAATTCATATTATGCTCAATCATATACAAAACAATCACACAAAACATACTGGTTGAACAGCATAGATAACATCATCTCAGTCGTTTCATCAGGAAGGTTAGTCAAGAAAAGAATCTGGTTTGGCGGTTGTTCGGGTACATCTGTTGAAGAACAAGGGTTAGTTTTGTTACAATAACAAGACAATCAGTGCAAAACAAGAAGTATAAATAACACTCACTACCACCAGCTATACCTCCTGGGTTGTTTTGTTGTGCTAAGGCACGGGCCTGTTCTTTAGCTGCTTTACGTCTCTTTTTTGCTTCTTCATCATCCTTGGGCTTCTTAGGTTTTTTCTGGCGCTCAACAAAAGTACCTTTCATTTTTGCAATTATATCTGATTCTGATTTAGCAAATTGTATACGCTGAAAATAAAATAAAAATTATTCTCCTAACTCTGATACTGTATTATTCAATTATATACAGTATAACATTCAATTTTTGATTAAGTTTATTGAACATTGGTATAATATCAGTGTATATTACAAATAGGTTTCGTGCTTTGGAACTTATACCATATGTTATTAATCTTGATGATTAGAAGTTAAATGTCTCGAGTCTTTTGGTATGGTGAGTTAAATTTTATAAAATATATATCAAATTTAGATGAACAATTAAGATATATAGAAAAGAATATCTGTTATAAGTGTAAGTAAAAAACATTATTCAATCAAATTGTTAGTAATAAAAACTAGATGAAACATTGGGATGGAAATAATCTATTAAAACTGCTATTTTTATAAAATGTATTAAAATTATAAACACAATTTTATTTTGGAAAAAGTTTGTAAAGACAAGACTGAAGAAATTATATTTAAAGTACTAGTTATTTCAAAAGAGTATTTTACTATTAATCAGGTGCGCACTTTTGTTTCGGTAAACAGTGATATCAATAAGCCAGAAGTATCGATGGTATTATAAAATATTACTATAACATCTTATTGTTCCAATTATAAACAAAGCACTATTAATTATTATTTTTCAAAAAATAGTCAACATAACATTTCTAAAATATGATAAAAATACACGTAATATAACATTTTGGTATTCTTGTCGTATGTGGTATACCAAGCACTTGTCATCAATGACCGCAAATAAGGCATAAAATCATGCGCGGTAGTCGATAGACAAAAAGTGTGTGGTGGACCGCATATGACATGTAGAAACAAGCAATAGACAGCATATGACAAGAATACCAACATTTTTTTTTTAACTAAATAAATAAACTTTGTAATCTGAATTTAACAATATGATTTTGTAGGTTTTGTAGATTTTGTAGGATCATCATAATGTATAATTTATTAGGTATAAATATCTTACCATAGGCTTATCATAGAATGGAAATCCTTGCATTGCACGTAAAGCATTTGTAGAACTGGTTATATCTTTGAATATAACAAAAGCTTGTCCGTTCATTTTAATACCTTTCATTGCTACAATATCGAGTATTTGACCAAATTGTGAAAATATTGCGTACAGAGATTTCTTTAGGTCTTTAAAAATAAATATAAATATAACATTTTAAATAACATATGTTTTAAACAACTATTATTCTAAATCAATTGATTACAATAAAAACTTACCATCTTTTTTTATTTTTTCATTTAAGTTGTTTATATAGATGGTATGATTTGGACGGGTGTCCAACATTTTGACAAAATTTCTTTTATCTAAAAATAATTTTGTCAATTAATACAATATAATATAATACAATAAATAAAATAAGATGCTTATACTGACTTAATATGTATACTTAAAGCGTTTAGCCAATCTAAAAGTTAGGTACAGAATAATATTAAAAGAATAAGATTTTTTAACATACAGAACGATTTTTAAAATGTAAAAATTAATGATGAATATTAAATACTACAATTAATCAAGATATTATCATAATACTTAATAAATACTCTTTTAACTGTACAATTTGAAATGTATAAAAAGTCATCATCAATGTGTGTTATTGAAGAAGTTTTTGCGAATTTGTTGGTCAAATAAAGACACGAAGAGCATAGAAAAAGAACATTATTCAATCGAGGCGATGCCGGAAGTACCGTTAGGTTGAGAAGATTAACGGGCCAAAGGCTCGATGCGGAATGTCGGAATGACGTGTTTTCAAATATTATTTTTTAAGAAAACACATCGCCGACAACGTTGTCGAAGATGAAAACCTCAAGTCCTCGCTCGTACTTACCTAATCAACTATGTGCAGACGAAGATATTTCTCTGGTGTTGTGAGGAGACGGTAAACAAAAAGAAACCGAATGGCACGAAAATTTATCCGTGGGATAAACAATTCACTGTCCAGTAAAAACTTAAAATAAGACAATTTTCAAGTTCGGCTTCGGCATCCGGAACTTTGGTAACGATAACGAAAATACGAAATGCACATCATAAACAAAACGGCGTCGGCTAATCAAAATCAGGCTGGCCATCGCTTGAAATGGAAAATAATAATAATAATACACTGTGCGTTGCAGTACACCGTACACGCAGTACCGTGCAGTGTCCTATAAGTTATCCTCATACAACCGCATAACCCCCGAACTCGTACTATTCCCGACTACCGAGCCTCGTAAAATAATTCCACATTTCCACCATTCAGAAAGAACTAAAGAAGTTTCACTTCAACCGCGCGTACTTGCAACACGCACCATTTTTTTTTTTAAGAGTAGCTTGGAGCGATTGCTCCTTTTTTAATTTGATTAATGCGGCCACTATTTTTTTTTTTTATAATTTGTATTCATATTGTGTAGGTACGTCATTAAGCCACAATCAAATTTTAGCCTAAATATAAACAAAAATGTTTTAATATCGGGTGTACGAGGATTTAAGAGAAAATATAGAGATTACATAGGTAACAATAATTATAGCTAATAGATACACACGCGTACATGCCATATGTGTGATTTGTCGTTTTGACAATATGGAATTGTTATTATTATTTGAGTTTTTATGTGAATTATGATATGAATGCAAAAACATGCCTATACCCAGGTAAAAAACAACGGCTTTAGAATTTAGATACTCATATCTATATTCGTGTTACTATTTAAAAAAATTAAAATTATACTTAAATATTGATGACTGGAACTCGGTAGTACCTCAGTACCTGTAAAATAAACTACCCTTATTTTATATATTAAATCATAATTTAATACTTATATTATTTATTTATATACTACTGTATTGGAGGTATTGCTGTATAAACGACCAACACACCTAATATAATACTATATTATCACGTTGTAGACCAACACTAAATGGTGATAAAAATATAATACTTAATATTATTTTAAATAAGTCCCATTAGTCATATTTTAAGGGGTATTCTTAAAAGACCGTATGATCTATAACGGTCCTTATATTTTCTTATTCCCAATGATAATTAAGTAATGGTTAGTTTTTAATTAATTAAAAATATACTGACCATGTTAAATATAGAAATAGATATAGTTAATTGATTATACATAGTACTATCTATAATCAATGATATAGTTCATGTTTTAAATCAACAACAATATCAACTTAAAGGAAATAGTTATGGTATAATAAAAACAAAAACAAAATGATACATTTTTTATTTTTTTATTTAAAATCCACTAGTATACAACTAAAATAACTCAATAAATTACAATGATAAAATAAACAATTTTTTTTATATTGTAGTTAAAAAATGGAGTGAGTACGGTGTTACATTTTACTATTATGGAGTGCATCATTAATTTTTATATGATAAGACCTATCATTTTTAAAATAAAACTGTACAATACAAAAAAGTTTGTTGGCACCTTACACCCACTTTGAATGCACTACAAACATGTGTCATAAATCATAATAAATACAAATAAAAAGACTATAAATGTACAGTCCTACTTATGGGTATTTGGTATTCATCTTAATTCTTACGTTCGTTGGATTTGCGATGACGTGCATTAAACACCTCGTAAATTGCTGCCGTTGGAAATCATATTATACTGATTAAATGGGGGCTGATGGCTAAAAAAAAATTAAATATTATTACTTCAATGAAAAACGACGAAATCAGAATAATTGAATTTAGAGGGAACGTTACACTCTTCCGCGGAGACTCTCCAGTGGTATCAAGGTAAATTACATTTTACATAGATCGAATAAACACGTGTCGAGTAAAAAAAAAAAAACACTCGATAATCATGCTCGTAGGTGGTTTTTATTATTGGCAACTGTTTAGAAATAATTTTAACCTAAACAAATTATTTGTCATATAACAAACTTTAAAAAAAAATACGTGACACGAGGCCAACAGAACATGGGGTAGTGTCTTACTCTTACACAAATCTTCAAGTAAGCACTGAGCACATACACACGGTTTTTCGCTTAATACCGATCCTACAACCGAGTCACGTGTTTGAGTTACGATGAGCGATTTACATAGATTCAGAATTCACTATTCAGATACACGCGTGTCGAGTAATCAGGATATATAGTAAAGCTATATGAAAACTTAAATATATATACTCGACATATAAATGTTACGGGGTGATTTTTAAATATTGTTTTAGTTTCGCCTACACAAGTTTATGATAAAATAAAAGAACCTCAAGACACGATGCCAGTATTGTAGACGTAGAGTATCTTAAGAATTACTAATTAATAAAAATCTTTACTTACATGACACCTGGCCGATGTCAAAGTTGGAAATGAAATGAATAATCATGACAAATTAAATTTGTTTTGTCATGTGATTAATGAACTCTGTGTCGCAGTCTGGTCAAATCACCGGTGTGCAAAATTCGTTATCTTATCAGTCATCGCCCCGCTATGGCATTATGCCACCCGTAAGGCCGTAAAGTCGGATACATCGCCGATTACTCGAATATAAAAACCTTTGTGTGAGAGAGATCGTTACAAGGTGTATCAATACACCTTGGATCGTTATTCGGTATTTCGGTACTTCAGAGACCGTGACGTACAACTTGCCTTTCGGAGATACCGGTGGAGTGTGGACTTTGAACCACGTGATTAGATAATATTAAATAATATTTTCTTATATTGTATTATCGTTGTGGAATTATTTACGAGTATATTCCTCATTTCAGTTATTTGGTGAACGATATGTCGATATTATATTTATATATGTGTATACAACTACTAAAATGGTTAATTTGCACTTATCGCAGCTCATTGTCGTGTCCGGAATTCCTCGCAGGTGAAAACAAATTTTGACAAATTTTACAAGGTGGCTAACTAGTGACTTGCTAGGCCCTCCAACATAGACCTCGAATTTATGATTTTATATAAAATAGACATAATATAGCGGTGATGAGTGACTTGCTAGACACTCCAATAGGGCATTCGATTTTACATTTTTTTAACCGGACATTCGACGGGGGCCGTATGGGTATCAAATAACATATATCATGGCGGATAGTTATAGACGCTCAAGCTCTGTATTCAAAAACATTCCCGTAAAGAACCAGCTAATTTAAGAGCCAACCTTTTAAATCAGAAGTCCAAACTTCCGCTCTCTCTAACTCTCGACTTTTAACCGACCTAAGACTTGTGACTACAACAGGCTGAATTTTTGGAATTGTAACGTGCAACGACATAGTCAACATTGTATCCGAAATCGGTATCCACTTACTGCAAAATTAACGGGCCACTAATAATAATATTATAAAACATTAAAGTTATGAAAAAAAAAAAAATAATTAAAGTAAAAATATTTTAAAAAAATCGTCAACTACATAAATATTCATTAGAGTATTAGACCATAGGGAGGGACAGTATGTTGCGATTATTATCAATAAACACATATTATTATGGCTATATTTCTCTATACGTTTTTAAATGTTTTTGTTTCGCAGTTATAAACAAGAACTTTTCCTGTAAAAGAGTAGATAAGGAATATATTAGTATGACCTTAAGGAGTTTGAGAACATTAGGAAATTGAGTAAGTGGTTACTGGTTAATTCAAAGAATACCGATACATTTTCTAAAGTTCAATTATTATTTAATATACTGTAGCGAGACTTGATCATCGCTGCAGCTATCGCCATGCCCATATGGCCATATGGCCATATGCCACTCGCTGCAGTATTCTCCGTATAACTTTGCAATGGTTCTATCACAGAATAGATTAAATTTAATCTTTTCTGTGGTTCTATCTTTTATATTAATTACGATCTCGCCGTACTGTCACCGAGCGAGTTTTATGGTGTTTATGATATACTTTTAAATTTTATTTTGTGTATACTATACATTATAGTATTATACAACACTCGTATTGCACTCGTCTGTCGACACCCCTTGGATTCTGTATTTATGTTATGTAATGAGCAATGAGCATTGAGCATGAACTAAGATATTATACTATATATATCTTAGTATCTTACTGTATATCTTAGTTCATAGTTATACCTATATAGTATGAGGTATTGAGGTAATGACTAATGAGTAATAAATCTGTGTCCTGTGATTATACACCGTCCACCATAATATTGCCACAGATTAAATAAAAAGTTTTATTTAATCTGTGATATTGCCATAATCTTTTTGATAAAAATATGATCTTATAAAATGAATTTTTCCCTCATTTTTTGGAATACCATATTTGGCAGCACTGGACCCACCTAATCAGTAATCATCTTCTTATCAATAGTCCGTTGTAAAAATTAAAAATGTAAATAGTAAATACAAAATTACACACCACCGACTAAATAAGTAAATGACTAGCTAATATAGTAATAACTAATATACTTATATATTATTGTATACTATACCATATTAGTAATACTAATGTAACACTAATGTAATTTAGTATATTAGTCCATGTTACATACTATTAAGTTATAAATTATTGATATTTGATCATTTGTTTAGCTATTAGTTCTTACAGTAAGTAGTAATGTTCTGTGTTAATATGCTAATAGTATTTATTAACTGTAGTTTATTGTAAAAATATATAAAATATAAATCTAATGGTTAGTACATACTGAAATGTTTGTACTTATTATAATTTATAACTTATTTTGAGTTTCGACTGTTTCAGGACTTAGAGTGGCGACTTGATTTGTATTAACTACCTATTAAATGTTTGTAATAAATTTGATTCAAAACATTTTACAATAATCGTATTTATTGATACATTTAATTTAATTCAAATGTTTTGTGGTGTATAAAATGTTAAAAGCTTATATGTAGATTTTTTGATTTGTTCATCAATAATCTGATCCTCTGAAAATGGGTGTAAAAAGTCTTTGGTCACTATTAACACCAGTGGCAGAAAAAATGCCTCTTTGGGAGTTGCATGGCAAGGCAGTTGGCATAGATTTAAGTGGATGGGTGTGTGATAGTGAAAATATCAATCACAACATAAGCCAAAAAAATATGTACTTGAGGTAAACTATAAATAACATTACTTATGTATGTTTTACGAGTATGTCAATCTAACTCATTTATTACAAGACTCAACATATTTTGCAACCATCAACTACCTAATTAATATTTCCTAATAACTTTATTTCTTTCTATATCGATTTCAGTTCACTAAATTATTATGATTTGTGTTTCATTGTAGTTTGGTGATATTGACTTGCTACGTTTCATGAAATAAGATAGTTATAACTATGTACCTTAGAAAAAAATTCCAAAATTGTTCAATATCCTATAATCAAAGACCTAGTTCTCCATACATGAGTTAGGATTAGTGTTAAGTAGTTTGAACTAATTTTTATCACTGCTTTAATTGAAATCTATTTTTAAATTTCTTTTTCCTGGGTTAGGTTCTAAATAAATATTTGTCTCCTCTTTTTAAAGTAAAGATTTCTTTAGTGCTACTATATAGCCTATTCTTCCAAGCCTCTAATTTATAGTTATCTATAATAAACATATTTTATTTATTTTTTTCCAGGAACTTATTTTTTCGTACTTGTAATTTATTGTTAATTGGTGCTATACCAATATTTGTTTTGGATGGAGAACCTCCACTTTTAAAATATGGAGCTATAGAAAAACGTATTAATGGAAATAAAGCACCAATAAAGGCTAATATTATTCGTAAACGACTAAATTCATTACTAAAGCAAGTAAGTATAGATTTAAATGTTTAATGCTTGAATATAAACAAAAGAAATGGTGAAAGACTCATTGATTTAAAGAATTATTTTATTTATCATTGAACTAGTATTCTAATTTATAATGGTAAATTAAACAGAATAATGTTTAATACAATTATGATTTGTAGAACACTAGAACCTACACTAGTTTATAGTTATAGAATTTTTAAGGAATATAAATTTTAAATTTCTATTTAATATATTAATTATTTTTAGTGTGAATTGTTATTGAATATCATGGGAGTAACTTGTGTTTATAGTCACGGAGAAGCAGAACAGCTATGTGCTATACTCAATCAAAATGGGGTTGGTAATATATAATTAATAAATTACTAGTTTTTAGATCTTAAAAATATAACTTTAATATTGTATATTTGTGTGTATTACTAACAGTATCGTATTAAATTACAACAATATTTGGCACCCCTATTTGACATTTATAATTAAAGCTCACTATGTTTTAGTGCCCTAAAAATGTGTGGCTCCCTAAAGCCCCCTTAGCACAGCCCTTATTACTAGTATAATATAATTAATGATTTATTATTATTATTATCTATATAGTATATTGGCATATTGCATACAGTATAATAATTGTACTAATATTATATCCATATCAGTTTCTACCAGTAAATACAGTCAGTTGGAAAAGGGGTTTGGGTGTTCAACCCCTCTCCCTTAATTGGTTGTTTCACATTATTAAAAATAAAAATCTAGATAGTATTTGTGTTAAGTTAAAATGAAAACAAAAACAAACTTTTACATATGCACACATGTTGTTTGCGTTACTGCCACAGTAACCTAACCATGGCAGTTATGCTCCATATTATGGGTTATGCCGGGTATAGGAAATTTAAAATTATATTCTGTTTAAGTAATGCATTTTTTTGCAGATAGTGGATACTATTTAATATATTTGTAATATTAACCGCAAACACATAAACTGGTTGACCATTGATGTATATTATATTTTATAGATCGGTATACAATTATTTTGTGATCGGATTTAGACAGTTATCAGCAGGGCTGTGAATTTAATGCATTTGCATGTTTTTGCATATAAATACATGTTTTAATAATTTTTTGTTTAAATGCTCTTTTTCGTAATATTTATATTTTTTTGGTCAATCTGTCAAAAATGTATTTGTATGAACTATTATTCTAAATTATTCTATTTTTACTCGGGTATCGCAAAATAAAAAGTTAAATTTTTGTAGTTTTTTTGCATATTTGATGAATTTTTAGAGCATATTTTGTCAAGTTTTAGTGCATAATATTATATGCATGCATATTTAATAGTTTTTAAGTGCATTAAATTCTTAGCCTTGGTTATCAGTTATCATTTAATGTAGATAATTTGATATATAATTCAATTGATTCAATTGATTACAATACATTTTACTATTTTTAACATTTTTATTTTTAAAATGAAAATAATTAGGTAATAGGTAAAAAAACTAGATGATAGCGTTGGTCAAAATGTGAATAAAAATCACACTCTTTCCACCATAGTAATATCAAATGCAGAGTAAATAAATCATACAGTAATGCACAGTAAAAACATTTTTAAGGTTCCAAATAAGTTTCGTTTTGTTCTTACAATTAATTTCAAAAATTACCAATAACTAAACAATTTTGTTGGTTTAATGGGCTTAAAGTTTTTATAACAGTCAAATAAAACTAACTAGCTATTAGGTTAAGTAAACCTTTGTTATTAGGTTTCATAGTTTATTTTATAATAATGAAGATTTTGGAACTCTCATTTCATTCAACTAGTCATCTAATAATATTAAATGAATAATAAAATAATATAAAAAAATTATTTTTATATAACATGTTTTTTTATAACCTCTGCCCATTGCAAATTAATATGTAGTCCACTGGTTTCTACTATTTACATTTATCTGTATTCTTATTTTTTATTACAAAAAAAAAAATAGGTAATTATTGTACTTTTTGTCAGTTATGTTTTTAAAAGTTAGAAAATAATAATAAAAAAAATTAACTTAAAAATAATTATTCAATTTCAGGTTGTGAGTGGAATTGTCACTCAAGATAGTGATTGTTTTTTGTATGGGGCTCGTGTTGTTTATAGAAATTTTAATGCATCTGGAAACGGTTCTGTTGATGTTTATTGTATGGAATCAATTGAAAAAAATCTAAAAATTGGACGCAACAAAATGATAGCTTTATCACTGCTATGTGGTTGTGATTATGATGAAAAAGGTGTTACGGGTATTGGAAAAGATACTGCAATTAAGTTTCTTCAATTACTAAATGATGATGTTGTCCTTGATCGGTAATTATAAAATGTACCTATTCCTTATTTACATATTTAGTATATTACTGATTTTTCAAATTCAATTTCAAGTTTAAGACATTGGAGAAATGATACAGTTTTAAATTCTGCTGCCATGAATATTAAATCACAAACTAATGAAATAAAGCTAGAGTTGAAAATAAGGAATAAGGCTATAGAAAACAAAAACTTTCCATCCGAAGCAGTTATTGAAGAATTCTTAAAAGTACCAAATTATCCAGAAGTGTCAGCAAAATGGATTCTACCAGACATCAATTCTTTTATTGTAAGTATAAATTATGAAAAAATAAAGAAGTATAAATAGCATAGGTTCATACTAAATTTAATATTTATAATTAATATGTTATAGAAATTTGCATTGACGAAACTGTGTTGGGAAAGAGAGTATGCAATAGAAAAATTTTTACCATTACTTACTAGGTGGCATTTAATGTATGATGATAAGTTTCAAGCAAATATTTTAATGACTGAAATTGTTAAAAAGCGTGTCAATAAAGGAATAAAATGTTATGAAATAAAATGGAACAATTATGAAATTACATCTATTGAACCTCAAACCGCTGTTCAAAGAAGGTATCCAAATGAAGTTTCAATCTATGAAGACATGCATTCTACAACTTCTAGAAAAACAAAGAAAAAAAGTAATTTTTATTTATTTTTGGTACTTATTATGTTGGTTTTAACTTGATAACTTAATAAGTAAAGCATATCCCACAAACCAATTCGCAATAACACTCATATATACTCCGGCCCAGGAGAGTCTGATCGTAAACCGTGCATCTGACTGACGGTCGAAAGCCGGATTTTCTACTACCATAGTTTTATTCTCACTACTCTCACTATAGACAATGTGCAGTGACAGACAAGTTTTTATAGTCGAGCTGGAGTATAGGTACACTTTTACTTTTTTACAGGACTTTACTTTACATTAATTTTCCAAGACATCTTTTTCTTAAGTATAATTTTGATTTGTGACACTTATACTCGTTTTTTCAATACAGTATTATGGTAAATACTGAATGGAAAAGTCACGGCAATTTTTCTTTTCATGGTAAATTCAAAATTTGTTATGTGAAAATATGTGTTACAGAGAATTTGTTTGTTGGTCATACATTTATATTATATGCTTAACACAAGTTTTGCTGAGCAAACCTACTTATATTAGAAACCTTATGTCACTCAATATCCAAAATGTAGCTTTATGTTCTGCAGATTTCCTCATTCGATTTTCTTAGATTATGATATCAATGGTTCTAAGCTAAAACATACAGAAAACACAGCCAGTGACGTTAAGTATAGGTTTTGACACAAAATTAGCATTTTATTTCATATAGAACACTCTTGTTGTAAGGCACTACAAATTCTTGATTTTGTTAAATGTGCTCAGTATATATTAATAACAAACATTTTCGGTTTTTTAAAACTTTTTTTAAATAATGATCAAAAAAGTTTTGTTTGGTCAAAAAGCTTAAAAATTGAATACAAGGTTCCTCACGAGTTAAAAAAAATATTATATTATATTATTTTTTTTAATTAATACAATTTTTTTTCAGGTAAAAATTTTTAAAGATACATAAGCATCATTTTTTTTTATAAGCATTTAAAGTTCAAACTTTGACAAAAATATCAAACATTTGCAAACTCTTTGTAGTTATTTTGAAAAAGTTCAACCTTATATACTCCGGCCCATGAGAGTCCGACCATAAAAACTTGTCCGTTGCTGCGCATTGTCTATAGTGAGAGTAGTGAGAATGGAACTATAATAGGAGAAAATCCAGGGTGCCACCGCGATGCGAGGTTTACGGTCGGACTCTCGTGGCTCGGAGTATAGGTAAAGATTGAAAATGTTAAGTAAGGTTTTTTGTTAGTTGTTAAAACTGTTTTTTTTTATAAAATATTTATTAAATTAATATAAACCTAAACCTTTATATCAAAAATGGTCAAATATGCACTTATAAATGAAAAATGATCAATTATGTTACTATGTATTTTGAATATAAACTCGTATTGTTATGAAACAAATTTCTAAATTAGTCAGCTATGTTTTGAATAATTATTGAAAAATATACAAACTCATAGAAGTCCCTAGGCCTATTTATTACTATATTTTATAAAGAAAAAACATTTTTTTTTAGTTTTTTTTTTTAATATGCATTTATTGTTTTCAGTTACAATCCATGATAGTAATCTATTTGATATAACAAATACATTGTCTTCGATAAACATTTCCAAAAAACACGGAAATCCCAGAAAAATAAATGCAGCAAAAGATAATGTCAAGGGTCCCTTGGATCAGTTTATAATGAAGGAAAAAGTTAAAGATGATACTTTGACATTGTCTGACTTTGAATGTGATTCTGTTGACTTGGATATGTCTGACATAATAAACGGAATTATAACTTAAATAAATTGTATATCTATATCATAAGAATTGTTAATGTAACATACATTTTTTGTTTTATTTAAATTTTTTTTTTTGTTTTTTTATTGTTTTATGCAATTATTTATTATTGTGACATTATGCAACAATAAAAAGTAATCATGTATATTTGTTTTAATCAAGAAGCTGATAAGAAATATTCACAGTTATTCATAAGTATAAAAATACCAATATAAATATATAATGACATTATAGATCCCATAGTACACAATATGTGGTATGTTCCAATTAATATTTAATACTATTAGGATGGAAAAATAAACTGTTGCTCATATAAATACTTTAGTATGAAGTATATAATGTTTTAGAGATGTATTGCAAAGTGCAAGTCGCAAATATCTATTACCTCGAAAAAAAAAACCAATCTATCATCACTGATCACGGATGTATGTTTACTAAAAAACATTGTTTAGTCTTAAAACTAATATGTTCTACTATGGGACCTGGTATAATAGTGGTGTTGCACGATGAATGATGGTTAGCCAGTACGTCCATAGCCACTTATGTATGGTACGGTCAAGCACTGCCTTTGTGTTGCTGACTCCCAGATGGGTAACCATCAGGATCCTTGGCAACAAATCTTTGGCCTACATCTATAAAACACGTGCTCCTCAACTTACTGTAACTCCTCAAAAAGCTAAAGACCAATGACCATAGTTGTCAAAGCTCAGAGACCAATAAAAAAAAAATATATGTTCTAAAATAACCTGTTGAGATCTCGACCTTAATAAATTAATACATATTGAACACACCCCAAATTCAAAAATGAAATATTTGTTAACGCACCATATGCGCATTCAGTGGTAAAGTAGCTTCTTGTTCTTTTAGAAGACGCCACACATGCTGTTGTCTCCTTCTTGCAGACATATAAAAGAAAATTTGTGTTCAGCAAAATCCATTTGATGTTGCTAGTTGTGATATTTCTGTAAATGGACCTATTACCAAATTTAAAGGTAAGAATAATGTTTTGTGTTCTCTCGTCAGTTTCTTTATATTTGAATTTAAAAGTAATGATCATTTTTTAATTTTAATATTATACTTGTAACTCACTTTAAGATTAAATTACCACAAAAACCAAAGTGAGAACATTATTAATATTCTATCCTTTACATTTGGTAATGGGTATATTTGCAGTAATATCAAAACTGAACACAAAATGGGTTCGGGTGAAAGCGAATTTAATATGTTTCATGTTTGTAAGATGAAGATGATACATTAGTTAGTTTATTATTGATTCATTAAAATGTTTAGTGATTGTTATGCGACCCAGTTTATGATAACGTCATGTAAAATAATTATTTTACCTATTAATAATTTGAATTATTATAATATAAAAATGCTCATAATTTACTTGAAAACTTTAATATTGCAAAAAACAAACGTTCAAATACAGATAATATTCTTTCTTTAATTTTGATAATATTCAAATATTAAAGCTAACAAGCAACAACACAAAATTAAAATTGGATCTGGTGAATGAAAATGCACTATGTTGTATGTTTGTAACACAGAGACAACACATACGAGTGTGTTTTCCACCTAAATAAAGAATTTGGAGCAACACCATCAGCGAATTGACCTTTTAAACAATTTATAGAATAATTGGCTTGTTAGTAGTTTGTAAATATATACTACATAGTACTCCCTGATTATATAAAAATATTATTATACTTTGATACTAAATTGTTATGTATTATACATTTTTAATGTTTGTATGTTCATAATTTGATTATTGACCAACATTTAAAAAAAAAAGTCTTAAACATAATTTAAATTGTTGGGAATGATAAAATTATAGAACAGTATTTTTGTGAGACATAAATATTGAACACAATTGATTGCCACAGAAATTAATGAAATCTAAAATGTTTTTTAATAAAATCAAACATTACACAATTAAATGTAACTTCTTAAAATGTTAGTGTTAGAAAAATTACGTCAAAATAATCACCATTGTCAGTAGGTAAGTTTAATTATAATGTATTTATAAAAATAATTTGCGCAAGTCTTTCTAATTCTAAACTTAACTTAATAGCATAATATATAAACCATCAGAATTACATTATGATAAAAATTTATAAATGTTTACATATTATATCCATATGTATTATATATACAAAATAACAATATATGATACCGGTAAATACTTTGATAAATTTATAATAATAATAATAATTTAAAAAAATTACTAACAAGATAAACAATTAAAAATATATTGTATACAGTTTATATAATTAATTATTATTATTATTAGATATAAGATCATGATTAGTATTGCATACTATAACTTTTATTCAAAGAAAATGTTAGATTGTTAGATTTATAACTAATTTGATAAAATAAATCTTACATTAATTTCAAATGAAAATAAAATTTATATTGAATGAATTACCTTATTATTTTCTTCAAATAAATAATATTACAATTATTATTATAATTTAATGTTTATACTATAAGAAATAATATATCTTGATTGTTATTAATAAATAAAATAAAACAAATAATTATGATCTATTTAATTTTTAAATTGGATTTGTGGTGTATAATATGGGTACAATAGCAAATTAATAAACATTAATTTATAATTTTTGTTTCGTTTTTATCCTAAATAGTTATCAACAAATGTTGGTATTCAAATTAAAATGTTCAATTTAGTTTCTCAAATTAATAACAATCTAAATTCAAATTTGATTGGAATTAATTATTAAAGAGCAATACACAAATGTACATAATATGTATTTCGAACATTTGAATACAAATCCAATTTAAATAAGTAAATACACAATATTTATAATTTTTTTGTACAGTTTTATTATTAATATGATTTAGTTAAAAATTCTTTATACTTATAAAGGTTATATACTTTTAACCTATAATATTTACAAACATAAGGATTGTGTCAATAAAAACATTTTTATGACAAACATAAAGTATCATTTTTGGATAATACTAGTATGTCATTATTTAAAAGATTATACATAATCATAATAAAAATGCAGTATTCATCTTTAACAAAGTTCATAATTATTTATATTACTTTTTTTTTCATTAAATTATTTTTAAATCTTATAAGTTAATATTTAAACTAATAAAACTATGAATAGCACCATATTTTTAAATCATATTTTATGGGTTCTATGTGTTATAAATGGATGCTTAATTGTTGTATGCTGTAAATACTTGAACCCATTAAATCTTGTTATAAACTAGTTATTGATACTCATATTTTTATTAGATTCTTCACTCGTTGATTTGTCTTAAATCTAAACAAACATTAAAATATATATTATTAAAATATAATTAAAATCTAATGTATATTGCATAATATAGTATGTTCATAAAAGTAATAGACAAAAAATGATCTGGGTATAAGTAATAATTGAAGGTAAGGTATATTTAAAATCTAATTCAATAAAAATAAAAGTTATGTTTCACAATCATTTAATTATAAAACCAATATTTAAAAGAGCATATTTAACTGTTTCATATATATAATTTTTTAAACTCTCATTTGATATTTTTTAAGCACATATATTTAATACTTAATTATAAATATTTTAGAAATTGTATAGTTAAAATCAGTTTCTTAGGAAAATCTTAAATACTTAACTATAACATTAGTAATTATTATGAAATTAAAGAACACAGTATTAATTATTTAAAAAATATTACTTTTTGAGTGTTTAATAATTTTGATGTACACAAATCTGAGCAGAGAGATGAATGTATTGATTTTACAATAATGTTTTTTTATTTTCGTAAATCGGATTTTATTGTAATATTTTATCTCGTAAGAATGTCATTTCAATGTTCATTTCATGAAGGTCTGAGTTAATTGAAGCTAATTTATTTTTACATATTTGGGTAGTTTTTGCTGATTTTTCTAGAAGAATTCTCAAAGTTTCTGTATTTTACTATCATGCGTCAACGACGAAAATGATTATCTGTTTTATCTAAACGGCATTCATGTCGCTATTATATTATCTGCTGTTGGTAGGTAATGAAAGCCTAAAACAATAATATTTGTAATTTCCTACTTCAGTATTTATTTTTTTTATGTATTAGAAATAAGATCCAACAAATTTTAGCATAGAGCATAGTATTTTATAAAGATATAACATGTTCAATAATATCCTTAAATGTTTAAGAAAATTGTAATAATTCCGTTACATAAAGGAGGTGATAAAAATAATTGTAACAATTATCGACCTATTTCTCTAACACTATCAATATACCTAACCTAACCCTAGAGCAGGGGTCTCCAAACAAACAAGTTTTAACCGGCCCGCAGCACCCATAGGACAGTAAATAAAATATAGATATCTAAAGATATGTGTAATTTAAAAAGTCTTTATTGCGGACACGTATCATAATTTATTAGCTGAACGCGATGACAGACGTTGGCCTTTCACGGACCATTGACAAATATATATTTATAAAACGTCGATAACTGCGTTATAAATTAAATATAATTATTAAAAATTATGTGTTACTAAACTTTTTGCCCGCTTAGAGCATTTGATATTTTTTGTGGCCCTTGAATAAAACAGTTTGGAGACCCCTGCCCTAGAGGATCAAAAATAAAAAACTTCAAGTAATTTTCTTTTGGAGAAAACTAAAAAAATGAGAATATTTATGCATTACCAGTTTTTGACAAAATATTTTTTTTGTTTCGTTTTAATTAAAAAATGAATAACTGCAAATACTTGACATTTTGTAATAAATAAATTTAGTTACAATACTTTTTTAACCTAACCTAACCTATCCATGAATCTATTCACACTATTTTACAAGTTGTTGATTATTGATTTTACCTTATAAGTGAATAACAATAATATATTATATCATATTAAACTAATTAATGATATTATTATATGCGATGTTTTTGAAAAAACTAATTTAACCTTTTGTATTACTAATAGAAAAACAAATTACTTATAGTAATATAAATAAATGAAAAAATATCTTTAGAAATAGGCTGATATAATCTCAGATATGATTTGATATGTCTCATCTCAGAATGGTATTCTGTATGCTATGATTTATTATTTAATACAAATTTAACACATTTGTTAATCTGTCACAGAGAATATGAGGTATACATGAAAACTACTATCATTGACTAAAAACAATATTATAAAATGGCATTAAATCAATTCTACTATACAGCATATTTAAATAAATAATCTTTATGAACAGCTTATTATGTTACTATCAATAGTATCTACTATTACTAGTATTTCATATATTATTAATAATTTTGGAAATTAATATTTAAATGTAAAAGATTTTTTGTGTTCTCAAACCACCAAACTTATTAAATTAGTTTTAACGATACCGGCATCAGCAGCAACAACTGAGTGTTCTTTTAGTGCATTGAGAAGACTAAACGCATTTAAGGTCCACAATGACCCAAAAGAGATTAACAGATGAGTTAATGATTTTACGTATTCATAAGTCTATGACAGCAAAAGTTGATTTTACGTGAATTGCTAAGGAATTTGTTTTTAAAACATCAGAAAAAAAATTACTATTTCTATTTCGAAAATTTAAAAAAAAATTGCTACCCATACTTAAAGATTGTTACTCTTTAAAATAACTGCAGGTAGACCAATAGGTTTTAATTATTTTAATTGTGTTATTAAGTACTCACATATATTACTAACTGTCAATGTCCTCTTAGTATTATATATTTAATATTTTAAAAAAATATGAAAAAGACTGTATACAATAGACATGTATATTTTTTTATTCAATGTTTAAAATTAAAACATGGTATAAAATACTTTAAAAAAAAAATTCCAAGTAAAGAAATAAGATGTTAATTATCTTGTTTAATAGTTTTATACTAATTAATTTTAATTTAAAATACTATTTATAATTTTTTTACAAAAATGTAGACGTCTGAAATGTTATTGCTATTGAGTTTATGTGTAATATTATGATTTTTCCTAAAAAATTAATATAATAGATGTACTATGTATTTAAATTGTGTTTGAGTAAACGTACACTATACTGTTATCAATACATTTTTATAATTCTTATATTACTATACCAACATTCAAAAATATATATTTAGAACAGTTTTCTGTTATTATTTATGGTCATTTACAAAAATACATATTTATAATTGCCTATAATAATAATTGTGGTTAGGCTTTTTATGTTTTGTCCCTCTCTTCATGGAAAATAGTTCCTGCAACACTGTACTCAATTATGAGTGTATGACTTTGGTCTATATTTAAGGTGGTTTGATATACTACATACAGCAGATTCGGAGGTATATAAATGTATAATATACTAACTAAATAGATTTTTTTAAAGTGACTTCCAACATTTTTTTATTGTTTTTAAAACTATAAATTAACAAATGTTATAAATATTAACTTAAAAATGGACAGTTTAAATTGAAAACATTGCTCAACTTGATATGCATAAGTAAGTAACCATAAACTATCTCTGAAAGGTCATAGGGTAAATTCAATTGTTTTGTCAACATATTGAGCCGGGCAGTGTCACTAGCTGATTAGAAAGAATATGAGGGGATTTGAAAACCAAGAACGGTATCAAAGTTATGTTTCAGGATTTATATATATAATATATTAGGTAGGCAATTAAAAAAGAATGAGCGTGATCAATAAACCCAAATAACGAATTTGAAGCTTTTCTTACACATATCAGTTGTTCATACATAATGTGAG
The DNA here is from genome assembly GCA_022818045.1 of Neotoxoptera formosana. Classification (NCBI taxonomy): domain Eukaryota; kingdom Metazoa; phylum Arthropoda; class Insecta; order Hemiptera; family Aphididae; genus Neotoxoptera; species Neotoxoptera formosana. Next base: position 8,819,436 of record CM040633.1, on the reverse strand, counting down.
AACAATATTGACAAAACATGTATGAACCTCAATTACAAATTTTAGAAAATAATGTAAACATTTTTTTAAATAATTCATAGTAAATATGTGGAACAATAAGCATAATATGAAACAACAAATGTTATATTTTGTTGGTAGGTAGCATTTCAAACTATGTACTATAATAATTAATATGGTATTAATGAATTAAATTTTAAAAATGTTATTAAAATACTTGATAAAAAAATACTTTAAAGAAATTAAATTTTATATATTTTCCGTACAATTCATTTTAAAGATAAGTAAAGAATTTTAATGATATTTTAATTTGTAGAACCTATTAATTGACTATAATAATTTAATCTTCACATATTCATTGAAAAAATATTTTTTATTTAGTTTCAGATAGTTGGTCCATAAAATAATATAATCAACCAACATAGTTTACCTACATGAGGATTTACTTAAATATTAAATAATTTATGTCATTATGATTATATATACTGACCATTATTTATAAATACAATCCTCAATTTGTTGTTGCTGTGTATCATGTTCACGTTGATTCTGTTGATCAACTTTTACCTCTACAATATCAGTAGGAATATTATTTGCTGCGTCATACTTTTCTACAGTATAGTCAGCACTATATATACATTCCTCAATTTGGGTTTGACCACTTATTGGTTCCAATTCTTGTGATGGTGGTGTTACAGTATGTGCTGCAGCTGCATCACTTTGTTGTCTAGCATACTTCTCATGTATATTTCTGTGTCGTTTTAATGCAAATCGATCACTAAAACCAACTCCACAAATATCACAACGATGTGGTTTTTCGCCTGTATGTACTTTAGCATGATTTTTTAAATGTGTCGCTTGATTAAATGCCGATCCACATATATCACAACGATAAGGCTTTTCTCCTGTATGGATACGGCGATGATTCCATAATGTAGAATGACGAGCAAAAGTTTTATCACATACTTCACATTGATAAGGCCGTTCACCACTGTGTATTCTTTCGTGATTTTTAAGATGAGGAGATTGAGAAAATTGCATTCCACAAACACCACATTTAAAAGGTTTTTCACCTGTATGCACTCGACCATGATTTTTTAAATAAGCTGCTTTTGCAAATGATAAACCACATATTTCACACTTATAAGGTTTATCACCAGTATGCAGACGTTTATGACTCCATAATGACGAGTAACGTGAAAAACTTCCTCCACATATGTTACAATGAAAAGGTTTGTTGGGAGTATTTGAATTGTTAATTGAATCATTTTTCATATTAACATTAGCATGGTTACCATTAACTAAAAAAATAATACCAGAACCATTACATTTATAACATTTGGTGACTGTAGCCATTCCTCTTTTTTTTACTGGATAATAACCTTTCATTATTGCAGTCTGCTCTGGTGATAAATTGTCACTAGACTCTATTTCATTTTCTTGAGGTGTGTAGTTAGAACAATTCCCACCACTACAACTTACACATTTTATAAATCTAGACTTTTTACCCTTAACTGTCTGTGGAGCAACATCAGCACCACAAGAAAAACATTGTTTGTGCACAGTTGATCGGTGAACTTTCATATCTCTTACTTGAGGAAAACAAGAACCACATGTTGAACAAGTAAATGATGGTGGTTCTTGGGGATGAGCAGATTTTTTATGATGGTCTAACATTGATGCGTGTGTAAATCCAGCACCACAAACATCACATTTAAAAGCTGCACCAGCTGTTGTAAGAGACATTTGATTTACTAATGCATAGTTATAATTGAATGGCGCTGTTACATCAAAACGGTAAGAGGTCTTATCAGTTTGAGTCACTCCATTTGCTGAAGCTGCAGCAAGAACAGCTATATTACCTGATACAGGAACTTTTTGTACCATATTTACGTTGTAAAATGGAAAGTCAACAGAAGATGCTTTATCATCTTTTTTGACAATAGTGGCATATAGCTGACCCGTTACTGGGTTTTGTTCTTGCCGAATGCCTGGATCATACATAATGGTTGTAACTACCCCGTCCTTGACGCCACTCATACAGCTACTATCTGTAAATACAAATATACTAGGTATAATATTTGTGTTAAATATATTACTTTATAAAAAACTACCTAAAATAATAAAATTAATTTAAATTATAGTTATCATAAATGGTTTGAATTTTAAATACCTTATCAATATACATTAAACGGATTAAATACTGTATAGTAGTATACATTTTAAAAAAGCAATTGATATAATATTTTATTTCATTTTAAATAGACTATAGGTAACTTATTAGTTATTACTAATTAAGGCATTATAAATCCTTAAATTAATTTCTAGATATTGTGTACCAGGCTAATTTTTATTTTGCCATAACAATCATCCAAACGACAATGCTTAAACAGCACAGGTGTTTAGCCTACATTGATTAGATGCAGATTTAATACTTATGGATATCGTGATAATATTTTGAAAAAATTTACAATATTGGTTTAAATTTACAACTTTAGGATTAAGCTTATTAATTTAAAAAAAAATGTTGTGTTTGAATTTTTAATATCAATCAAACGTATTTGTTTTGGACTTAATACAATCAATACAAGTTCTTAAGCTAAAAATACTGATATAAAATAAATTACATGTTAAATGTATTTTAATCACTATAATTACATTGAGTAAAACTAAATTTCTTAGTGCTTTCATACAGGTGTTATCTAGATAATACTGTAACAACAATGGTTACTTGAATTAAAATTTTTGTTTGGAAAATAAATATAGTTTTAACTGAACTAAATTATTGGTATATACATTTTTATAGTCATAAATTTGTAAAACATTTAAATAAATTAGTTATGTAATTAATGGCGTTGATAGCCAGATTTAAAAAAATGTATCAATAGATATTATATACAGTTGATTATTCTATGACAGTTACAATTTACAATTAATATAGTCTCTTTATAGTGTTATGTATATAATGTTACACAGTATATTTTAAAATGCTTAAATTTAGTAATATTATTATTAATTTTAATAAATTCAATAACTGACTATGTAATAACAATCAATTCTAGAGTACGAACATAAATCTTACTTGTGAATCACCATATTTAAATAAATGTATAGCACATATATGTGAATGTTAGGTGTATTACATTATAACTAACTGAAGTTTAATCTTATGTTACTTAAGACAAGTGATAAGATTTAAATATAAAAATGAAACTTATTTTGTTTACCTTTATATATACTGTATTTGTCAGGAATTTATTTTGTTGTTGTTCATTGAAACTTTCTTTTAATAAACCTATAACAAATGATATCAATCTTTATGTTGAAGTAGCTATCAAAACTATACTCTTAATGTATAATTTAACTTACCTAGGTCAACTTAAAATTGATGTTTCTTCATAAGCTCCATGATAAGAGCTTACTATACAATATGACAGTTAACATAATATCTGAATTAACAAAACTCAATTATATTGTAAAATACTAATTTTTAAGTATAGAAATAATATAAAATGTGGTTATTTTATATAGTTTTATCATTTATTTTAGATTTAGTTATTAGATGTCGGTGTTACAAACAACATAAGGAGAACATTTAACAAAACTAATAGCTAACAAGGAAAGTTAAGAATTATGTCTTAAAATCAAATATGTGGAGCACTCGAAAATTTAAAAATTAAAATAATTAACATTTAACAAACAAAAAACATTAAACAAGTGGAATTTTGGATCAACAATTTTCATGTCAATTTTTGTTTTGGTTTGATACGACATACGACATGGAGGACATAATACACCATGGAAAGATAACTAATAATAATAATGTTATACTACTCCAAGAGAAAATAAAACGGACAACGGACTTATTTTCTACATACATGTGACATGACAAAGTGAAGAGTGAACTGTTTAAAATATTTATATATATTTTTGTTAAATTTAGGACAAAAATGTAAAAAAAGTTCTATGGCCCCGGTTTTGATATAAAAATTGAATCAAAATTTATCCACCAGAATGCGTGTAATTGGTGCTTACTAAACAGTAAATTAAATATACCTAGTATTATATTATAAATTATAATAAATAATTTATTAATATCAATGCTCGTGGCTCATCCTTCATCACAGTATCACACATTTTGTAAGAACAAAGGAAAGAACACACTACAGACAGTACAGAGTACAGACGTCTAGTGTCTACTGTCAAATACTCTAGTGTCAACTGTCAACACAACGGCAATTTTACGGCATACAGACGCACAAATATTAGCAGTAAGTAAGTTGCAACTTGTAATACTATCTGTAACTTTTAATATTTATAACCACGGCTATTTACACGTGGATCTATCTTTAAACCTTTTATATGTAGACTTTAGGTCACCTTGATTACTGATTATTTAGTACTAGATCTCTCGATCTCTGTACGTTTTTTAAGTCTTTTGATTGAAATCAATGTTTATCGGTACCTATTAATTTATTATTATTATTATTATTAAATATACGGGATATAACCCTTTGACACAATTACCCATTACATACATAGACATTAATACAATTATATAACTTAAGAAGAAGTATATAGTTAAGCAAAACAGCTATAAAGTAAGTAGGCACGAAGGGTCATCATTGATATTACTCATCATCCGCGAAATCGAAATTTAGTTATATACACGATTTAAGGTATCTTAATTCGTGGGTATTTGTCAGTTAAGTTTTCATTCTAAAATTCTCATCTAATATAACCTAAAATAGACAATAGTTACAGTCGGACTAGGTTAACTCGAAATCTTGGACAACTTATTGGCCGATCTCCTCTCCAAGTCTGACTGTATTTCATAATTGACATAATATTTTATTATTTCTTATAGTGTGTTGGAGGTAAAAATACATTCTTTTAATGAAGCAATTATTTAGTAGGTATTAGAAGTACCGAAATACCTACGTATTTTATTTTGGTTATTTTCAATTTTGTAGTTTATGCCTATTATTGGTCATATTCCTACGTGCGATCTATTATTGTTTCTATTATTATTATATCTTATTATCAGGTTCTATGATAACCACGTTGGTTCAATCAGGGGCACTGAGATAGATAAGATATACCTAAGGTATATCTTATCTATCTCAGTGATCAGGGGTAGGACACTCTGTTAATATTGTCAATTCAAGGCAGCCATGTTTTCGGAGGAAACTGTTATCACATTTGTTTATTTACAATTCAGTGATAATATTCAAAAAGAAATTTTCAGGTTTTTGATGGGTAACCGAATAAAAAAAGCTACCGAAAAAATTGAATAAAATTAATATAATTTAAAAAAGAGTGGTCAAGTGGGTACCACTCAGCTGTACAGTTGGTCACTAGTATTTATGTGTTGAAATTGAATCCATTGATATCATTTTATACGTAAAACGATTCTGAATGGAGATGATTTGTCAGCCTAGAATATATTTTCCAGTGGGTGGTGAATAAGTTGGTTTATATTTTAATGACCTGATGCCCCCAAAATGTAAGTTCTTTTATAGTTGTAAGCCTATGGAAAATCTTGTATTCAATTTGCAAGTATTTTGACGGCCAAAAAAAATGTTATTGATATTTATATAAAAAAAAAAAACTAAACAAAAATGAATATTTCAAACGCTCTTATAAGATTTATCCTATAATGAGGTTTCGAGTTTTCTTTAAAGCTATTTGAAGGAAAACTTAGTGTTGCATTTTTTAACATGAGATATAAATACAAAAATTTTTATGAATTTTGAAATACAAAATTACTTGTACATTTTCACAATATTTCGCTAATTTTTTCAAATTATATTAATATTGTATTTAATTTTAAAATAAATAATACCTAATACTTTCACTGCAGAAATACAGAATGTACCTAAATTGTTTTAGCACAAAATTTAATTCGTGTATTTTTACTATTTATAATTTACTGTAATGGTACAAAAAATAGTATTGTGTTGACTTAAACGTGTTTGTGAATATTGTAAATTGTTATTATTTAATATGTTTCCTTCAAATTTGTATTTTGAACTTTTAAAAACTATTAATTATCTGAATTATCTAACTTGGAATAAAGTTGAAAATGAACATATTGAGTAGTATAGTTTTTTTTATTCTTACTGGTCACACTGATATTTCCTCCCAAAACATGGCGGACTGAATTTAATACCAGCCTATGCTGCCTGTATGAATAATTGTTATCAGTGTCCATTCTGATTGTTTTATTCTGTGGTTCAATTTTCGAAATCAATATTTGAAAAACACCGCAGAATACAGATTTGATTTATGCCATCATAATGTAATGTTATACACTTATACATGGGTCATGGCCCATAGGCAGAAATGGATCATTCATTCTGCTATAATTTACGACCTTTTAAAATACATTTTTTGATTTGTTCCGACGGTTTCGTAATATCAGTGTTTTTAAAAAAATCATTCCTAACTGATAATTGCAAATTGTCTATAAATATTATTATAAAAATGCATTAAGAGTATCTTGTGTCTTATAAACGTACAACATGTCAACATAACAAATTAGTATTTAGCAGAAACCATAAGTAAATTAACCAATAATTATCAAAATGTTATTCTCGTTAAAAATCTCGTCAGGCATGATAAATGACAATGTTATAATATTTAGATAATAATTAATAATACATCAGAAACTAATAATTCGTAAAATAATAACGGTGACGACAATGATTTTACTAAAAATAAAACAAAAATATGAACGGCGGTCGGCGAGACGCGTCTCATTCTCATACTCTCATAACGCACCGATAAGGCGATAAGGGCCGATAACCTCCTTCCTCTACTCACTTTCCAATTCCACCACAAACCGTGCCAGTCGAAACGCATTGTCTCATATTTAATTTTATCATAATTGTATTCTGTATTTGGATGTTTATTGTTTACTGGAATGGCCCGACTCTGCCAGCTCGGGTGCACAGCCCTGCGACTAGTCTATTCTAGTACTAAGAATACGACAATATTATTATTTAATAATAAATTCAATTCAATTCAACAAATAATCAATTATTATTTCTATAATATTAAATTTTAAATGATATCCAAATATTAACTTAAAATGTTAATAAAAATTATTTTTTTAATTTTTTGATGCACTATAAACTACTTACGAAAAATCTTGTTTTAAATTTTCAATCCTTAGCTATAAAAACTGAACATATTATACATTTTTAACTATAAAATAATTTGCAAATATTCGATGAATTTTGGTCAACATTTTAAGTTTAAATGCTTATAAAAAAAATTGTGAAAAATAAAATAAAATAAAAAATTAGTTGGACTTTCCGGTAAATTATTTAAGAAAAGCTTATAGGAATCCGTCTGTTGAGTTTTTAAATCTTAGATTTGAATAGAAAATTTTTTATGAATTAACTAATCAAAAAAATCTTCAAAATGTCGTGATTTTTAAGTATTTTCTCGAAATGTCAATTTTAGGTGCTAATAACAAAATATTTAACTTACTCTCAACTTTTTTTTAATTTTCACTTACAACAAGTTAAGAAGATGTTGTCTTACAACTTTGTATTACATTTTCAAGTTTTTTGACCAACTGAACGTTTTTTTAACGGCAATAATAAAGAAACTTTGAATATTGATTATGCTTATATTAGCTCAAAAAAAGTCAAAATATGTTGAAAGTTTTATGGTGTATAGAAAATGCTTGAATAAACATTCAGGGAAAATTGCATGTATCTACGATAATTATTTATTTTGTCACACCAAAAGTAAAAATAAATTTTATCAAAAATTTACTTGGTGAAAAATTCTTATTTTTCCTTAATTTTTTTTTTTTTTGATTTTCCCGGTGCGTTTAAAAATGATTGGGAATTGTTTACTTTTGACCTCCCAAAGTTGTAACTAGATTCACTTTCCTATCAGAAAAGATGCTGATGAAGAAAATCAGAGTACTTTTACTGCGCTGATACGTGATGACAGACAAAAAAAAAATCACAACTGTAAAATCAATACATTCATCGCTCAGCTCAGAATCTAAAAAAAGATTGTTGAATTTATTTATGTAAAAAAATGTCCCGGCTAGTACTTGAAATTTTATGTCAACCCTGTTCTATTATTAAAGGTTACTACACAAAATTGAAACTGTTGAACACAAATTGTTCATGTTGCACTATGTACGTTTGTAAGACAGAGACAACACACAGGTTACTACAGAAGCTGTTATTCTGTTTTTATGATTAAATCGTTGTTCTACTTTTATAACTAAAACCTTTAACCGTTACAGTTAACTCAAGGTAAACAATTTGAATCCAGAAAAATATCTGTTTTAGTTAAGAGGATGTCAGCGCAATATTTGTTTTCTCTCTCAGATCCACACGTAATATGGATGAAATGCTTTCATCTAAAATCGTTTTTTATGTTTTTTTGTGAAAACTTTGAGTAAAATCACCTATTACAAAAATTATAGAGGATAATATTTTTGAGAATATGACATACCGGTTTTATATTTAATCACTATTTGACTTTATATTCAAATTTCAAAATAAAAATAAAAATGTATACATTTAAATGATAATGCAGTTGTTTTGAGACAATATTTAGACAAATCGATATGTCATACGCTCAAAAATATTATTCTCTCTCATTTTTGTAATGGGTGATTTTACTGTAAGATAACTCAAAAACTTTAAAAAAAATGATTCTGCGTAAATGCGTTTAGTCTATGTTGCGTGTGGGCCAGAGAGAGAAAACAAACAGAGCTCTGACATCCTTAATGTGTAAAAACCAGCAAATTGTTACTATGCATCACTTCACGTTTGTTGAAATTATCATCAACGCGAAGATTTTATAAACATGGCCGACGATGCATCGTCATAAGCCCTTAAATAATGAGCACCATGCGTAAACAAGTCGAGATAACCACTGAGCGGTGGCCAGTGAGCAGTGATCATCAATGTCGAAGCACGTGAGTTCAGTGAATAGTGGGTTGTGGCCCAGACCTATTGTGCAGTAGTGCCTTGTGGGTTGTTTTTCAGTTATTAAACCGTGTTCATATTATCTCCGCTAAATGAGTAGTGAGCGCTTACATCGCTTATTGATCCACTGAGCAGCAGTGTTATCCCCACTTCCAACAAAATACCTCTGTAATCACATGACCAACTTTGATGCGCGTAAAATTCAACGGCAGAACCCGACTCGCAGCTTATTTCAATTGTGGGTTATAAGCCGTTGTTCAATGCTTCTGATCTCAGTGCTCACTGCTCAGTGGTGTCTTGCACTTGTGCGACTTTTGTGCTATGTCTCAATTTTCGTCATTATTGTCCTGCGCACGTTATCATAGCGTTGAATCGTTCCGCTGATAATAATATAATACTATATTATTCTTTGTCATTAATGTCGATTAAGATAATATCAAGACTTAAGAGTGTAACAAACTGCAGTTTCGGCAATTCAAGTAAGATATTTTCACCTTAAAAACGAATTACGTTCTTTTGATAATAAATAACACATATTATATTTATATATTTTGGTTTGTCACCCATCTAGTTGTAATACTCGTACAGTCTTAGTAGTCAGTGGTGCTCAAAGAATTTATATCAATATCAAGTAAATAATTTCTAATACATAATTTAATTAGTTTTATGACTTACAAAAAACTATGATCTATTTATTTAATACATTTAACCTTAAGCTAGAAATAAATTTATTTGTTTCTTTTTTGTTTTAAAGTGGCAATTGATAAGTGACATAAATTTATTAGTAACGATCAACTAACTCGTTAAAGCTCAAAGGGTGGTTATCGGGTCATCCTATACAGTCAATCTACCTATATTGCTTAAAGAATTTATAATTTAAATTAGTTCTCAAACAATTTTTTTAGATTTATGCATTTGCTTGTTGAACTATTTCCAGTCCTGAGGCAAACTATACCATTTGATCACCCACCCACAGCTTTTAAATTTTTTTTTTTGTTAAAAAATTATTAAAAAAATGCATTGTACTAAACCTATTGCCTAGTGCCTACCCAGCAATTTTTTTTTAGACATGTGCCTCCAAAAAACCTTGATTGCATTCCACTGGTCAGATGTATTACTTTTTAGTTATTTTGAGAGGCGACCCACTGGTCACCTCATTCGGAGGATAATAAAAAACTTATTGAATTTTGTAATTACAAATGTTAAGTTGGATAAAATGTTATGGTTGACAAATAATAAAGTTTAAATTATTATGAAAAAAAATTGTACATAATATTAATAAATTAATAAAAATAAATATAAATAAAATCTTCAATAAAATGTACTGTCTTAGTGTCTTGTGAGGAATGACAATCATATTTATTAGAATACAATGCAAATTAAAAGCAAACTAAAATCTAATTTTCCTTAATTTTTTCTTTGGAACAGGATCAGTACAAAGAACTTTATTTTGTTCAATTTACAAAATAGTGAATATATATAAATATTAATTAGTATCATTTCTTATGTAGTATTAAAATTATTTTTATTAGGTAAAGAGTGTATCAGTTCAGAATTTTTTTCTGTCTTATATAATATGTAGGATATAGTAAAAATCATCTCTCTGTATTTCACTCGATGTAATAATATTGAAATTAGGTATGATGTATATTATATAACCTACAGGGGCATGCTTGCCAGGGGGGTCATGGGGTTCAAACCCCCCCCCCCCATATTGATCGTATTATTTTGATTTTTGATTTTAAAGAAATAATGTATCTTTATAATGTACTTGTCGAATTATATTATCATACAATTTCCCAATTCGTATTTTATCGTAAAATGCTTTCAACATCGAGTACAAGCACGATTTAAGATATCTTACTATATCTTTAATCTTATATACCAAGTACCAACGGACACACTGCCTGTAAATACATGTAAATTATGCAAAAATTGTTTAGAAGCATTGAGACAGTGTGATAAAGAAGTATTTCCCAATATATATTTTCTATTAAAAATTCTATGCATTTGGCCTGTTTCAACATCCACCCCCGAGAGAACGTTTTCTTGTCTCAAAAAATTAAAATCTTATCTACAAAACACAATGACTGAGGTATTTTCTAGATATTTAAATAGAAATTTATATCAATTTTTTTGGTTTTAGACTCGATTTAATGGCTTAACTTTGTTAGCTGTTCATAAAGAAGTTCCACTAACAGCAGACGAAGTTTTAAATAAATTGGGCGAAAAATCAATAAAACTAGATTATGTTCTTTAATTTTTGAATGTATATTGTAAATTAGTATACATAGTACCTATATAAGTAATATAATATTTAATCTATAAATTGAATTTGTTGTTAATTAAAAAAAAAAAAAAAAATGGTCAAGTTGGTAAAAGTCAAGCTCCTTCAATTTTACTTGAAACCCCCCCCCCCCTACATACATTTTCTGAGCACGCCCCTGATAACCTAGAGAGCCTAGATAATCAGAGAGTGGCGAACTGCCTAGATAGCAGACATATTTCGTCCAAACTTTTACCACCTTTCTTTTTTTTTTTAAATTTATTTAAAATAATTTACAATCTATACAAAAATTAGTACAATAAGCAAATTTGATATCTTATAATGGTTAATGACAGGAGTTTAACATTCATGGGCAGGCACTCAGCAGTACCACCCGGCCGGGTACATTTTAAATATTATTATAATTTTTTTTTTTTTTTTTAGTAAGTCTCTAGGTACTGTCTTTTGAGTCTTCTGCATACATTACCAGGAAGTGAATTGGAGGATAGTTGTTTTATTAATGGGTTACTGTGAGAGTTCAAGTTGTTGTGAAATTTAGAGTAATATAATTTTGCTAATTGATTGAGTGTAGACATTTTTAGGTCTTTATGAAGATTATTGTTTGTGAAGTACCAAGGGCAGGATGTTATTACTCGTAGGCAGATGGATTGGAAGGCCTGAAGCGTTTTGATATTGGATTGCTTTGCAGTGCCCCATAACTGAATACCGTATGTCCAAACCGGTCGGATTATTGATTTATATATGATAAGTTTATTGGATAGGGAAAGTTTGGATTTTAAGAGTGGTCTAAGGATATGAAGTCTAGAGTTAACAGTTTTACGTTTATGTTTAATGTGTGGGCTTCATAGATATAAAAATGTAAAATATAACTTCTTACTTTTAAAAAAATTGGTGAATTATACTTAACTGTCAAATGTCTATACTCGATTTGAATAAAATAGAATTATTTGAACGAAAAATGGTGCCCATAACAGCTTACCAATAGAAAACAGATGGTTAGACACTTATTAACTAGGCTTTCTAATATTATCTATTAAAACAATTATAAAGAATAATACCATCTATGTTTTGTTAGAAGCTTGTTTTAATATTTTGATTCGTAAATAGTTTAGTTCTTTAGGTACCTATAATTACAAATCATTCCCTTAAAAATAAAAAATATTTAAAAAAAGCTAACAAAACAGATTATTTTTTACATTATAATTATTAGCTAGGTTATAATAGGTACTTAAATTTCAAAAACATAGTCATTAATAACAATGAGGGAAATTAAATGAGAGGTTTTAACTATATTACATGTCATGTATAAGTCAGAGAAAACAATAAAACTGGTATACCACCGAGTTTGTCTCTGTCTAATAAAATATGTATAACATACCAAATTTGAGTACAACCAATAAAGTTCCTATTTTGTGTTGTTAGCTACAATATCAAAGTTAATTGACCTATTTTTAAATATAAAAGAAGATTGTTATCTACCTATATATTCTAGTGTTGGTGTTTTAATATACTTTAATTTTTAAACAAATGTCGAGTGTGTAAAATATTAAAATGTATAAATGCTTATAATTGACTTAAAAATCAAAATATTGTAAAACTAACAAGAGAACACAGACAATGTTCTTTCCTTTAAATTTAATACTATTTGAATTCTCTCTAGTATTAGAGCTAAAAACATAAAATTGGAACAGCTAAATGAAATGTATGTTGTCCATTTGTTAGATAGATTCAACACACTTGGGTATGTTATGTGACATGTTTTTAAATCTTTTATTGGGAAAATTTTTATTTGCCTGATTTTTAAAATCTTGAAGTGTATAAAGTATAAAAATATTTACTTGGCATTGGTAATTTGTTACAGTCATGCAAAAAGTGATCAAATGAAAATTATTATGATTTTATTTTAAACTTTTAAAATTGTATTACTTCATACTTATTTTATTATTTCATTTAGTCAATTTTGTGTTTAAATCACATAATAGTTGCTAAAGTGTAAAAAGTGACCAAGTGAAAAAAATTAAAATCATGATGTATACAATTTAAGTAACTATTCAATAACATGATTACTCATTGTTTAGAGATTTGTACCTCACATAACTTAAATAATTTTTTTTTGTTTTAGCATTTTATGATATTGTTCATATTTTAAAATATTGATATAATTAATATTTAAATAAACTAACATTATATGTATTTATTAAATAGACATATAATATGAAACTTAATCATTAAAAGTTCTAAAAAATGTAATTAGTTATTATTTATTAATGAATTATTATAAGTAGGATTGTATTTATAGCAATTTTTATTTTGATTTGGTAATTTAATATTTACTGTTTAGAGGACACCCGCATGTATTATCTCCGTCGTTCAAATGTACAACATAGCAAAAACTGTTTTGCGCGGGAAAAACCACTCAGGCTACAGTCATAACTAAGAAACAAAATTTTCACCACGTAATAAAGGAGAACTTTGGCTGTGAACTATTGTTTTCATTTTTTCGATATCAAAGCTACAAAAAAGTTATTCAAGTTTAAAAAACAAAAAAAAAATGAATTTTGAAACAAAAAGGACTTTTTTTGTAGTTCTGATATAACAAAAAAAATGAAAACGATATTTCACAGCCAAAGTTCTCCTTTTTATTTGATGAAAATTTCGTTGTGACTAATGTAGCCTTCTCAGTTCTTTCCCGCGCAAAACCGTTTTTGCTATGTTTCATTTATAAGACGGAGACAACATATGCGAGTGTAGAGTCCTCTTAAAAGTATGTTAAATTCAAAGAAAAAAGGTACAAGTGTCAACGTTTCTACTTACATTATTCAATAACTATACGTTACACTTATGACTTATGACTTATGAGGAATCAAAAGGAATCTAAACAAAAGGTCACATGACGGCTTGAACATGCTCTCCGTAATGGTCGCAGCGGTGGCGATAAAATTCTATTGTTTTGTCGGTATACCGCGTCATAATTGTGTCCTGCTGAATAGCGGCTACCACTGCGTGGGGGTCTAATTGCCTATATTACACCTGTAAAAATTACTCGTTTCATACCATAATTTATTAACCTTTAACGACGTATATTTTAAGCGGAGCAGAGCAAGAAATTTATTGATTTTACAATGATGTATGTTTTTTTTTTTTGTCTCTGTCACCATGTTTAAGAGCAGTAAAAGTGTTCCGATTTTCTTCATCAGCATCTTTTCTGATAAAAAAATGAATCTAGTTAACACTCTGGTACTTTGAAGGGTCAAAAGTAAAAAATGTTCAATAGTTTTTAAACGCGTCGGGAAAAACAAAAAAAAAAATTAAGGAAAAACGGGAATTTTTACGTAAAGCCAATTTTTGACAAAATGTATTTTTATTTTTGGTGTAACAGAAGAAATAATGCGACCGTAAATACATACAAATTTCACAAAATGTTTGTATAAGCAATTTCCATACACAATAAAAATTGTAATAGGTTTTGACTTTTTTTGAGCTATTTATAGGCATCATTAATTTTCTGGTTTTTTTTTATTTTATTTTTATTATTTCCGATAAAAAAAATTCAGTCAGTCAAGAGAATTAAAAATGTATTACAATGTTCTTCATAACTTGTTGTACGTAAAAATTATAAAAAAAGTTGAGCGTATATGTCTAATAGTTTTTTAACAACAAAATACGTAAAAATCACGAAATTATGCAGTTTTTTTTAATTAGGAAATTCATAAAAATGTTTCTATTTAAATCTAAGATTTGAAAATTCAACACAAGGATCTCTATACGCTTTCTACTTTTATAAAAAAAAAAAATCTACCGGAAAGTGAAAGTAATTTTTTTGAGCGTTTAAAATTAGACATTGGATATTCCGTTTTCTCCGGGAACGATTTTCTTTTTTGATGTAATTCAAAGGGTTAGGTTAGGTTAGGTTTGGTCACCAAATTTTCAAATTACCAATTTCTATACACCAAAAAAATTAAAAATATTTTGACAATTTGAGCTAATTGTAGGCCTAAGAAACTTTTGGTTTTTTTAAAATTTTTTTCTTTAAATTCTTCAAATTTTTTAATAATGTAATACAAGACTTCATAAGTTGTTTAAATAGTAGACCAAAAATAATAAAAATACATAGGGACAATTTTTTTTTATAAGCATAAAACTTCAAATTTTGACCGAAATCCATCATTGAACATTTGCAAATTGTTTTGTAGTTAAAAATATATTAAATGTTTAATAACATTTATATTTAAGTTTTTATAACTAAGGATTGAAAATTTAAAACAAGGTTTTACGTAAGTAGTTTATAGTGTAACCAAAAAATCAAAAAATATATTATAATTATAATTTTTTTTAGACATTTTAAGTTAAAATTTGGTCATCAAAATATCGAACATTTACAAATTGTTTTGTAGTTAAAATTTCATAAAAAAATTTCTATTCATATTTATGGTTTGAAAATTCAACACTTGATTTTCAGTAAGTTTTTCTTACGACAACCATCAAAAAGTTCGATAGAAAAACAGGTAAAAAAATTTATAAGCGTTTAAAGTTAAAATTATTACAAAATCCGGAAAATATACAAACTAATTTGTTATGAAAAATGTATAACATTTTGAGAATTTATACCTAAGGCTTAAAAGTGTAATACAAGGTTCCTTGTAAGTGGTAGTAGTTTAAAAAATTGTGAAGCGTAAGTCTAATAGTTTTTTATAAGCGTCAAAAGTTAAAATTTCTAAAAAAAATCACCAAATTTTGCAGTTTTTTTTGATTAGTTAATTCATAAAAAATTTTTATTCAAATCCAAGTTTTAAAAAATCAACAGAAGGATCTCTATAAGTTTTTCCAACTTTCCAAAAAAAAAAATTTTTCGGAAGGTCCAACTATTTTTTTATGAGCGTTTGAAATTATAAATAATGGCAATATAAATATAATATAAAATGTCCTAGGCTGACAGGTCTCCGCTCAGAATCGTTTTTTGTAAACATGATATTCTATCATTGAATTCAAATTTAATACCATCCGTTACAGTGACCCCCACTCAACACCTACTGTACAGCAAAGCGATACCCACTTGCCGACCTTTTTGAATTAATGTATGTGTTTTTTGCACTAAATACAATAGTTCTATTAAATTCTTATTTTTTTTTTTCAATTAAGAATTCTTAGAGTAATTTTTGTTACACACTACTCTATAATCGCAATTGTTTATTATCGCAAACAACTTAATCGCTCTTATCATTTTTAGTATTTAAAAAAAATTAAACACTGTAGGTATTGAAATTTTGATTCTTCTAACTTCTTTAGCACACAAATTCGCATGTTTATTAAAAAAAATTAAACATCAATAATATAATTTTGAAACGAATGTCATATAGAGAAGCAGGCAACTTGTACACTTGTAGATTGGCAATTACGGCGACCCTAGCCCAATGACATCACGAGGTTATTGTAAATATCTTCCTACAATAATTTTCAAAATTTTCATTTTTAATAATTTTTTCATTTACTTTTCTCAAAATTATTGTTTATAGTCTGATCTACAATAATTAACATTTTATAAATTTGAAGAAAAAAATGTTTTGTGTTGTGTGCTATTTTAATAGTTATTTATATTAAATTGTATTTGGCTCAAAACTAAATTAAGAAATATTATTTTAATTGTTTGTTCTATCGGTTACTTTCTTTTTATTTGACATTGCACACCATAAACGCAATGAAATAAAATATATAACTTCGATTGCACTGAGAAAGCTAAAACCCATGAACAATCCTAAAAGTCCTCCTGTGTTAGCTGAAACAAAATAAAAAATTGTGTTCTTTAATAATTTTTATTTTATCCTCTATCCAAAACTAATATGTGTTTATTATTTACAAATATCTAGTTAATTCCAATTTGTGACAAAATAAAACTACATTATCTGTTATAAGATATGGTTTTTGAATAGTATAATAATATATTATAATATTATTATGCTTATAAACTTACATAAGAATTCCGTAAATCCAAACAACTCCCCTTTTGTAAAACCAGTAAATTGGGTTTCTTCAAAGAAAAAGTGAATTACAGCCATATTTTTTCTAAAAGAATTATTAAACATAATAAGTCACCAAGTCGGCATAGATGTTATATATTTCTTATATTATTTAAGAAGTTCGTCAACACTTAAAAGTTATAAAACAATACATTTAGAGGTTCGTATATAAAATATATAGATTAAATACCTCAAGACCTATACTAATTCAATACTAATTCAAAGATTATACTTAGGGCCTATATACAAAACATCATATCAATAATAGGGCCGTGGTATGGTTCGAATCATTGAATGATATGTATATGTTTTTGGTGGTATCTGTTCTAATGTAACGTGTAGCGTAAATGAATATGTCAAAATATAAGGTTTATCGCGTAATGCAAAATCGGTTAACAAAGTACTATTTATTAATTTATTTTTATTAATGTTAAGATTATATTATATTACTGCTACAACTGTAACGCGAAATAGGCTACTTGAAATATTTAGGAAATAACTGTTACAAGTATTCAGCTCAAAAATATGTATATGTTTAAAAAAAGTTGTAATTTTTTTAAAAAAATGAATATATTAACTGTTATTATAATTATAATTTATAAATTATTAACATTTACTATCATACTTAAAATATATTTCAGTTCCTTAAGGTTCTGATGTCTGATCACAGACTTAAATATATATTAAATAATACTCAATTTATGTTCTAAATTACGTTTTCGTTTTCGTTTCGGGGCTTGAAACCGATTTTGAATACCGGTTAAAACCCGAAATCGATATCAAAACCGCAAACTAAATCGAAAAAAATCAATACCGGGATCCGAAATCGAAAAATAATAAATATCGGTATCCGTCACCAAAACCAAAATAAAAATAGGAAAAAAAAATTCGGTTTCAAGCCCAGGTTTTATTATTGTTACACAATATTTAAAACCGATTATAAATAATCGATTCTAAACTATTTATTTCGAATATTGTGGGTGATATGTACTGATGCAACTATAAGCAAAAAATTCAGATCTTACAAATTAACTTTTTTTTAGTTAACACATTTTCTTGTAGTTCAAAAGTTTTTGTAGCATCTATATAAATATGCCATTGTAAATATTACGACCAGGATTTTGATGTATGTAAAAAATATATCTTGAAAAATTCCTTACATTTATTCTGTATTTATTATGTATTCGGATTTTTTATTACTATACTAAAGACAGACAACCTCGTACATAAACTATTATTATTTATACATGTGTAGGAAAATATTATTTTATAGATTCTACAGAATGAGGAAACTCATGAATAAAGTGAGTGATTGTATTGATTTTACAATGATAAAGAGTTTTTTTTACGATATAATATGTAGATTAATAAAATATAAATACGGTAATGGTGTTTCACCATATATATAGGTGCACTCGATAATTCCTCCCCCCTCCCCCCGTCAAACAGCAGAGTTACGGAATAATTTGAATTCGATAATGTAATAATAATAATTATAGTAGTATAGTTATGTTGAGAAAGAGCTAATTCATTTAATCATGATTCTGAATAAGAACTTTTTATTCGTTTAGTAAAGGTTGTAAATTTAACACTTCATATAAAACATGAAACCCCAAATGCAGGTCCCTCCCTTTGTTTCGTTAATGTAATAAATAATTTTAAATGTATATTAAATTAAAATACAGAAAGATACCAGGAAAAATATTAATTAATCAAAACTAAGTGTCTGTTTTTTTTACTCTCACAACATAAACTTATTGTGCAAATGTTTATTTATTCAAATAAAACATTAAAATAAAATAAGTGGATACTGCTTTACTGTAAAATAAGTATTATGGATGTGTTAAATTTGAATTCATTGTATACAAAAAACGATTTTGAGCGAAGACAGGTCCGTCAGCCCAATTTCTAAGTATATTTTATGATAATATATTGCTATTAAAATAATTTATTTCCGAAAAACTTTGCATTTGTAGAGGTCATTGTGTGTATAATATATATGTCGTAGGCATATAGTCAAATCAGGCATTTTATTAAATGCCTAGGCATATAGTCAAAAAATTTAATGTTTATGCAATTTCACTATCCGCCTAGACATTTAGTCAAATGCCTAGTCATTTAAATGACTAGGCATTTAACTAAATGACTATTTCATGCCAGGCAAATAATAAAAAAACATTTTGTATTATTTTAAAAATTTAAATATATTTTCTATCAGTTATTTATTGCTATTTTTATATATAAAAAAGCTGTGTATTATTTATTAATATGAAAAACACGTAGGTATATGAAATAATATGTTTAATTGTGTGTTAATTATTATTTAGTATTGTTATATTGTATAGCATATATAGTCAGTATAGTCTATAGCACGAGTAGTGAGTACTGAGTACTATATATTCTTATTAAATAAAAATAAAAGTTCCATTGGTTTTTACCTTGGAAAATTATTATATATAAAAAAGCTGTGTATTATTTATTAATATGAAAAACACGTAGGTATATATGAAATAATATGTTTAATTTTGTGTCATTGTGTCAACTATTACTATTGTTTTAAAAATGAAATAATAAAAAATAAATAAAAAAGTTATATTATAATTACAAGTTTTTGTTACTCATTACTTGTTGTCACATGTTGTTATTTGGTGGCATTTGCTGGAACATTTAAGATTTTTCTTAAAACATAAGCACCTATTGGTTTGACATTGCCGCTTTCCTGATTGACATTGACATTTAACAAAACCTTGACCGTTGAAAATTGATAAGTTTGCTACTGCTTCACGTATGGACACGAATTTGTCTTTTTGTATTTTGTTGTCTTCTAAACCATTATTTAACACTAGTTGAAGTTCTTCTCTTGAACACCAATTTTTTATTATACCAACTTCTGTGCCAATTTGGTAAACGCCGTTCCGAATGTCTATCACTAACCCATTTATATTTTGACTATCCAGAGGTCCTCGGTCTACTTTTGGAACACTTAGAACTATTTGATCGCCAACCTCTAGTTCTTTAAATAGTTTTTCACTATTTTCCGCCATTTTTTTAGCTGCTATTGTTTGTCGTTTGTAAGATTCAATGCGGTTAACTTTTATCTGTTTTTCATTATTACATAGCAGACAAATATTTTCAGTATCGTTAATATTATTCATAGAATAGCTGCAATTATCAGAATGAATATTTCTTTTACATATAGTACATTGGAGTTCACTACCTGATTTTTCACAAACACTGCAGATATTATTTATGTCACAATATTTTTTTTTCTTTGAAGGTATATTGTCAAAATTATGTTCTGAATTGTCTCGTAAAATATTTTCAAAATCTTCTTCACTTGATAATTTTTGAATAATTTCGGCAGGTAAGTTTGTAGAACTAAGACCTACCTTCGGTTCAGTGCCAAACAAGGCACGGTATGGCGAACGACCTAAAATTCGATGATGTGAAATGTTTTTTTGCCATTGTACAAAATAAACTCCGATTGACCACTTGGTACTTTTATTGTCTACGACCCAAGCTCGTAACATGTTTTCAACATCTTGATTTGATCTTTCTACAGATCCCTGACTCTGAGGGTGCCGTGGCCGCCCATGTACTATTTTACATTCAGGCCACAATTCTGCCAATTCTTCAATTATTTTCGCTGTAAATTCTCGCCCATTATCAGACTGAAGTATTTGAGGTGCTCCTTGTTCCAAAAAAATTTTTAAAAGTTCGTGTGCAACTTCGGTGGCTCGTTTTGAAGTAAGTGGTCGAAGATATAAATATTTGGTTGCATGATCCTGATAGTTCATGACCCATTTAAAATTTCCATCGGGTGTTGATTGGAAATCAATAAGGTCAATTTGCCCTCTTGAATTAAAATCTGCCGATAATATTGGTTTTATAACGACGCCTTTACAAGGTTTTGATTTTTTTTTGTTACAAGTTGTACACAAATTAATAAATATTTGGATTGCTATTCGAGGAATATTGTATTTATTTTTTAAATTCTGCTCAACTTTATCCCTTCCACCATGACCAGTCGCTTTATGACTTTTTTCGATTTTTTCAAAATAGTTTTCATATGGTATAACATAAATAATATTTTCGGTTTTAGTTTTTGGTTTTAAAATTATATGTTTAACATTTCCTACTTCAATCAGATCATATTTATGGCATAAATAATATTGGTTTTGAGTTTTAGTTTTACCTGGATTCAATTTCGCATCATTGATTTCGTTTAGAGCTTTGTCGTAGTCTTCCTGACTCCATGACTTTTTTTTATCTTGGTTGTCGTAAATTGATTTTAATTTTTCATAAAACAATACACTGTGTGACATTATATTATATTTTAAAATACAAATAAAAACAATCAAAATTTTAAATATACAAAAAATGTCAATAGGTATACTTATGTTACAATATTACATGCAATCACGATCACACTACATACGATTTACGTAAACGTAATAGACGTACTAAACTAAATTATTGTACAATTCAATCGCATGTTCTGTATCTTTTTCCGTAACGTCATATTTTTATCGTTATAATCGTTAAGATTATAATTTGTCCCATGGTACTCAATATAGATAAGGTTCTAATACAACCTAGTACCCACGTTAATTTTCCAAGGTAAAAACCAATGGAACTTTTATTTTTATTTAATAAGAATATATAGTACTCAGTACTCACTACTCGTGCTATAGACTATACTGACTATATATGCTATACAATATAACAATACTAAATAATAATTAACACACAATTAAACATATTATTTCATATACCTACGTGTTTTTCATATTAATAAATAATACACAGCTTTTTTATATATAAAAATAGCAATAAATAACTGATAGAAAATATATTTAAATTTTTAAAATAATACAAAATGTTTTTTTATTATTTGCCTGGCATGAAATAGTCATTTAGTTAAATGCCTAGTCATTTGACTAAATGTCTAGGCGGTTAGTGAAATTGCATAAACATTAAATTGTTTGACTATATGCCTAGGCATTTAATAAAATGCCTGATTTGACTATATGCCTACGACATATATAATAATATACTTCAAAAATTTCAAGCATAAATACGAATAATATTTTTAAATTACAACGAAATAACTATAACATTGTTATTATTCGTAAAAAATAATTAATTTTTATTATTATCTAATTTCGTCAACATTTGAACATAAATTTGTTTTAAAAAAGGTTAATTTATTTTTTAGATTTTTTGGTTACAATATTAATTACAAATATCTACAGTTATTTGTTTTTGATTTCCAACAAAATAAGAAAATCGTTCCGTGGGACATCGTTGTTGGTTAATAAATAAATTATATTATATATAATATAATAATAATAATTTAATAAAATATATTATATTATTATAATATAATATAATTTATAATTATAAATTTGAACTTCAAACACTTATAAAAAATTAATTTAACTTTCTGGTAAATTTTTTTTTTGTTTAAGATAGAAAAACTTTCTGCCAGAAAAGTTACTGAAGTTAAAAATTGAAACATTATTTCGAATACTTATTGTGTACACAGACATAAAAAAAACATATTGTAAAATGTATAAAAAAAATAATAATAATAAGAATCTATATACTCACTTAAAATAAGTGGAAGTTCTTCCAGCTAAAAACGTTTGCTTGATTTTATAACTATTGGCCAAAGGGGATGATGAATGTACTTTATTATATCCAATCCAATGGCATCCTGGTAGGCAAGTGCAATTCGGTAAATATGTTCCATTCAATAATTGACTCATATTCATTAATGGTGAACTATATCGTAGTTCTATTGCCACTAAACATGAATTAACTTTATTTATTAGTTGAGTTTATTTATATTAGGGTTCGTAAAATATATAAGGATGAAATTAAACAAACGTTTATTTATAATCAAGGCATCAAATTTAATGATCTAAAAATCATTGAAAAATATTATTTAATGTATACATTGATAAATAAAAAGGGGGAAAGTTTTAAGTAGGTGGTCTCTACTGTATAGTTGCCGGTGTCAAGTGTACTTCATCATTGTGTAAGTCACTATATAATGTATCAGTGGCGTATTTGGGATAAATTTTCAGGGGGGGGGGGGGGCAAAATACAAAAATCTCTCACTGTTACAATATAAGGAAATTTGAATGCAATAGTTTATTTTTTTTTTTTTGGTTATGGTTTTAGATACTAGTTTTAACTTATTCAGTTATAACCAAAAAATATTCAACACAATAAAAAGCACCTCATTTGATATGTGGTCGTATAAGGCATAACATAACTTAATTATTTTATGGATAATCTTTTGATTTTTTTTGAAACGTAGTTTCTTATGGCGCGATGTGAGCGGAGGGACCCTAGCCCAGAAAACCCGTGCACATCGAAAATAAAAGCGTTAGTCGCTATCTCTCTTACTCTTTACCGCTTTCTATATACTTCTGTCTCTCTCGCTCTACGGTCGGCTACGTTGTTAATAGGTCGCGACTACACGTGTAATGAACTACACGGGTACCCGGGTTTTTACCTATGACGCGACGGGGTTAAAGCCCGTGTAATAAAAATACCCGTGTATCTTAATACCCGTATATCTAAATAGCCGTGAGCTTGAATACTCATACATATAATATGGTACACGGTAATGATAAATAAATACACGGATAAACACGAGTATTATGCACGGGTATTAAATACACGGGCTTTAATATACTTTTTGCCCGCGTACCCGGGCTCTGTGTACCCGTGTATTATAATACCCGTGCATACCCGGAAACCCTAGATACTATTATTATTGTTATAATAAATTATTATAGTATTACACTTGAAACCGTTCATAACAAAATAAATAACATTAAATATTATAAAATCACTTTCATGAGTCATGACTGTGTTGGGGAATCCGGGTTTTTTAGTTATGATTTTATTTTGCTTCTGGGCTAGGGTCCCTCCGTTCACATAGCGCCATAAGAAACTACGTTTCTACCGGGTGTCTCATGACAGCACTCGACTTTTTTTTTTATTAGTGAAATAAGTATGATCAAACCTTTTTAGTGTCGCAAAATTACGCTCAGCAGTAACAGTTGCTATAGACTATAGTAGTTACAAAATTGGGTAGCGTATTTGGTGGGAACGCATGATAGGCGAGTACGTCTTAGTCATAATACTCATAATAATAGAATTTAACTTATAATTACAGCTTCGCTGTAAAGAAGTCTCGGCCCTCGGGTGGGGAGGGGGGAATGCCCCTATGCCCCCCTCTAATACGCCACTGTAATTGTATGTGATAAATCATTGCATATACAAAAAATAATTTCGACGGTCTGTTAGATAGGTTTAATTAATTTTTGACAAAAACATTGCATTTGAAAATGCTATTGTATGTATACTATTGTACGTTAAGTTTAAGTACTCTTGAATAATATTTTTTAATTACAACAACATTCTTAATTAAAATCTTTATATTCTTCGTGTAGCACATTATTTTAACTGAAAATATCTATAATAACTACTTACGAGGAACCTTGTATTAAATTTTACAGATTTTTGACCAAACGCGGAACGATATGTATAGTTAAAATTTTTTAAAAAAGTCCTATATTGTCAAATTTTTAGATATTGAGAATATTTTATTTCTGACCCTCCCCTTCTCCTAAGTACTAACTAAATCAAATTTGCTACCAGAAACAACCCTCAAATTTGAAAATCGAAGTACCTATTTATTAAAATCTAGCATTTTTACTGATCCGAAAAGTGCTGACAGACAGAACAATAACACATAATTGTAAAATCAATTAATTTGATCATCGTGTTCCGCCTGGAATCTACATTTTTTTTAAATAGGTACGCATATAAATTTTATACTACTTTTTTCTTAGTACTTACATTTAGCTTTATTCGAACATTCTTCATCTTTTTTCCCACAAATTCTCGAGAAAGTGTCTTCTAAAATTAATATAATAACACACAATATAATAAAAATAGAACTAAAAACAGCAATCAATGTAATTGTAACATTTTCCGAAAAATCCTCAGTTAGAGTCATGCCAATTCTACGTAAAGTTAGGATTAACTATACATTTGTCAATAACAGCATTTAAATTTTAAAATAGTAGCTAGGTATATGAACTCATCAATACACATTTCATTTTAATAAATAAATCAACCATTTTATTTTAATTTGACATGCATTATATGTTTAATTAACTAATATTTTTTGAATTATAGTGTACCTACCTATATATTATTATGTAGAGTAAAAATCATTTAAAGAGTAATCATTATTATACATTCTAATGTATAACTTATTAAAAATGTCAACTTATACTGTCTTATAGCTGTCATAAAAACTTAACGTGATTTTATGAAAAACTTAATTTTTATTTTAGTTTTATAAAAGATGAAGGATCTTTTATATTTGATTAAATATCTATAAATAGGTAGTACAAAATATTTTCTACATTATTTCATGTCTAGAATAAATGCTAATATAAATATTAAAAAAAAAAAATCAAGTATTTATGGTTTTTTATTTACGAATTACAACCAAAAAACCAAGTTTTTCGTAACTATTTCCCTTTTTTCATTTTTTTCCCGATTATCAAAAGTACTTAATTTTTACTTTTGATTCCTCAAAGACTTTTAGTATTTACTAGATCCAATTTTTTATCAGCATTAAACCGCACACACATTTGAATATCAAAGCATTTTTACTGTTCTAAAAGGTTAATAATAATAAAAACACCTCATACAAACCAATACAAAATTAAAATTAAACGATAGAAGTTATTAGTCTGTGAAACCTTATTAATTTTATATCTCCAAACCCTGCACTGGTCTAACCGGCTTGATCCCCCCCCCCCGTAAATACGTCACTGTATATACCTATAATGTAGGTATGATTTAAAATGTCCTGTATTGTTAAAAAATAAATCTGGGAGTCCGAGTCTAATAAATCCTAGTCTAAGCATTTTAATGAAATAATAAATTTAATTGTATCGTACTTGGCATGTAATACATAACGCATTGACAAAACGTTAATGTAAAATTAGCTTCACATTCTAGTATACAGTTCCGTTGAGTATAAGTTCTATAGAATCTCAATTGTTTTTCCGCTGAATACACACATTGACGTTTTTCTTTTTCTATCTCAGCTAATGTCGGTGTAGCCATCCCTACGGTAGGGTGGATTTCTAATGATGTTTCTCTTCCTGGAGATATCAAACTACCAAATGATGATATTTTTGGAGTTTCTACTGGACTGTGTAACATCACCTAGAATATAATTTATAACTTATGACTTTTGTTGACATGATGAAATATTATATTTAGAGTCCGGCTTTTCGAGCTTATAAATAATTATTTATAATCTTCGTTTTTAAGTGTATGCAGTTTAATAGCAGAAAAAATTTGAGACAATTCATTAAATACCGGGTTTACAGGAAAAATATTTTTTATTTTATTTCTAAGTTGGTTGCATTAACTGTACATCCAATGATTAATTCTCATTTTTAAGATAATATTAAGAGAATATTTTTATGTTTTTTTCTATCATATTTCTACTTTTCTTGAACATACGAATCCACACTAGTTAAGTATTTGAGTTAGGGTTTTACAATACATCCTGAATACTTTTTAAATAAAGTATTCTAAATAGTATTACAAAATATTATTAAATATTTAATTATTTGTATTTTAAATCCAAATACTTTTATAACGAACGTCTTTGTTCGGATTATCATAATTTTTTTTACACTCAGAAATAAAATCATTGAAATTCAATATTATATTTGAAAATATATGTCTAAAATATATATGCCTCCTAAAATAAGTATATAATATACGTATGTCCAAGTGTGATGTATAATTAATAGTTAATACACCATTCTTAGAATATTTCGTCAAAATAAATTGTGTGAAATTGTAACGGGAATTGAAAAGTAAATACTAAAATATTGTTATTATATATTATATTATCGGCAATAGTTTATCGCATACGGGTTTTGTGGCTTGTGTGTATATTGTGTATAATATGTATAAGGAAGAGATTTAAAAATGAATTGATAGTGGCTACATTTTATAACATTTTTCGGAAATCGGAACATTTATACATTTTGTTGTTTAGTTATCTGCAAAGCTAGGCATGTTTACTAATTTTTTTTATAATAATTTTTCAAACGCTCATGGAAAATAATTTGACTTTCTAGTCAATTTTTTTCGTTGTTCCCGGTTGAAAACCAACGAGGAATCTTGTATTCAATTTTCAAATCTAAGGTATAAAATGAAAATTTTTTTGAATTTTGAATTTAAAATAGTTTGCACAATTTCGAAATTTGAAGCTTATATAAAATTATGTTGATAAATATTAAAGATAGGTACATATTCACACATTTTGTTTATAGGCAATTAAAGTTCAAATTTTGACCAAAATATCGAACATTTGCAAATTTTGGGTGATAACCCATGTTTTATTATAATGTAATCTTATTTTTGCATTTTTTGACAATTTTAACCTTGAAAAGCTTTTTTGATGTTTTAGAGCATTTTCCGTTTTTTGGACGTAAGTTGTTGCGATTTACAAGAGACTTTAGAATTTTGACTGGCCGCCGACCGTGTCAATTATAAAGTATATAGAAGGATAAGTCATTTTTGATAACAATTTAATCACAACTAGGCCTTTCCTTTCGGAATATCGCCGTTGTTAAATACGCGCAGATTAAGTCTGAAGACCTATCAATCAAGCAATACAATATTATACAACAGCATACAATATAATTTTTAAATAATTTAAGCTATTCAAAATAAATTTAAAGACATTTTTATAGTGCATTTTTTGAGCTTTTTGGGCATTAAAATCCTAGCCCTAAATCTATTGTATTAATGATTTTAATGATTTCTTATAAGAAAAATATTACAATAACTATTAATTAATAATGAATAGGTACAATGTGTATAGAATTCTAGGTAAATTGTTATATTTTTCTTTTTTTAATAATGGTTGCCCCTTTAATACTGTTTTGTTAAATATCCATTATCTATGTATATTTATTATATTCTGAAAATATGTAATTACACTTAATATTATACATTTTTATTTTTATTACTGTATAGTAAGTGCCTATTTAAAATGCATATAAAATATATTTGATATTTCCGCCGTAATATTTTTTGAATCTATCGGGTTTTATACTATGAATAGATTTAACTTAACATGACAATAAAATGAATTAACTCATAATAATTACTGCATTACACGGACAACATTTAACTTAGTTCAAACTTTAAAAGTAACTTAACCTTTTAACTAGGTAATAACTAGCCTTTTCTATCTGGTAGATACCTATGTATAATAATATAATACATTTTACAGTTTAAATAAATCGCTAACCTCAAAATTTAAACGTAAATTAAAAAATAAAATAGGTTTTTATAATAAAGTGAAAAAAAATATATTGGAAAAGTGTTTTTTTTTTATTTTGTTCTTGTTGACAAAATTATTTGAAATTCTCTTTAAATACTTTTTAAGTTAATGTATTTTTATCTCTTTTTAAATGATACTCGTTTTACAAGATTGATCCGGACCCTATAAATGTATAATATTACTTTAAATCCATAGCTGACTTCTGATGAACAATAATATTCCTCTATTTCAGCATCCAAAACAAGAGTTAATCCTAGATGATTACCGGCGCCCCAGGGCCTCCAAGGTGTATATTCAGCAGGTGTATTCGGCGGGTATCCATTTTCGGGAGTCCAATTTGCAGACGGATTTGGATAGGTAACATTTAAATCTGATAAATCTTTTGGGTTTCGAAATATGTAATCCGGTTTTACTTTATTGAATGAACAACATATACCTTCGTCTGTTAATGAAGGATTGAATAGTTCTGAACAAACTTTAGGGTTGTTTGCCCATAGACATGATACAATCATTTCATGACAAGGTTGAGATACTCTAACCATAAATTTCTTTAATGAATCCCAATCGCCTGTGTAATTGTCAATTGACGAATCTATTGATAATGGATCTTCGTCACAGAAATCACTTAACAGACGGCGATCGATATTGCTTTCGAGTTTTGAGGATCTATGCGTGAATATAAGTTGTAAAACATTATTTATGTATTTTACGAAATTCTTAGTAAGTAGCTTAGTTAGTTAGGTATACATTACGTTTCTAAAATATTTCGGGCAACAGATTTTCTTGCGTTATTCATGTTACATATGGTAATGGCGGGAAATGGTATGCTTGTAAGCTGGGTTGCTTTTGGCGATAGACTTATAATTACAGGCATTTCTTGCCATTTATGGACCAAGTTGGCAATAAAGTAAATTGCTGTGATAACTGCTAAACCAAAAGATATTATCCAAAAACACCTTAAAACAACGCCATAATGTGTAATTAAAAATAAAATTAAGTCAATGGTACTATATTTATCAATAATATTTTATTTTGTTATTTATATATTACCTTTCACTTGCACTTAGTTCATTATTGCCAGCATATCTAAGTCCGTGTAAAGTCGTATTCTGCGAGTAATCGTTCAACATTCTTCTCCATTTAGTACCGATTTTTTGGTTTTTAGATTTGGAATTAATATCAATATTAGAATTTTTATTTATAAACCATTTTGATTTATTCTTAATATCAAAATTATTACGAAGATGTCTATTTAGTGGATAATTGTAAGGTTCAAAATCTTTACTATACATGTTTTAAAAGTATTCTGTAAAAACTGTAAAAGAACTTCAAATAGTAATAATATTCAACAGCACAACACACTTATAGTCTATACTCATATTGAGGTTATATTATAATTTAGGTATATTATGTAGTTTCTTGTTTTTTTTAAATGTCAAATGTTTAACAGTATATGACGTGTGATCCACTTACTGTATGGATTACATATTTTAACATCGTGTTTAATATTAAAAAAAAAAATAGATATAGGTAGATACAATCAATCTCTAATATATATTGTAATGTATTATTACATATATATGTTGTAGGTAAACATGAATGAATCAAACAATATAAAAAAAATGGAAAATGAAGAGGTATCAGAAATTTACAAGTAAGAAAAAACAATGCATCACAATAATTAGTGAAAAATATAGATTTTTTTTTTTTATTTTCTTTATGGTAGGAAACTAAAATATTGTGATATATTGAATACATTTTACATTTTAATTTAATTAATGGATACTGAATTATAATGCAGAATGATGCATGATTAATTTTGGATTAATATATTAAGATATAATATATGGTGCTGATATATTTGCATATTATATATATATTTTTTTTTTTAGAATATTTAAAGAAATCTATTCGAAAGCACCTCCTATTTTAAAGGATCTATCAAACAATCATGTAGATAATATTGATTATAAAGAATCCATAGACGAGAAAATTGATTTTAAAAAAAGTATATAATTTTTTTCGTAAGATGTTTGTAATTTATATAATCAATATTTATTTTATTTTAAGTTGATACAAAATTTAAAAATGGAGAATACTGCTCCATTACAGATGCAATAAAAGATATAAGGGTAGTATTCTTAAACTGCTATTCATTTTACGGTGTTAGAAGTGATCATACTAAAACATCATTAGAACTTGAAGAACTATTAGAAGAAAAAATCAGCTTCCTTGATAAGTAATAACCATTTATATTTTATTGTATTTCTATAAACACAATGATTTTCTTTTAGAAATTATAAATCACTGGCTGATGTTAATCTTACATTCAATTTACTAAACATGGAAGGAAAACCTAGTTCCAAATTGAGGTATCCAAAAGGTTTGTTGATTTATTTAAATTATTAACTAAATTGCAAATTACAATATCATTATAATCAATGACATTTTATATTTAGATTGTTATGATTCAGTATTATTACGAAGTGTTGCACATTGTCGCCCTGAACGATTAAGAAAATATCATAAAATATTATCTACTTCGCTTACCACTGATGAAGATAATGCACATATTTTAGAAAAAATATTAAGTTGGGAAAATGAAGTTTATTTTAATGATGTTTTCCATCGATATATCAGTTCAATGTGGGAGGTAATATACAATTTTAACATAAGTTAGATATGTATTTTACATTAAGTTTGAATTAATTTTCTTAATATTTCAGCTACCAGAAATTGGTCATTTTGTGGCTATTTTATTTAAAAAACTTGATCTTGATATTATTAACCAAGGCGAAATTGAAAGAATGTTTTTAATGCCTAAAGAATCTACAACTATGGGTAAAATCATGACAACTCTTTTGATGCCAGTAAAAAGAACAAAATTTATTGGCCAAGTCATGCCATATAAGGTTTGGTCTGAAAAACTTTCAAGAAAAGTATCAGACTGGTGTAAAGTATACCATGCAAAAAAACAAAATAAAGTCATGGTTAGTAATGTTCTTTGCTTTTAAACAAATGGCTTTTTAATATTTATGTAGAATAAATAAAAAAAACAACTGTACGTTTCAGGTAATGAATTTACTTGGTATCCATCCAGATTTTTGGGCTGTTGTGAATGAAAAGAATCCTTTAATTGAAAAAGACTATAGTGAACTCTCATATTTTGTGAAAGTTTGGCTTGTAAAAGGACTTTGTGATTATGTCACTGTGAGTTTAATAACTTATAAATGTATTAATAATTTATTAAATATTAAAAGGATTTATTTATTTATTTATGTGGGTTTATATTTTATATATATTTGTTTTAGATTAAATTTAAAACTATAAATGATATTGTATCCAATTGTAATGAAAAACAATGTACAATATGGAAGAACGATTTGGAAACTGAAGAATATTTCTTTTTTGATTCAATGCCAGATTTAAGGATATATTATTATAACATTCCATATAATGAAGTAATCAATTTTTGATTTTAATTTATATCATTTGAAAATAATTATCATTTTTAAATTTTTTTTAAAGCCGAGTCTTGATTTCCTTGAATCAGTAAAAACTAATAAAGAAGTAGTACAAGTTGAAGATAATCTACCTATGAATGGTATGTACATTTCTCCCAACCTCTTAATTAAGAATTTACATTTTATACAAATTATACTAAATTTTTAAAGGTTTTTCTGGAGGTTTTTGTACAATACAAAAAGAACAACATTTTAAGCTAATTGCTGATTCGGTAGAAGGTCTTCGGACTTTTCTTTATGAATTGGATATGGAAGGAACATCAGTTCCTGAAGATTTGATAAGCGCTCTAGAGAATTTTATTGTAAAAATTGAATCGGAAGAATATAATTTAATTGTATTGAACAATGATTCTAAAATAAAATTATTTAAGGACTGTGAATCATATCCAGATAGAATTCAGAAAGATAAAGATAATATATCACTTTGGGAAGAGAAAGATTCAAAGTCAATAACTCAAGGTA
Organism: Neotoxoptera formosana; assembly: GCA_022818045.1. Lineage (NCBI taxonomy): Eukaryota > Metazoa > Arthropoda > Insecta > Hemiptera > Aphididae > Neotoxoptera > Neotoxoptera formosana. The sequence goes on along the minus strand of CM040633.1, from coordinate 8,786,770 downwards.
ATATATATTTTAGATTTTCAACTTAAATTATTTCCTGGTAGATTAGTGAATCTAATTTGTACTTGGGTGTAGGTGGGGGGGGGGGAGAGAAATCAAGATTTTGATGAATTTTTAAAGATTATAAAAAATGCTGCATTTGTAATCTTAATATTTTTAAACTGATTTTGAACAACTTATAAACAGCTCAAAAAGAGTCAAAATATGTTGAAAATGTTATTGTGTATAGAAAATGGTTATTTTAACAATTGGTGAAAATTTCATGTATTGTCAGTCATTTTTTTTTTTTATTTAAGACCAAATAACAAAATTGATTTTGTCAAAAACCAGTTTTATATAAAAATTCCATAATTTCCTTATTTTTTTTTTTTTGTTTTTCCTTTTGCTTTTATAAACTATTGGGAATTTTCAAAAATTACCTCTCAAAAGTACCAATTAAATTCACTTTCCCACCAGAAAAGATGAAACCAATGAAGAAAATCAAAGCATTATTTTGACAACTTATCTTTAATATATTTTGACTCTTTTTGAGCTATTTATAAGTTGTTCTAAAATCTAAATGTGGTTTAACAATGTTAAAGCTTACAAATGCAGCCTTTTTTTATATGCTTAAAAAATTCATCAAAATCTCAAATGTTTGCAAATTATTTTGTAGTTGAAAAATCTATTAAATGTTCAAATCTATTATCTAAGGATTGAAAATTTAAAACAAGGTTTCTAGTAAGTAGTTAATGTTGTAACCAATCAATCTGAAAAATATATTTACATGGTTGATTTTTATAGACATTTTAAATTCAAATTTGGACAAAATTAGATGATATTTAAATAAAGAATAACAATGTTAGTTATTTCGATGTAATTTTAAAATATTTTTCGTGAGTGCTTGAAACTTTTAAGTATATTATGATATTATATACATATACTCAGATACAATGTTTTCCCAAAAATTAATTCAACCTACTATATTAATAATAGTAAAATTAATTATTTTAATAGCAATAGTATAATATAATAATATGATTTCAAAAGTATTAATCATAAGGACTCCTAAACTTTTTGCCATTACGTATATTATTATTTTCTATACATTATGACATTTTCAAAACATTTAGACTAATTTTAAGCTATTTAATTATACCATAAAACTATTCACATTGTTCTTACGGTACATTTTATTAATTTAGAAATAAATAGCAATGATAATATATTATGATTAAATAATATAATAATGTAAATGTAATGTTTTTGGTAAAAATAAGTTCAACCTACCATATGACTAATAGAAGTATAATTATATTATAAGATATCCATAAAAACGCTAACACTGTCTCCAGAATTGTTTTTCTTTTACATTGATTTATCATTGAATTATAATGTAATACACCCATTACAGTGATCTACTCAATATCACTATGAGATTACTCATGCCTACTAAACAGTGTATTCCTCGATTTTATACATTAAACTCATAATAATTTTACTATCTACAAATTATTCAAGCTAATACTATATATTATAAATTTTAGCTGAAAATGAAGAAATTATTGTTGAGAAACGTCAAAGAAAATTAATCATACAACAAGATTTTGATACAAATGAATTTTATGAATCTGATGAATATGTTAGTGAAAATGGAAGATCCCTATCTGATTTTACTGATTCTGAAGATGAATGGGGTGCTATGAATCAGCCTAAAAATAAAGCTAAACCACCACCGCAGACCCCTTCTAAACTTCTTGAACTAGAAAAGCGATTATCGAAGGAAGGGAGAATGCTAAACTATGATATTAATAACCTGTTAGATACTAATCTAAGTGATGAATATATTGGACATAATAATAAAACATTGGTTTGTTCAAAAAATAAAGATAATATATCACTTTTATTAGAAGAGAAAGATTCAAAGCCAATAGCTCAAGGTAATATATATATTTTTATTTAATAACCCTTATTAATTTAAAATTATAAAGTATTAATTTATTTAAATCCTCTGTTCCAAATGAAATCAGTTCTCTGGCGGTAACAGTCAGGTGATATCATCTGGCTTCCCCCACCAATTTGACCTCAAAGCCAAAGCTGGCCAATTAAGTTTTCATTTTGAATAGATAGTATAGAAACAACATATAATTTCTTCAGTAGAAATTCATACAGAATTTTTGAATTCAAATATATTAATTATTCAAATTATGTCGTAGACCTATACTACGCCTGAATTAAAAATAAACATATTTAACTTAAAACTATGAACACTATGAAACTATCATTGAACATCGATATTAATTATTGTCTTCAAAAAGAGATTCTTTAAGTTTAACATTCTGAGCGGAGCGATTGCAGTCATTATAATTTACAATGTGTTGTTTATTTTTTTAGGTCTGTTATTACCTTTTAAGACAGTAAACATGTTTTGATTTTCTTCATCAGCATTTTTTCTAGTAGGAAAGTGCATCTAGTTAGTACTTTGGGGTAAAAAGTAAAAAAATCCCATTAATTATCAAAAGCGTCTAGAAAAATCTTAAGGAAAAGCCAGAATTTTTACTCAAATTCAGTTTTTGACAAAATCAATTTTAATTTTGTTGTAACTCGATATAATTATATCAATAAACATAAAAGTTTTTTTTTATTTGAAAACAATTTATATTTACAATCTGTATTATCAAGTTATACAATAAGTAAATTTGATGGTTAATATTAGAATGGCGGGAAGGGGAAGTCGCCCATTAGCGGCACCCTGAAGGAAAATGTTTTAGGGAGAGAGTAGGTCCCTACACCAGTTCCTTTTGAGGCGTCTGGGTGGGTTTCCTGGAATTTGTTTAGATGAAAGGTTAGTGATTATAGGATTTGTGTGAGTATTAAAAGTTTTATGTGTTTTTTTGTAAGTGAGTGAAGCAAGATTGTTTAATGTTGGAATGCAAATGTCTTTGTGTAGTGAGTCATTGGTGATGTACCAAAGAGCGCCTGTTATAAGTCGTAGACAAATGGATTGGAAAGCCTGAATTGTTTGGGTGTTGGACGGTTTCGCTGAGCCCCAAAGTTGGATACCGTAGTACCAGATGGGTCTTAGAAGAGCCATGTAGATTGTGCGTTTTGTTTTGAGGGAGAGCTTGGAGCGGAGTAGAGGTCTGAGAAGGTGAAGTCTTGAATTGAGAGCTTTGTGTTTGTTTTTTAAATGAGGAGCCCAAGTGAGGCGTTTGTCAAGCGTTAGACCCAGGTATTTAGTTTGTGTGGAAGAGGGTATTTGTGTATTATCGATAAACGTTGGAGGGCATTCCAAGGAGCGTAGGGTGAAGGTGACTTGAGAGGATTTAGCTGGGTTTACGTTGATTTTCCAGTTGTGAAACCAAATATTTAGCTCAGATAAGTGGTTTTGGATTTTTTGAGTGGCTTGGATAGGATCGTTGTCGATAGCGAGAATAGCAGTGTCGTCCGCAAATGTACCTAGTAGAGTGTTTGGATTTAAAGGTAAATCACTGGTAAAGACATTGAAGAGGAAAGGGGCTAACATAAAAATTATATTGAATATTTTAATTTTTTATAAGATTCTGTTTAAAAAAAAAAAATAACTGTACATGTTATTAATTTCAATTTGGTTTTAATATTGTATGATATTTTTTTTATAATTTGCTACTCTGTTGCTTTACGATGTATTTTATTTTCTAGTATTATGGATGTCCAATGCTTTCTAGCTTAAAATGTTAAAATATTTGTAGGTCTTATTCACATTAAACCAAATATTTTAAATATACCATCTATACAATTTATTAAAATAAACACTATTTTTTATACATTTTACTCATAATAATTTACTATTTAAGCTAATATTATTATTATTATTTTTAATTTAGTTGAGAATAAAGAAATAATTGCACAGAAACGCACAAGAAAATTAGTTTCAAAGCAAGATTTGAAAACTGATAAGTATTATGATTCTGAAGAATATTTTAGTGAAAATGATGTTAAATCCATATCTGATTTTACTGATTCTGAAGACGAATGGGGTGCTATGAACCAGCCTAAAAATAAAGTCAAACAACCATTGCGAACCTCTTCTAAACTTGTTGAACTAGAAAAGCGATTAAGGGAAGAAGATAAAATGTCTAAACACAGTACAAATAATGTGTTTGGTACTAATAAGAAAGATAAATCCATCAAATCAGTTGAAATACTAAAAACTCAAAAGGAAGTAAACTGTAGTAATAATACTAATACATTTGTTAATGGTCATACTAAAAATATAGATAATGTTTGTAACTATGAAGAAGTTGTATTAATTGATAGTGATAAAGAAGAAAATAAATCACCTGATGGTTTAAAACAAGTAGAAATTATAAACCTAGATGAAGATACACAAAACGATTGTGAAATTCTTAATGATAATTTTGAAACACCAATCTCTACTTGTTCTGAAAATAAAATTAAAAAAATCAATGAACAAATAGAATCTACTGTTATTTCAATAGAAGATGATGATCAAATTATTATTAGTGATGATGAAGATGATGTTCAATTTATTTCAATGACTGTAAAACCCAAAAGTTCACCTTTAAAAATTAATAAATCTTATAGTTTAAAAACTAATTTATATAAACCACGCAACTCTGTTTCTGCAAACAAAAAAACAACGCCTACCAATTTTATTAAACGTCAAGCAACATCTTCTATCATACATAAACTTTCACAAAATGTTACTATTATACCAGCAAATGTTCATGTACCAAAAGGTATTGAGGTCACTATGGTTAAGACACCGCAGACAAGGGTAGACTCTCATTTTAATTCAATCAAAAGAAGATCAACCCTGTCGAATGGCCATCTACCAAATGACCCTTCAACAATTAATGTGAAATGTGAAATTATTTCAAAGCCAAATTTCAATGGGGAAGTTAAGTTTTTTATTAGATTACCTAATGGAGAAGAACATCCCGGTCCTAATGAGCTTATCAATCAATACCTTAAACAGCACAATAACCAATTACCTGATTATTGGTTGGTACCTTTACCAGTAGATGTTGCCAAGCAATATGGTTTTAACTAAAGGAAATAAATTATCTTTATCTTATATAAAATCCTTATTCGTATGATCTCTGTACATTTATATTATGGATTTTTAGCAGTGAAATTAAAAATGTTAAAAGTTTTTTTTATGATTTTTACCAATTTTACTTTGACTTTGTTAATTTTTATAATGTAGGTTGAATAATATATTTTAATACAAGAAAGTAACTAATTAAACTTTATACTTATGTATAAAAAATTGTGATATTCGTGGCAAATAATGTATATTTTTTTTATTACTCTGTTTAATTTCTATCTATTAACTATTTGTATGACATATATATATATTATTATTATTACTTAACTGTATGTATGTGCAATGTTGACTAATAGGTTATAAGTTAATAGGTAACAATAAATAATAATATAAAACATAATTATTATTATACAATGTTTTGGTAACATACCTAAAGACACATAATAGGTTTATGTGTCTTAATACTGTTAAAATAATGGTAATGATGGGGTAATGATATAGGTTGAAACATTAACCTATTTCTTTTTAATTTTATTCAACTTGTGAAAAGGTCAAATAAAATAAAATAGATATATAAATTTATTGATTATTTTATATACAAATACAAGTGTTCATATTAGCAAAACACCATTTAAAATATTAATTTTGGTTAGCTAACCTTAATGACTAACATAGGAATTTATAATATTTTAAATTAAAACAAACTTAAAATATTTAATTAAACACAGCTGTGTTGTCTCCAACAAATCACTGTTAAACTATATTATAGGATTTTAAAATAAAATAGTAATGAGGTGGTCAATCACAGTTATGTACAAGGGTTGTTCGGAAAGTAAGTTCCGTTTTAGTATAAAAAAATACTCAATGCATTTACAGACTTTATATTATATACAATCTTGTAAAGTACTTGAGTAAAAGTATTCAAATACTTTTTAAGTACTCAAATACGTATTCTAAATACATTTGAAAAAAGTACTTGAGTATAGTATTTGAATACTTTTTTGAAAGTATCTGTATTTAAAATCAAGTACTATTTTTAAATACTTTTTTCGTCTTAATTGCCAAATTTAAATAAAATAATAAAAATTTGAAATTGTACAAGATTTTTTTTATAGATCGTTCATGGTGTGTTTTGGTAGGTATATTGTAATATTTTTAGTGGCCTATACTAGGTAATGTGTATCCATTTAATTGAATGTATACAGTCCGTCGATTTCCTAATAAAATTGGAAATACCTTTACGGTTTTACTCGAATTATGTATAAATAAAACATAACGATAGTTGATTGATCCATAAAGATCCATTTTTTATAATATCATCTGTATCGCATCCATTCTTTAAGACAGTTTGGATCGATAATCAAGATCACAAGAGTGAAGCTTTAACATTATTCAAAGAAGCTGCCATTCTTTTAAACTCTACCTATATCAAATAATATAGGTGGAGTTGTCTTAACAAAAAAAAGAGGTAGGATAACTGATGAAAACTTTGAAAAAGTTATGCTTCTTAAATGCAATAAATTATTTATTATAGATTGAAAAATCAAAATATGATTAGAATAATTTTACATGTAACTACTGTAAATCTAATAAAAAATTGTTTTTAAAAAAAATTGCAATTTTTCTTGATAATAATAACAATAGCTACTATGTCACATTTATAGAATTACTAATGAGTAATACACTTTATTTATAATACATTACATTGTTATCAACTTGTTAAAGTATTATAGTATTTGATGGACCTAGTGACCTACACTATAAAGACCAAAAAATGCTGAATTATTCTTATTCTAATTAATTTAAGTATAACTAGAGTGCTAAAATAAAAAAATAATTTAGTTGACTAATAATTCACTTTATCTATAAGGTCATTAGGCATTTACGTCAAGGTAAAAAGATAAAGCATATTAAAAAAAAAAAAAAAAAAAAGTATTTGAATGTATCTGAAAGTATCTGTAAATACTTATTAAAGGTATTTGTATTTGTACTTAAATACTTTTTTTTTCGAGTATTCAAATACTTGTTTTAAATACTTTTGAAAAAAAGTATCTGTATCTGTACTTGAATACTTTTTAAAAGTATCTTTTACAAGACTGATTATTAGGGCTAGGATTTTAATAACCCAAAAAACCTAAAAAAATGACATTAAAATAACCTAAAAATTGCCTTAAAAATGCCCAAAAAATAAAAAATGTTATAAAAATGCATTATAATTATTAATTATTATTTATTGATTAATATTTCGGTACAAAATTATTTAAATTATAATATTATAAAAAATTATCAAAAAAAATGTTAATTTAGGATTTTCTTGATATGAATAATAAAGTTTGAAGTTTGGACTTATCATGCAATGGCCAGCTTGAAATTTTCTGAAAAAAACAACAATTTTTGTTTCGGCATATTTCGGTACAAGCACGATACGCAATCCCGAAAGTAAAGACACTAACTATAAATAGGTATTTAACAAAACCATACGTAGGTACACTCCACATTGCTGTCATCTAATTTAACGATTAAGAAACTCGTGGTATCGAAGTTTATTGTTGTAATATATAAGTGGTTTTATTATCGATAACGAGTATTAACACACTACTACACACTGTACTCTCCACATCACTGTCATTTAATTTGACGATTAAGATAACTCGCGGTATCGAAGATTATTCTCTATACTATCTCTATAATTGAAATATTGAATATGATATTATTTCTGTATTCTGTTACAAATTCAAAACTTTTATCGAGAACATCTAATGTAAATGAAAAAGTATAAAAAATGCCCGTAAAATTGAAAAAATGACCTAAAAATGCTACAAAATGACCCTAAATCCATAAAAGTACAAAAAAAGCAAAATAAAAACTATATATTTGGACTCGTATATGACCAAATCACATTTTGTGCTTGAAAAGCTATGTCCTGTAAATCCTAAAAAAAATGCAAAATCCTATACTATCCTAGCCCTACTGATTATATACATCTTACAGAGCATACATTAAACTATTTTTCTACATAATTTCCACCAACATGTAAGCTATTTAAATAAAGCTCTCAACACATTTAAAGAAAGTTCTAAGAAACGAGAAACTACTGCAAAGGCAAAGAGATTGATTTTACAGTTGGCCAAGTTTGATGTTATTATTTTACTTGTTTAATTAAATTATTAAACATCGTAAACTGGTTATCAATTAACTTACAATCATCTACTTTAAATACATGGGAGTATGGGACACTGTACCTACTATATGTTAATTAAGGTAACAAAAACCAATTTTGGACCTACATGAGGGTAAAAATGTCGATGAATTACATAAACAATCAATATTGATAATTGCACAAAATGCAAACGTAGAATGACATAATGACATATTATTACATATAAATTCTGGTAAAAGAAATATTTTTTCAAATGAGAAAAAAAACTAAACTAAAAATAATATTTTAGACGTCATATGTGTTGAAATGAATAGGCCCAACAGCCTGTGATTTTATGAAAATTGTGAGCTTTATTAGACCCTATGTTATAAATGGTCAAATGGACATTACGTATATATGTATATATTATAAATTACGATAATGTAGTAATAATTATAATTACATTTTTTAAAACTCGTTTTCAGATAAATAACAATTTTATATTTTAAAATGATCTACTTATTTTTTGATTCACTATGTTTCGAGTTATTAATTATCAATAAGAATAATCATTGATAACTTTGAAATGGATAAATTGGATAAATCCCTATTTCTGTCAATGAGTAGAAGGTTTATAGCAATAAATTAATTTGTCAAAAATTGAAATAAATAACTATTAATTATTAATTATAACAAACAGTAGTTATACATTTTTAAAAAACGTATACCTACATATAATATATGTAATATGTAGGGCTCGGATTTATATGTAAATACATATTTTTACTGTGACTTGATAAATTAATTTAGGATAAATTCGTTTTAAGGGATTTCCAATGAAACGAACTATATTTTATTTTACATATTTTGCCATAAGTACATGTTTTTACATATTTCTCAGTAATTCCATTTTTCCTACATATTTCGACAATTTGTTCATTGGAAAATTAAATGACAGTAAATCCCAGCCTTTTTTGTTAAACTGTGAACAATTAGATAAATGCAACCACCAAACTGTTGCAAGATTTTTTAATAATTCTATGAGTATATTATGTTTTATGGCCCGATATAGTTATGCACGAAAATGTATTATTATTTGTATCTGATGCCGCGCCATATACATGGTAAAAGCCGGTAAAGCATTAAATGCTTTTTTCCCAAAAATGATCCACTTAACGTGTTTAGCACACGCATTTCACTGAATAGCAGAAACTATATAAAATCAAAATTTACAAAAGTTGACGAGTTAATGTCTTCAGTCAAAAAGATATTTCTAAAAGCTCCTAGCCGTGTTGAAATATTTAAAAATATGTACCCAGATCTAAGCTTATTCCTCCACAACCAATTGTAACTAGATAGGGCACTTGGTTGAATGCCGCTAATTATTATTGCCAAAACTTCCAACAAATCAAAAATGTTACCGAACTCGATGCGACTACTTTAATGTACCTATATTGAAAAAGCTGAAATTCTTTTAGAAAATAATGATTTAAAAATGCGGGTAAGTAAGTGGATGTCGCTCTGCTGTACAGTAGGTTACAAGTGGGTCACTGTATAATGGATGGAATTAAATTTGAATTCAATGATACAATATCATTGTATAAGAAAAACGATTCTGATGTGGAGACGGTATGTCAGTCTTGGTTTAAGACATATTACATACTTATCTATGGTATTAAAAAAATAATTGACTTATAATAAATTCCAAATTAATCATTTCACAATATCCATTAGGTACTTATAAGTTATAAGTAAGAGTAGGAGTGTTAATTACAACAAAAACAGAAAATCGTTACATAAGAAATCGAGTGAATATCAAATGTTGTAAAAATATGAATTTCAAACGCTCATAAAAATTTAATTTGACTTTCTTCTAAAAATTTTTTTTTGATAAAAGTAGACAAACTTATGAGAAATCTTGTATTAAATTTTAAAATCTTAGATTTAAAAACAAAATTTTTTATGAATTTCTAACTTAAAATAATTTCCAAATTTTCGTCGTTTTTACGTATTTTGTCAATATTTGAACTTTAAATGCTTATAAAAAAAAACTATGACTAAGGATTTTTAATTTTTTTCATCTGCCTTTGAAACAATATACTAGGAGCCTTGTATTAAATTTTCAAGTTTTTTTAACCAACAAATAAAATTTTATTGATATTTATAGAAAAAAAAACTAAAAAAATTGAAAACTGACAATGTCCGTAAACAGTTCAAAAAGAGTCAAATTATTTTCAAAATTTTACCATGTATAGAAAATGCAAATATAGACAACCTGTGAAAATTTCATGTATCTACGGCCATTTGTTTTAGAGTTACACCAAAAACCAAAATCGATTTTGTTAAAAATCGATTTTGCGTAAAAATTCCCGTTTTTCCTTAATTTTTCTTTTGTTTTTTACGTCGCTTTTGAAAACTACTGGGAAATTTTTACTTTTGACCCCCAAAGTACCAACTAGATTCACTTTCCAATCAGAAAAGTTGCTATTGAAGAAAATCGAAGCAGTTTTACTGGCCTAAAAGGTGATGACAGACACAAAAAAAAAAAAAACACATATCATTGTAAAATCAATACATTCATCGTTCCACTCAGAATCTAAAAATGAATTAATAAACATTTCTGTTAATTATTATTTTTTGGTTGATGTCATTACGAAATTAGAAACTCGAGACTTAACTTTAGTAGAAAGTTTAAGTGTAGTAGAGGAAGTGGTAAAAAGACTTGAAAAAGTTCAAGGACCAATTGGCGATATATTGTAAACGCTAAAGTTAAAAATGTACTACACAAAAATTCCGGTCTAGCAGAAATGAAAGCTATTAAAAGTATTCTGACTGGTATTTCGTTTGAAGCTTGGAAGCTTCATTGGATGTAGAACTTTCTCCTTCAGACATAGTCAACATGCAATATTGTCCTATAACATCAGTCGAAGTTGAGAGATCTTTCAGTCGATATAGGTAAATCAATTTTACGACAAAATCGGCGATCTTTCGAATTCGAAAATTTAAAAATGCATGTGATTATTAATTGTAACTAAGATAATTAGATAGTTAGATAAATATTAATTTTTTATTACATTTCATTCTATTATTAATAATAATAATTATTTTTTTTTTTGATAATACATATACATTTTTTAGCACATATTTTTGTTGTATAAATACATACTTTGGTTAAATAAATACATATAAATCCGAGCCCTAGTAATATGTACCTATATTATAATAGGTTTATGTTTATAGATATTAGGTGAGAGTATTTGGTATAAATATCTATACTTATAATATCCGTGTATATTTATACTGATGTGACTTGTTTTAGTATTATTTAGTATTTACCTATTTCCAATTATTATACATTATATTAATTAACATTTATATATTATAATATGTTTAATCAATGCTATTACAGTATTACCTACCAAAGTTTGATATTAAAAAAAGGTCGGCAAGTGGGTATATCGTTCTGTTATTGGGTGAGTGTCGAGTGGGGTCACTGTAATATGGATTTGTAAAATTTAATTTAATGACATAAAATCATTTTATACGAAAAAGGAAAAACGATTCTGATCGAAGACGTCTGTTAGCCGCCAACATAATTTAGTTTATTTTATGATATTATTGCTATTAAAATAATTAATTTTACTATTAATAATACAGTAGGTTGAATCGATTTTTGAATAAAACATTGCATTTGAAAATGACATTGAGAATTTGAGTCTATAAAATAATAAATATTATAATATAGCCATATAGGTAGTAGGTACTTAAAATATTTTAAATAGCAACGAATGAACGATATAATACTACATAAAGTATAAAATCGTTATATATTATATTATTATTTATTACTAAGGATATGTACTATCAACAATTCAATTGGAATTTATTGTACATATTATCTGTGATGATGAGTTGTAGCATTGTTGTAGCTATTGTTCTATGGTTGTAGTGATCACGAATTAAAAAAACTTATATACGTTTATTTTAATTCGTGGTAGTGAGTACTCAACACGGACTAGAAGAGATACCAAGATATCTATCTATCCACCTGTATATCTTGGTCCGTGGTACTCGATTCTGCAGCAAAACCGCGTAGGTGTTCGTTCACGGTAGATAAGAAAGAAAAAACAACATCGGATATATTACCTGGACCTTGGTATACCGATGGTTACAACGGACAATATATTTTATCAGTTATAACTTATCACCGTCGTTCTTCGGCAACCGGGCAACATTTCGAAATAATAAAATAAAAAACCTGCCTGACTACCTATAAGTTATAACGATAATATTTTGCATTAATTCGTTCGATCAAATATCAATTACCAAGTGTCGTTTAGAATTAAGATCTTTTGTCCAAGCCAGATTTTTACAATATTATTTCGTGTTCGCGTATCAAGTTCACAGTTGAACTGCGTTAGTTTTGTTTTCTTCTATTATAGGAATTATCGAAATGTTACCTTAGCAACAGTTATGTCCCATTTGCCTAAACATTGATCTAACTATACTTTTTACTTCTCTTCCGCAAGTGATAAAATTGTGTTCTTTGTGCCCTGTAAAATGTTCAAAAATACATTTCAAAGTGGCTTTTTGTCTATACTCTACAGCATTGGCAGCAAGCCCTTACAACTCTGGGATAAAACTGTTAGGAATGGACATATCAAACGCATTACTGACAATGATATCCAATCGTTGGTGTTGGACATAGTAGGCACAAACATCAGTACAACATACATTACATGTCCAGCCGAAAAAACAAAAACTCTTGGTATCAAATTACCATATCTAATTATGATTGTCAAGAACATGAAGAAATATTTCACTTTTGAAGTGCAGGTTGGATAGAATGTTATAATTCACATTTTTTTAAATATCTTATTTATCATATTTTATTTTTACAGATTCTTGATGATAAAAACATTAGACGCAGATTTCGAGCCAGTAATTATCAATCAACAACTAGAGTTAAGCCATTCATTTGTACAATGCCCATGCGTCTGGACGAAGGTTGGAACCAGATACAATTTAATCTTGCAGATTTCACAAGACGTGCTTATGGTACCGGATATGTAGAAACATTGAGGGTACAGTTGCATGCCAACTGCAGAGTCCGAAGAGTTTATTTTAGTGATAGATTATATTCTGAAGACGAATTACCTGCTGAATTTAAATTATTTTTACCTGTTCAAAGTAAAGTAAGTTATTAACTTTGACATTGATAGTATATAAATCCCAATATAAATGTTAAGTTAGGATTTAATATTTTTATACATAGCTTTAAAAAAGAATAATTTAAAATAAAAATATTTAAAAGTAGTTAGGTTAAAGAAACTTTTTTTTCCTTTATAATTAATACTCACCTAATTATGTAGATATTTTCTGATGAACTAAATTTTTGCACAACTAATAATAGTTTCAACTTTCTATGAAACTAATAGGTAATGTATTATTATATTGTATAATAGTAATTGATATTTTTTAAAAATACAACCATCTGTCATGAATAGTGACAAGTACCAAAAAAAAAATAATTAGGATTGCTCAGTGACCAGGTGACAGGCTTACAACTACCTATCCATTGCAGATGTCTTTTTATTAGTAATATTATTTCAATTATTACCATATGTTTAGTGTTTGTTTGAGACTTTGAGCTACATTTTAAATCCTTTTTACAGGTATTGGATAGTAACTTTGGTCTACACTTACGAAAAGACACTTGCTTTTTAACTTCATAACCTACAAACTATAAGACATGTTTAAATGCCAGAATATTGGTTGAAGGCAACATACATAGAACAAAACAATACACTAGAATAAAATGAATATATTAACCAAAAACAACTTTGTGAAATAATAATGTTTTACTTATATACTTTTTAATAATAATTAATCTGTGTTTACTTTTTACTTCTAAAAACACTATTTAACCATACAAAATTAATAATAATAATAAAAAAAAATTTTAGATTTGACATTAATAATCAAAATTATCTTATTGATACCTTTCAATAAGTAAATAAACATAAATAATGATGTTATTTAATTTTCAGACATTTCAGTAACTTCTTCCCCGGGTTCACTCTCTGTTTTTTCCTCTTCTTCATTATTTTCTTTTACCTGGTCATTTTCATCTTGTTTTTTAACTTTAGGCGAAGAACTTTTTTCAACGTCACCTTAAAAGCAATAAATTAATATTTCATTAAATACAATATAAATACAATATTTTTTATTTATTAAGTGAACATGTTATATTTAAATATCATGTTGAATAAATAAACAAACTATTCAAACCTCCTAAATTTATATTATTTATGTACCTCTTGAATGTTTAAACATAATTTAAGTGTATCGTATACAAATTGGAATTCTTATATTCCTATTAAAAATAAATAATTTTTTATATAAAATATTTACCATTTTCACCTTCTGCCGTTCTTTTTTCAGGTCGACCACAGACAGAGAGTAGATTGAACTTGCAGAAGCGAGCATAATCTCTTACTACAGACAAACAGCAAACAGACTTCACCACTTCAACAATAATAGTCAATTTAGCTCCACCCGATAAATCCACTGTATGCAGTCCAAAACTAGCCACTTGGTTCGCCAATTCCTCTATTACTTTATCACGTGGCACTGAATTGTTATATCTGTGGCTATAATTTACACCATTTAATTTTATATAAATTAATAATTATTTAAGGTTTTTGTGGAAAAAATTGATTTAAATAAAACTATTTTTTTTTTTTTACTTGAACATAATTGCAAATGTTGTTGGTTCTGTAGAAAAATATTTAGATAATATATTTGTACAGGCAGATGTTATGGATGTTATGTTCGCCTATAAACACAAGTGAAGAAACAACAATGTTGTAGTATACTATAACAATACTAGCTTAGTCTTATATTACTTTGCAAGTAACCAAAATTGGGAGCATGCGCAAAAGAAATTTGGTCTTCTGCACTTTGGTTCTTTCTATGTCTTCGAGTATTTTATACATAAGGTCACACGGATCTTCAACCTAACCATAAATTCTCAATTATTGAAATAGATTTAATAAAATTGGTTTAATTTAACACATTAATATAAACGACTTACAGTGGTGCCGATAAAAAGACAATTTCCAACACCAGTAGCTGACGGAGTGAACTTTTTCCAATCAGCATTATCTTTTTTGGACAAGCTTTCCAATTCAGATTCTAATGAGTCCATAATTTCTGCTGATTCCTCAACAGTACTTATGGTCTCTTCGGATGATTTCTAAATCATAGTAAATTTAAATAGTTAAATGATTTTTGTAAAAAAAATTCATAGTGGCATGGTTAGATTTAATTGATAGGGTATACAATATAAAAAATTGTACATTCAAAAATAATTATGCCCTTGTCTTAAAAAATATTTATTGAGTTTAAGAAGACTTTTTACTTGCATAAGGATAAGTTTTGAATTTGTCTATTAATTTGTTAGTATATATTTTTAAAAGAAATAATACCTACATACAAGGTGAAACAGAAAGACCTGACAAACAAAAATAGAAAATTGAAAAAAATAATATTGAAAATTTTATGGATAGTAAATAATTTAATATTTACTCATGTTTAAAAATTTCCAAAAATGATATTTAAAAAAATTGTATAAAATAAACCACTAAGAAAAATGTTTTTATTCCCAACAGTTTTACAAATTGGCTAATTTAAATTTTTCCAAAAGAAAATTCAATATTGATTACAACAAGTTATTTTATTTGTCAGTTCTTTCTGTTAAACCCTGTATATAGTGACTTAAAGCAAAAAAAAACCTAAATAATTAAAAAATTAAGCATTAGATTAACTATACATTTAAACATTTTTAAATGATAAAATAAAATACCAGCAATTTAACAAATTCTAAATTAAAGTAGGATCATTTTTGGATAAAAATCAATAAAAATATAATTTATAAATATAGACAACTAAAAAAAAGCAACCAAAAATTATTTATTCATAAATATAGTCTAAAAAAAAAATTAACATAATATGGTTCAATATGAAGGCATGTACTGTTCCTATTTTGAAATTGGAAATAAACATAAAGAAATATTAACAAAATATAACACAATGATATTTGTAGACAAGTATTTATATTTTTAAAAAACATTCAATTTGTTCACATATTTTTTTTGAATTATCAAGTTTTACCGAATTTAATAAGCTGAAATCTAAATTTTCAATACAATTACATAAGTTTTTACAAGTTGTATAGTATAATCGTTTCTCTTCGCATAATTTTTCAGCCAATTCGTATTGATGGTTGTCCATTAACTTTTCATTGACTACCACTAACAGAGGTTTACCATAGTCTAATGCTTGCATTATGGAACCAGCTCCTCCGTGACTTATTACTAGATCACTGTTCATCATATCAATCCCAATATCTGGTTTAAATGTATAACTTGAGATTTCCATTACATCAGAAGGTTCAAGAATAAATGTACCGTTTCCTATTTGAAGTGTCATTGATGTGTAGCCATTACGTTTTAGAGCTTCGAGGGTACGATGGTCAGTGACAGAATCAATTAGCTCATTGAATTTAGTGGTACCGACAGTGACGAAGACTGATTTAGAAGACATATCGTTGTTTCCAGATGGTAAACAAAAACATAAAATGTCACAATGTAATAAGTAATCGATTTAGAAGAAAAGAAGGACTTGGTGTGTATTTAAAAATAACATATACACGAATGCTTGGTAATATAATGTAATAATGTTATACGAGTAAGGTTTCAATGAGGTATTGCTGACGTTACTATTTTTTTTATAGTGTTACTACGTTAGTTTAATAATAATTATCAATTTACTATTTACTATTTTACTAACTTTATCAAACTGTTTAGTATTTACCGCGAAGCATGGACAATGGTGGTATTTACTATCAAATAAAAGTGATAACATAACCCATTATAGTCGATAGTGATTCGCAGTGTTCAAAAACTGTACTTTGACACTTTGTCATGAAATACGAGATTGAAAATTCAAAAACTGAAGTCTGTACTCAGAATTGAATTCAGTTCAATAATATAAACATTTTGGTATTTCGTTAATTTATAAAAAAAAATAAACCGACAAAATGTTGGTCCGTTTTCGAATTATATACAACAATACAGTTGTACTTTACAATAGGATTTAATAAAACAAATTATCAATTTAGTAACAGAAAGAGTACATTGTACGCATAGATAGTACATTATGTATGTAGTATCAATGATTGTACGCCGCATTTTAAATTGATTAATTTATTAATAATTAAATAAATACATTATGTATTTTTATAACTACATTATAATAATATAATATAATATTACATTACTACAGTACCAAAAAATGAATACTTTAAAGAATGTTTTCAATAAATTACAAAATTTAAAAGGATTGAAAGATCGAATAATATAATATATTCCCCTAGACGCATTGAGGCAGTTATAGTCTAGTTATAGCATCTCAAGCAAGTCATTTTTTTATTATTATTTTATTTATTATAATATTTTTTAAGTTATTCCTACATTAATACCTACAACTTATATTAAAATTATTATTTTAAAATATTGAGGTATTAACAACAATTGTATTTTATAAAAAGGAAAACAGTATGTACGATGCAGTAGAGCTACTATATAGTTCTGTAAGTATTAAATGTGTATAATTTCTCAGAATTTGCAAATAGCAAAATATGAAAATAATATTTTATTTGAATTTTTAAATTGTAAACAATGTACACTCGTCCCGGCAAAAGCTAGGCAGTAAAAAAGTTGATCGTAAATTCGGTCATGTTAACACGGCCGATAGCAGACAACGAAAAATCAAAAAATGTGTCTAAAACATAGGACTTACGTCTACTGTCTTATCGTCTAGAGGTTTCTGGAAAACATGCTTAAAAATATAGAAATAAAATACATACGCTAACACGGCCTATAATGGCTTATTAAAAATAGATAAAGTTATAATTACGTAACTATTATTTTGAAATAACAAACAAATTATAATTTATATTTATACTATCAACCGGCCAAAATATTACAATTTAGTATCTACATTCTACAATCGTGTGTATGAAAAATAATTTTTGGAAGTACAAAAATACAGGTACCCTGTGGGCTCCGATATAAAGCCGTAATTGAAAACTTTCGGGGGGGAGTACAACTTTTATTTAAATATAGATAGTAGATACTGGACATTTATCAGTTATCATTTTTACGTTCAAAATATAAAATCTCATTATCCTCGTTATTGTTGCTTTAACAAACATATATTTTACAAGACTCCAACATACTAATTCTTTGGTAGTACCACAAAATAGATGAAATTAATTTAATCTATTCTGTGGTAGTACTTAGGTACTTATCTACTGTCCTAATTTCTCATTATTAATATTTTTTTTTTTTACTATGTTTGAAGTTTAAAAACTTTTAGAAAGGTACAACTAAGAACTAAATTATTGTTATTCATTGTTCTTCAAATATGTTTGTTCCACGATTGAATGAATAAAATAAAAATATTATATGAGAAAACAAATTCCGAAACATTTCTCTTTTGGTAATTTTCAGATAAATTGTTATGAATCATAATGATGGTTACCAAAAATATCGGGGGGAAATATGAACCACAATATTTACAAATGGATTTGAATTCAACAAACTTACTTTTTCTTCGCTGTATTCTCTTAACAAATTTATAGCTTCTTTCTGGCAGTCTTTTTCACCGAAATTGCATGTGCATAAAAATCCTTTCATGTCTGGTTGAAGTTTAAAACGATTGTCCTTAAAATTGTACTTCTTTTTACCGTACGATTTTGTCGGACGAGCTGCCATGATTTTAAGAAATATTGTTTTAGTATAAATTAAACAGTTCAAACAATAAAATATCGACAAATTGATGAAATAACTTTTAATATAAAGCTATTTCCTCAGGTTTATAAACACGTATAGCTACACTATTTTACAAATCGTAATATATTGTATTAATTTCACAATATACAAGTAATAGGGAGGTATACACGGCACAAGACTTAACGTACGCGTCGTAAGCACGTGCTGAATGCTGAATTAATTTTTATTCCGGCACGAAATGATGCACGATTGACGATCGCACTTTGCCATCATCATTTATCACTTATGTGTGATAATAAAATGATTGGACCTTATCAAGCGGTATTGCCAGAGATGAGAGATTACAGAATAAGCACTCCGTAGAAAGCGCCAAAGCCATAGATAATATATGAATATAATAATAATTTATATATTATCTATGGCCAAAGCGGCACTCGCGGCAGACGTCTCGGCTAAAGCCGACTTTTTAGTAACTTATCAATTATAATATAGTCATGGGACATGGTGTGGGCCACAACATTTTAAGTTATACAAAATATATAGATCTGTGGCGAATGACTATTACTCAGTTTGTCACAATTTAGTATTTACAAGATAATGTTTGAAAAATGAAGTAGATGCTTTCTTAGTTAGCATGTTTTTAAAATAAAAAAGTTCAAAAAGGTCGGTAAGTGGGTACCGTTTGCAACTCTACTGTATAGTGGGCATAGAGTACCACCATCATGGTTGATGGTCCATTTCATGGATGTCTTTGATTTGAATTCAATGATATAAAATCATTGTATATGAAAAACGATTCTAAGCGGAGACGGTCTGTCACTCCACAAAATTTAGTGTATTTTATGATATTATTGCTATTAAAATTATTCATTGTACTATTAATAAAACAGTAATTACTTCGGTCATACTGTTTCTGAGATAGAACTTAATCCTCTTTAAACTTTAAAAGCATCTCTCAGGAGTAGCAGTTGATACGGCCATAGTACAAAATATTCTTAGAAGCTAATGGTTAATGAATAATTGGATAAAAAACTTTTTAACAAATATCTAATGCATAAAGTTGCGAGTCAATAGTAATGTTCCCAGTAATTAACTCCACATCTTTAAACCTGTGATAGTGTGGTGTTAGAGTATTGGCAGATTGCAGGAGGATCCACAAGCTTTTGATATTCATCTGATCATCTCTATCTTTTTTTTCTAATAATATTATAACATTATACCCATAATTGTTTATTTTTAATATTCCATATTTATTTTCTCATAGTCAACGTTGGCTATATCATATATAATTGTTATTAACTTCACTCATTATAAAAAAGTTTGTATACCACCAAGTACTACACATATTTTTTCTGCAATCTGTATCATGAAGATCCAGATAAAACTCATACTTCATATTTCCCACACACCAACCCCCCCCCCCCACAATAAACATGTCACTGGTACATGGTGAACATGGCTAGGGTGTAAGGTGGGTAGGATTAAATACTTAGTGGCTGGTAGGTTGGAAGGTAACTCAAGCATGTGTTCAAATTCATGTTACCAAGAATATATTATGTATATTGTGTAATAAATAAATGTGAAAAGTGAACAAAAACAGTAGGTAACTTCCTCTTGTTACCTATTCTTGATAGATAATTTTAATGTTTAAAAAAAAGTATAAGTTACACTTGAAAGTTAATACATATATTGCCTACAAACTAATAAATATAAAATTTTACAATAAATCATTATTTTATTAGTACATCATAACAAATTTAAATATAAATTACTTCAACAGTTTAACAATGACTAGAATAGTAATACATCTTGATAGGAAACCTAATTAAATAAAAATTTTAGGTATTGTTTAACAATTGTTATTTACTAAATGTTAAATAAATAAAATAATAATACATACCTATTAGCTACTCAATAATTAAATTCTATATTAGTTTTTAGTTAAACTCAAAAATGTAATTTAAATTTAAAATATCAAACAAATATTCAATAATATTATCTTTTAACTTCTTTAACACCATAAGTAGAGATATAGTCCTAACTAATATTGCAACAATGTATTTTTAATTTCTGATAAGTGTAAATCAGTATAAGTTTGTACATTTTAAAATAATTTCTTACTAATATGATTAAAAATAAAATGAATACAATTGAAAGAAAATATTATAATCCGTTTTAAAAAAAGAAACACAATAATGAGCATAATCTATAAGTTATATAAGTTAATATTGATTAACTTTAAGAAACCAGATATATTATAATTATCTGTTTTAAAATATTTAGGCATGAGATGCACTTTAGAATTTAGAATATTAAAATTAACATTTTTATTAGCACATGTCTAAAGGCCCTGGGAAGTTATTGTTACTTTTTAAGAACACTTATTTATAGTGGTATATAAATAAAATAATTTTATCTTTAATCTATTAATCGATGACATATTTTTAATAGAGTTCAATGCTAAGTAAACTTTAACTAAATAATTTGGTTTCATAAAACATCACTTAAGTGGTCGCTCCAGGACTAGAGAAGTAATAGATTAGATTAATAATAAGAATAGAATAAATTTGATATTTGCACTTTAAATATTCAAATATTATAGTCTATACTTTATAAGTAGCAACATATAATAAATGTTCATTTAGAAGATAAAAAAAAAATGACTTACAAAAGCTGACTGGTGCGGGTATTTTTAAATTTAAAGGCAATGATGAATCATTGAATTCAAAAAACAGTTCTAGTTAGAGCTTGGTTTACCTAAAAATGATCAAAACTTATATAAGCATATATTTCTTCAACATAATTTGATGTTTTCTTAAGTTTCTTTTAATACAAAACTTGCTCAGAATCTACAAAAACATATCATTCATGATCATTGTTAATCGTTAAATCAGTAACTTCTTTGCTCATTTTCCCAAAATCCGAAATTCACTTAAACATTTTTTTAAAATAATTATTATTGTTTTCTATAGTATATAAGTTAATTTAATAATTTTCAAACCAAAGAATAATTGTATCAATAATATCATTGAGCCACCGTTATAAATATTGGCAACTGCATTATTAGGAAGCTTTCGGTTTCTAGAGGTTTAAAATTGATGAATAAATAAAATTGTTTCAAATATTGAAATATGATCATTATAAAATACTTTCTTAGAACTATGTATACTTTATAATAACAAGTGGAAGATAATCATTACATTAGACTGCATAAAAAAAGACTAAAGCAATTTTTTTTCTGTTTTGTTAAAATAAGTTACTTTAACTTGAGTTTTAACTCAAAAAATCTACATGCTATTAAAAAATATAATTATTTTTAATTCTGTAAGTAAATATTTGTTCCTTAGGAATAGAATTTATCAACATTTATGTATGTGTAGGAATTAAAATAATGTTTTTTATTTTATGTGTAGTTAAAAGGACCTGTAAATGTTACCTGTATGTTTTTTTCAAAAAATATGGTGTTAGTATAAATTATCAAATTTTGAAAATCTATACCTAAATACATCTAAAATAATTAGATACATTATACATCATACATATGCAATTTTTTTTTTCAATTATAATAATCGCTACTCTCTAGCATGTTCATTTCAGATAGTGAGATCTTTATTTGGTAACCACACATCAGGTCCTGAATGTTCATCAATAACATATTTAACTTTTTCAAAAATGTCTTCAAACGAATCCCCTTTTATAATAGCTGTAAAGTGATAAAAACATATTCAATAAAGGAAAAACATATCTAAATGTTAATTAAATCTGTTTACCTGTTAAATATTCATTATAATCTTGTTCAACTTTCATTTCTTGATCATAAATTTTCTTTGCACGGTCTTCAGTCATTTTATCACTGATTTTCCTAAATGATTTAAAAACAAAAAAATACCATTATTTATATTTTTAAAACTAACAAATTAAATACTTATTACTTACATTATAAAGTCCAGAGAAGATGCTTTAATAAATATGGTTATAGGATACAGGTCAGCTGCTTGTAAACGTTTAATAGCATTGGAGCTTACATCAAGAATGCAATGTTTGTTCTATTTACATTTAAAAGAAACAATTAGAATAATTATTAATTCATAACACAATATTCTATAGTTAAAAAAAAATTATATACTACATATGGAATAGAATATTCAACATACTTGTTCAGCAACTTCTTGGACTGAAGCTAAAGATGTTCCATATAAATTATCATTAAACTGGCCAGCTTCGATAAATAAATGTTCTTTGATATCACGTTCCATTTGTTCACGTGATTTAATAAAATGATAATGAACACCGTCAACTTCCCCATGCCGAATTTCCCTTGATGTGTCTATGTAATGTACAAAATATTTTATAATTTGTTTAATCAATAGCTAATAATTTAAAAGTAATTACGGGGTACACATGATCCAAACTCTTCTGGATATTCTGATATTAGATGATCGTTTATTTTGTCTTTGTAAATTCCAACTACAATGACAGGACGACTATAGTTTAATGTTTTCTTAATGACAGATTCATACGGTAAAATTGGTTCTTCTAAAATACATACATAATATTAAATTAAATTTGTGAATTAATATTTTTCAAAAAAAATTGTTTGTATTAAATGTATATGAAAAAAAAAAATGTATATTGTATACAGTGTTTAATTTAAATTGTAGCACAAAACATTTTAGCCACATACCTTAGATTGAAATGGGAATGTTAAGAAAGATAGAGAATACTAAAATAAACATTCTGGGACAATTTTCAAAATGTTAACCCTTCTGGCATGTGTATGCTTAATACAACTTATATATTTTTTTTTACAACACATACTATTATTACCAAATAGCACAAATTTTTTTTAAGCAACTTAATGACTAAATTTTTTTTATTCCAACAGTTGATTGACTCATAGCAGTTTAAAGTTATAATAAAAAACGCATTTATTTGTCATATTTTATTAATTTTAGTAATATTTTTTTTTAAATTGTTAGAAGAGAGTCAAATTTGTTTTATATTACAAGCCTGCCTTTCAACAGGAATCAAAATATAGAGAGGAGGAGTCAATATATTATTTAAAATCCATTTTCTTTTTAGCATTAATCAATTTATTTTATTAATTATGTAAATAAATATTAAAAATATGACCAATTATCCAATAAATTACTCAACATTTGTTTCATTAAGTTCCAAATATTATTGTAAATTATGCATAAGTCACAAACCGCTATAATATATATATTGGTTTTTTTTTAAGTGTTAACATGTTCCTGTTATTTTTAATTATAAATTCTGGACATTTATTGATGAGTCAGAGTATAATAACAGTTTTTAAATATTTACAAAGAAATGGCATTCAATTTGTAGAATGCGCAGGCTATTGATATCCTATCCACCAAATTTTTAAGCATATATTGTAGGAATCGTCTTATAATAATAGCATTGTGTGTAGGAGCAATTGTTAGAAGAAATATGCTTCCACAATTGTAGGCCATTATTTATTATGTGACTACTGAATGAACTAATGAAGGTGTGTTAGTGAAGTTTATAATCACATAATTCATTCACAAGGCTAACTGAAAAAATAGAGGGCTTCAGAAGCCATGGCTTTATTATTAAAATTTTATCCCTGATTTTGAATACTGCTTTGAGTCAGTCAATATTCGAGATAAAAAAAAGTTTATTCATCAAAGTTGCTTGAAATAAATATGTCTTTTTGAATTTAGTGATAATATGATGTGTTGGTATTTTAAAAAAATATGTTTGTGCATGCAATCACCAAAATTGTTGACAATTTTCAAATTTGCCTTTACTTTCCCTAAAAATTCAAATTTCACTAAAAGTTTATTAGGCCGAAATATTATGTGTTACTATTTAAGTAAATAGTTATATTACACTGTACACAATACCTAGAAAAGAATAAAATTCATAAAAAAAGTTACTGATGAAATAAAATATTTTAAAAAAAAGAGAATAAAAGTTATACGTCATAAATGTTGATTAATAGTACATTTAGTTTAAAATTATTTAATTTTTTTTTTTTTAAATTATATAATCTTAAAGTAATAAACTGATTGCCCAAAATATCATTTTCATTAAAAACTTAATTTTTAATATATTGAGATATTTCTTAAGTATTTTTTACTTAATAACAGCATAAGGCAATATTCAAGTCAAGGTTAACATATAGAATTGTTGTAATGGGACCAAGTGACACATTAGACCTATTGAATTAAAATGTAAACAATTTATTACACGTATAATTTTATTGTACTTGAATATGAAATGTAAACCAAATAAAAGTCTACATATTATAATACAAAAGGGGAAAATTAATATTAATAAATACAAGGTTTCTAAAATGGATTAATTGTTGTGATTAATGTGTATGTAAATTGTTGAACCACATGCTAACTGCTGTTATCATGCAAATAGGTGGGCACTATTAGTTTAAACTAGTTTAAAAAAGCATGGCATAATAAAAAAATATATTAAGTTTATTAAGTTATAAACATTTCATGCTATTAAATGAAAAATAAAAAGTATATGGTTATGAAAGGAAAGAAAGGATGTATATACCTAGTGAAATATCTCTTACCAACAAGTAGTTCAATTATGCTTATGCTGCTTAAATTAATACCTTCAGATGTTGGATCTTCGTGAGTGTAACAAAGCATATAATCTGTAAACCCAATGTTTACTGTACATTATGTATAAAAGGAAGAAAGAAGAATAATTCAACCAGATTCAATGGGGAATCATCTTAAACCATTTTTAAATAGGATATTGAAAGGAAAAATAATACTTACGATCTTGGTCTGTTCCAGTACATTCCAAACGATCTGCTTTACTACGCATGAATGGAAACATTCGACTTAAAGCAAAATTTTTCTTTTTTTTTTCCAAAGTGGAAGTCTAAATAAAATAAAATATATTTATTGTAGCTTAAATAGAACAGTAAAACACATTAAAAAGTGTTTACTTTATCAATAAGAACTGGAACATGTCCTTGAAATTTAACTGTACGATCTCTTGACTTCTGTTTTCGTTCCCAGCGCTTTTTTGAAGGTACAATACCAATACGATCCTCTTCACCAGCTGGAACCAACTTCTTAGCTTGCCACCATTCATCGTCATTAGCATTAAGTATGTGTAGTATGCTACCATATGTAAATGATATACCACGACTTGGGAGGCCATCATCTCGGTTTGGATCGTAATCAAACAAAGCTCTAAATATTTGGTATAGGTTAAATGGTTATAAATTATTACTTATAAGAATACATATTAAATACAATAATGGACATAGACATCCATATTTTAAGTCCATTACATTTTTAATAAAATTATAACTATACATCTCTAATATTAATTTACTAAACGTTTGATTGATAATGACCCATGCTATAACCATAGAACAATACTGTTTTATGCAAATCTACTTCAGGGATTTAACAAGTTAAACTCTAAGAAGTGATAACACCGACTTGTAGACATGTAGTTGTCATACAATGTTGGAAAAGCCTAGCTAATGACAACCCTTGGACATCATAATGTATACTTTTAAATGTTTTAAATGTTAGTAGTCGGCTAATGTGAAATGATTATAATATTTTATCAACAACTTTACTCCAGAAGTAACTACTTAAGAAGTAATCTCAGCGGCCAATTTGTGAGCTACAACAGTAGACGTAAAGATGGTTAACTCAGCGAAAGGACAAACAAATGTTGCCAGATCCGCCCATAAGGCTAATTTTTATGTTAAATAGAGTATAGAAATTAAAAATAGTAGGTTATGCTCTATTGCCATTTTTATGTGTTAAAATCATGTAATCATTCAAAATATGAATGTGAACACAGTTGATATGACGTATGAATTAAATGTATACGTGAATGTGCAAATAATATACAGGTTTACTGGTTTATCATCAATACGGAGTATTACATAACCAGAACACTGTTTTCGTTATGAATATAGATATACATGTAATGGTGAACCCTAATATTTTAATCTTTTAACTTTATTTTGAAATAAAATACCTGACAAATAATTGTAATTTTTGAGAAGGTCTTGGTAATGTACTTGAAGACACAATAGCTTTTTTCATTATTTGTTCTTTAATATCTGCTAATTTAATTTGGAGCCTATGATATTCTTCTGGCCGTTGTTGAGCTATAATAGTAACAATTGGTCCGTCACCCTAAAGAAAAATAAAAAATATTAGAATTTATACTAGACTAATTATTAAAATCACATATAAAATAAATAAAATTACTTTTAAAGCTATAGCAGCATCATCATGAGTGGCATTTAGCATGTCAATTGCATTAACACTTAAAATACGATCACCTGGTTCTAAAATGCCATTTTGATCAGCTGGACTACCAGGTGCCACATAAGAAATAAATATACCTTCTTTATCTTCCCCACCAACAATGTTAAATCCTAACCCTTCATCAGACCTTCGAATAGTGGCTACTTTTTCCAGCCTGAATAATTGAACATTTTTTATATATTATTTATATTAGAATAAAAAATTAAAATAATAAATAAACATACATTAATGATATATTTTCACTGCTTGATTTTGATGAAATGCTGGATTTAATTGGTGTTTTTGGTTTTATATAACGCATGCTAAGAGACTCTTTCACTAAAAGTTATAGTAGTAAAATTAAAAATACAAAAGTATATATTACATAAAAACAAATAAATTGACATACCAATGACAAGTATTACTTTATCACCAGTTTCTTTAAGTGCAGCAACTGCTTCTTCATGAGTAACATTTTCTAAGTCTACATCACCATTCTATAAAAAAGTACAATGAATAGTCATTCATGAATTATTATTATTTATAAGAACAAACAATGTTTAATTAATACATACCAGTGTGTTTTTGACAGCAATCAATTTATCACCTACTTCCATGCGACTATCTTTATGAGCTGCACCACCTTCTAAAATCTTTGTAACATATACTCCACTATCTCCAGGTAGATGAACATTACCAACGCCTCCAGCTATTGTAAAGCCCAAACCTCCGTCTTCTTTTTCTAATTCAATTTCTGTAACTGTATATGATTTTTCTGGTTCAACAAATAAATCCTTTTTGCGTCGTTTCACTTGCTAATTATTCATCATACAGATAAAAAATTAGTAATAATTACATATGAAATTAATAAATAATTTAAAAACAAAACATACTAGTGTAACAACATCTCCAGCATTTTTAAGAGCAGTTACAGCAAAACTATGTGGAACGTGTTCCAACGATTGATCATTCACTTTTAAAATAATATCATTAGCACGAAGACCAGTTGCACCGATATCTGGACTAACTCGAGTCACAAGGACTAATGACTCTGAATCAACACCACCAGCAATGCTGAAGCCTAGGCCACCAGAGCCCCGTTCAACTGTTATTTTATCATATTCCCAATATTCAGTTTCATCATCCTAGATAATTATTTTATACAGACACATTTAAGTCATTAAACACATCTCAAGTAATAAATATAAAAATATTAATATTCTGTATTATGAAAAAAAAATTCCAATTAACATAAACAAAAATTCCAGTTAATAATTGACAATAGAAAAATGTAGTGATCAATCACAAATAAATAAATACACAAAACATTAAAATATCCTTGATAGTTAAAAGAGCAACAAATGAAAAATCTAAATTATTTAGAGTATTAGCAGTAGACTACAAATACACGACAGAGATAAGCACATGGCTTTAGAGAATACTCGATAAATAAAATAAAGGCTTATTTCTAGCAGTCAGTAGATTACTTTTTAAATTAAAATACTTAATTAATTCAGGAAAATTCACAAAATTATTGAATAATTTATGCAAAACGTCAGTGCTCAAAACTTTTTGAAATCTTTACATGTAAGATTGATAAAACCTAAATTAGCTAATGCCTAATTAGTTATATTATGAACATGGGTTTAAAAAAACATTTTGAATTAAATATTATGATACATAAATCATTTATTCCAGTTATAGTTAGGACAGAGTAAGGTTGTTCAGAGTGTATTTATAATGAATAATATCGATATTTAAAGAAAAAAAAAATAGTTTTCTATATTCAAAGATATGATAGTATCATTACTTTGACTTAAATAACTAATCATCCACTAGCAATTAGAATTTGGAGAATTTTAATTTATTGGAAACATCATGAATAAAAAGCAAAAATAATAGAGGTTATAAATGATAACTCAGAGAAATATAAATATTTTCGGAAATAGAATTCTTATACTTTACATTTTGAATTCTGCCAGTTAAAAATAAGAGAAACCATGAAAAAATATGATCACAAAACCCATATGATTTAAGTTTTAATAATAATAAATTATGATTTACTCAATCAAAAGACTTATACACTGTTATCTTTTATCTATACTATAATTTTTTAAGTTTAAAGTTTTTTTTAATAACATTGGTATGATGTTTTAACATTTGAGTTTACAGCATAAAAATTACACGGATTAAAAACAAAGTGATGAAGGTCTTTTGTTATAACTTATAAGAAACCAAAATTGTTTTCTGTGATATAATTTAAGTTTATTTACTTTCCATATTATAAAAGTTCCCATATTTAACAATAATTGAGTTATTTTAGAATACACTTACAGTTTCAAGATTAGATTCTTGTTCAGTAGCATCACCACACGACTGATAACCAGTATGTCCACTTAGCCCATTAATCTAGGTAATTAAAAAAATATATTTAAGTATAAATAAACATTAAACATTTTTTTTTTTTTAAGCACTTACTTGACAACTTATATCCACAAGTTCTTTCTTTTTATAATCTCGATGGCATTCTGTTTCTAAAGGTTGAAAACTAAGATCACTCTGTTAAGACAAATATTTAATTATTAGAATTATTAATAATATTTTTTAGCTAGGTATAAAAAAATAATAGTTTTAATTTTACATAAAATATGTAAATACTGTTTCAAATATTATAAGTTAAAAAGGATGGAAAATGGGTACCACTCTGCTGTACAGTAGATGTCGAGTAAGTCACTATAGTGGATGTGTGCAATTTGAATTCAACGATATAAAACCATTGTACACATAAACCAATTCTGAGCAAAGACAGAACTATATTAAGTATATTTATGATATTATTGCTATTAAAGTAATTTATTTTACTATTAGTAATACAGTAAATTAAATTAGTTTTTTCTAAAAATATTGCATTTGAAAATATCATTGTGTGTAAAAAATAACAATATACTTAAAAGTTTCAAATGATTACCCATTAATAATATTTTTAATTAAAAAATAACTCAAATTGTTATTCTTTGCTTAAGCATCTAATTTCATCCAAATTTGAAATTGGAATATCTATTTTCTCGAATTTGTCTAAAACTACCTATGTAATATTTTCATGTAATAATATTGTTATCAATGTGATAAACAAAATTATTTTTGAATACTAACTAATTTATTGGTCGTGATTTTGAGAATGTTGAATTGTCATAATTTAATATTAATTAAATTGATTATACATAAATAGCTATCTAAAATATATAGTTGAAAATTAGTTTGTGTATATTTTTTTTTTTATTCTATTACTTATATTTAAAAAAGCGTAGGGGCTATTTTCATGATTTAGGTCATGCTCTTAGCATATTCCAAATTACCTAAACAATTCATTAAATTTATTAATATCTTTAAAAAAAAAAAATCTATAAGAATATTGTTATACATAAATTGAATAAATAAAATTAACCTTCAGTAGGGATCAAAAGTTGAGCAAGAAAAGCTTACTTAAATGGTATTTATTTATAGGAATTTATATTGTTCAAATTTGTACCTAAATTAATATGATTTGTTAATATTTATGTTTTACTTTATGTACCATTAAATGTGTCTGTTATAAGTATCTGTAAAAAAATCATTTTAGGGGTCAATAAACCTGAAATCTTTATCACCTAATAAACATATCATAAACCATATTATCCACAAATCAACCTAACCACTGGACTACTTAAGGTTAAATGTCTATCATTAATAACATTTTCTATAGACACATATATATATATATATGTTGCTAAGAATAAGACAACACAAATTTTTTAATTATAGACTAAAATGATAAGTTGTAATTACCAAGCCAACTTTAGCATCAAATTGATCCATAATATATTTTTGTGCAATTGATATATCTTCATCTGTTACAGAATGACTTTCATCTTGGAGTGCCAATTCATAAAATTCTTGTATATCTAAAATAAAAAAAAAATAATGAGTCAAGATAGAGCATAACAGAGCCTGATTTACAAATTTTGGGGCCGGGGATTTAAATAAAAAGAGGCCTCATATAAAGTTATTATAATTAATTAATTATCTTATTCAAAAATGTATAATCTTATATATAAAATTCTCGTGTCACAATGTTAGTTAACATACTCCTCCGAAACGGTTTGACCGATTTTTATGAAATTTTATATGCATATTCAGTAGGTCTGAGAATCGGCTACTATCTAAGTTTGTATGTTGTGCGATAAGTGGTTCAGGAGTTATGGCGAGTTTAAGTTATTTTGAGATTTACGATGGAAATATTTGTTTATAAATGGTTGCCATTGGTTACAACCTACTAACTTGGTTGTTTTTTTTTTTAATGTACCTAATTCTGATTTCAGTTACTTGCGCATCTCATGGGGTCCGCAATCCACCGCAGGTGGATCACCTACATTATAATGTACTACTGCTCTCATATATTATCCACGGTCCGATGCAGTGGATTGCTTACCTAGGTAGTAGGTGGCTTAGATGTATGTAAATCACTTGAGGTTAATCTTAACATAATATATGGGCATATGATTCAGGCAACACTGGAAGGGACAGCTAGGATAGGACAGCTAATATAGCTGACACTTCGTGTCACGGGATCAGCTAGTTAATTTTATATAATTACATGTTTAGATTACATTGATTTTTGTTTAGGGTTCTTCGAAAACTCTTCAATGATGTCATCATATGATAATCGTTTTGTTATTTCGTGTTCCACTGTTAACAGAGTCAGATGATCAAGCCTATCTTGAGATAAACATGATCTCAATCGAGTTTTTACATGTTTTTAGCTTTTAATAATTATTATTATTATTATAATGGTGAAGACCACTAATATAATATTTATAATTTATAACGTTAATAATGTACGAAGTCAATATCATAGATAATATTTAATATTATATAACATTATGACAATTTGTATTATTCTTTTTTGATTTTTTGATTCTACAATAAAAAAAAATACAAACTAGCAAAACATTTGAGAGCCGCTCCAAATTGGGGCCGGGTGACTAGTCACCCAGGTACCCCCCTAAATCAGGCACTGGAGCATAATATTATTATTGCATGTGTCATGTTCCATTATCCCATTTAACGCATACAGGGGAGTGAGTAGGATCACAATTGCACTGAGCATCACATTTTTGGGGTTGCCAAAATGTTAAAGGTGTTTATTTTAGTAGAAATTTCATGTTTTAAAAAAATATTGAAAAAATATTTAATGGATTCTTAAACAAAAATTATTCATGTTATATATTATGCTGAGCAACATTAATATAAAATGATATTAATAAATAATAATTAACAATGAATAATCAATTGTTATAAAGGTATAATTAAAATATTTTGAATGATATTAAGTTGGTCCAAACACCATACAAAATAATAAAATTGATAACAGCTCTTAAATATATTTGCCAATAGGGTTTTCTTTTTAGGTTCTGGAGTATTTTTTTTTTTTATAGTTATTCCACATAATTACCTATATTTTTATTATGCAACTGAAAATGTGAAATAATTTATAAATATATCTATCAGTTTTGTAAACAAATGCATATTTAAATCATTTACTTTATAAAATCTATGGTTAGATGTAACTAAAAAGTAAAATAATTAGTTGCAGACACTGGCAGTTGATGTGTGAACAATAATAACATTATAAAAATGAATTACCAACGAGAGCCTGAAACAGCCTGGATTTAAAGACACCGATCACTAGCTGCATGACGACTTGGAGATCATTGTCGGGTACAGTGGACAGTTTTGCATGGTAGTCTTCCAGAAGGGCCAAAGCCCTAAGGGTCTCTGTGATAAAAAAAAAAAAAAGTGAATAAAAATATAAAATAAAACAGGATTCAATGATAAAAAAATCGACAAAAAATGGTTTTATAGTGAAATAATCTAGTACATAATGTTCAACAACAGTTGTATTATCGATGCTGTACTTGACGACGGCAATAAAAAAAATAGCACAACATAAAAACGTCGATAATTGTTTCTAATTTTTTACCGACAACAATGACATCGCTGTGTCGATACTCACCGTCTTGTTTACAGACTGGCATTTTCGGGGCAGTAGGTTCGCGTGCAGATGGATATTTTATCGTTACTCTGTACGGCGAAAAAGGTTTTTATCGAGTCCGTCGAATAATGGGGCTCTACGAGGCGGCAACGGCGGTGGCCAATAACCCAAAAGGAGTGAAGGACGCACACGCACGCACGCACGCACGGACCAGAGGGGCTCGACGACGGCGACGCACTAACGTCAGCCGTGGCCCGCGAGACAGCGCTGAAAAATCAATCGCGTCAGCTGTGCAACGTTTGTGGGTCACGGTGGCGGGGGTAATGTTATTGCAGTTGTTGTAGCTACTTGATTTCGTAACTGTTTTTTGTTCCGTTTGTCGGACGTTCTCGACGTAGTGTCCGATCAGTGGCGTAGCCAGGGGGGTGGCAAGGGGGTGCAGCCCCCCCCCGAAAAGTTAAGAAAATTTAAAAATTATTTTATTATTATTTTAATGGTCTATGCTATTCGATCAAAAAGTCTTAAATTACATTTCGCAAATCGAAATAAATTTACCGGTCAACCTGCGCGCGCGCATATACACACCCATAAGACTTATTAGTAAATTATTCATTACATAGTATAAGTTTATGTTTATGTTAATAAATTTATGTCAATCTACGATCATAATCTTTGCTATCGTGAATTATTTAATATTATAATATTGTCCAAAATAAATGCTTACCTATAAATAATAAATATTAAACCACTTAATCCAATTATGAAAATAAATAAATAATTTTTAAATATTCATTAATTTAAATAAATATTTTTTTATATTAGTCAAACTGCAGTGATCCTATCATTGAAGAAAATGAGGTAACACAGAATATTGTAGTTTTTGAAGAAAAAAAACATGAATATATATTAACTCAGAATGTTTCATCTTCAGAAGAAAAAAAACAAATTGATAAATCAGAGTTACAGACAGAATTTGATTCTAAATTTGATATTGGTCTTTATATAACTAAACCACCGCTGTGTAAAAAATTGATCAGCCCCCCCCCCCCGAAAAAAAATCCTGGCTACGCCACTGTGTCCGATGCTATAGGTGGCCAACTGCAGGTCAGCTGGGTAGTGTTTATACTTTATAGCGGGTAGGGCGTACCGCGTACGGCAAGACAACCGAGACAGACGCCCTGAATGGCCGCAGTCGCCCGTAGACCAGGGGTCTTCAACCCGCGGCCCGCGGGCCACATGCGGCCCTCCGTGTCTTTATTTGCGGCCCGCGAACACATTTTAATTATAGCGTGTATTTTTCTCTACGTATTAATGAGAATTTTTCTTTGTTTATTACCAAATAACTTAACTGTGTACGGAGCTCGAGATTTAAAAATAATAATAGGTGGCCCTCCGCCTTAAAAGGTTCAAGAGTTCAAGACCCCTGCCGTAGACCTGCAACTCCGCGTCTGCCGGTCTGCCAGTCTGAAGACTGAAAAAGACCCAAAGGCCGAAATGATAGTTATTAGTTGCAAGCAGTCACAGGCTGCGCCGCGGTCGCCACTTTATATCTCCCGCGGTTTATAGTTCATTGTATACCTAATATTATAATATAGGGATTATTCATGTTTTTTACGTTTTTTGAAAAATATATGTATTATTTTGAATCATGACCCATCGTACATTTTATAGTTTGTACAGTTACACATTCTTCATACATGTGCATATGACGTGTATATTTCATAAACATTCAACGTTGAACATTCTTAAGAAACAAATTCTAGTTTAACGATACATATCGGTATAAAACGACCATCCAAAGAAGACACGACGCGAGACGAGACATGAGTTCATGACATTGTATAATATGCCGGACACCAAACGTGTCGATTAGTATCGGGCTCAGACTTACCGTAAACACAGATATAATATATTAATTAATTAATTTAAAAAATAAATTATACAGATAAGTATTTAGGGGGGAGGGGCTAGAGCCCCGATTGCCTGGGGTGGGAGATTTTTAGGATTGGCATTATTCTACATTTAATATTTTAATGTATTGATTTTAAAATGTGTTTTTATTTATGTGTCTGTGTACACAAAAAATAGTCGAAATAATGCTTTGATTTTAAATTTTGGGGGTACTTTTGAGAGGTCAAAATTAAAAATCACGATTAGTTTTCAAAACCGTCGAGAAAAAAAACGAAAAAATAAGAATTATACGCAAAACTAGTTTTTGAAAAAATCAATTTTGTTTTTTGTAGTAACTCTAAAAAATAACTGTAAATACATAGAATGTTTAACAAATTTTATATTAGTATTTTCTATACATGGTATAGTTTTCAAAATATGTTGGCTTTTTTGAGTTATTTATAGACATTAGAAATTAGTTTTGTTGTTTTTTCTTTAAATATCGACTCGAATCAGTATGCAAGCTATTGCAAGCCGCAATAGGTTCCTCATAGGTATGTTGTTAAAGAATATTATAACAAGATACATATTCACGTTTCTTTTATTAACATTTAAAAATTCAAATTCAAATTTTCTCAAAACTTATCAAAATTACAGAAGTTTGAAAATTTATTTGTAAGTAGTTAAAAAATTTAAAAATTTTTAATTTTTAAAGCTTAGGAATGAAACTTTTTTTTAAAAGTTAATTGAACAAAAAATATATAATAATAAATATATATATATTATATTATATATAAATAATTTTTTAATATTGTAATTTACTCTTTTTTTTTTTATGTTAAACTTAAATAAAATGTTGGCTAATAACCATTGTAGTTGAAGCCTGTAAACCTTAAATAAAAAAAAAAAAATATATATAAACCCTGTTTTTAAAGTTATTTTAAAAATAGATATTTAAACAAAGAAAGACAATTTTAGTTATTTTGTTGTAATTTAGTAATATTATTCGTGGGTACTTGAAACTTTTTAAGTTTATAAGTTTATTATTGTATACTATAAACACAATTATAACATTTTCAAATGCAATGTTTTCGACCAAAAATAATTCAACCTACTGTATTACTAAAACGTAGTTAAATAAAATAAAATGGTAAAATAAATTACTTTAATAGCAATTATATCATGTAATATACTTACTATAGGTACCTACTTAATAATATAGGCTGACAATCCGTCTTCGCTCAGAATCGTTTTTCGTATACAAACAGCGCCGGATTGGCAAGGTATGAGCCCACCGAGTTTTTGGATTCTCAACGTTTGATTACAGCTATAAATATGGTGTGATTTAATAATTCTATTCAATTTTAATTTCTATTGATGTTTGAAATAATTTTTCATTCCCAAATAGAAAAAAAATTACGACCAAACACCCATAACCGGCCTACCGAGTTTTACTCGATAACTCGCAGGGCCAATCCGGCCCTGCATGAAGATACTATTAAAAGTAGATACAATTTATGACGTTGCCCCAAAAGCATAGCTTGTGGTGGGTACATGAAGTTCAGTACAACACAATGTTAACATAATAAAATAGAATACTAAATATAAATTAAAATGATGAAAAGGTAAAAAAACAATTTTTAATGTTAGTATAATGTATTAATGTAATATGATTTAGATTAAGATCTTTTAAATATTTTTTATGATATTTATTTTTATACAATATTAAATTAATATTAAGCATAATTCATAGACAAATGCCGACATTAATAACCATTTTTCTACCAAATTCCTTATGGGTTACTGGTTTAGGGGCATATTCAGATTTACAGACTGTTTTAGACGTTTTTGATAGTTATGTGTTGGAGAATAATATTTTAAATCAACATTAAAAATATAATTAAGGATATTCCAAATATATAAGCCATTGAGGTTTCTAACATTAAAAATACTTTACAGATCTCTTACAGAAAAATCATATGATTTTGATAGTATGAATCTCATTAACGAGTTTAATGGGATTTAAGGCGAACTCGGATGCATGAAAATTGTATTTTTTTGGTTGAAAACTATTTCATGCAATAGTTCAAAAAAACATCGTTCTACACAACTAGGTAAATTGTCCATTATTTATTTATTTAATGTTTATCTTTCAACGGTTTTACAG
Source organism: Neotoxoptera formosana (assembly GCA_022818045.1). Lineage (NCBI taxonomy): Eukaryota > Metazoa > Arthropoda > Insecta > Hemiptera > Aphididae > Neotoxoptera > Neotoxoptera formosana. The sequence goes on along the minus strand of CM040633.1, from coordinate 8,749,355 downwards.
GAAAAGAGTGTTCAACTATAAATAATTCCTGGCATCGATAGGCGGACAGCCAGTGGTCACATCATAGGCTGCTGGCTGGTCATCGGTGTCCGCCGTCCGGTGAGCTGAGCTGTCGCAAAGTACAGCTAAGCTGCACTCTATAAAAATAAAAAAATAATTAAGAATACCTATAATATTGCATTAGTATTAAAAACGAACTCAATAATTGGAAGTTTAAAAATTGTTTAGTATAAAATGCGAAACTAATGTTTATACAATTATTACTTATTATATTACAGCACTGCGCCACTGCAGGTCGCAGAATATGACGCGCTACAGGTCTTGGGCAGTTGTTGACTTGGGGAGACGCGGGGGGGGGACTGAGTACCTCAACTAATTTGTATGATACTCGAGCGTACCCCTACTTCTTTATAGTTTGTTCGTCAGTTTGATTAAAATGCTAGGGACGCTACTTTTTGAAAAGTAGCTAGAATACCTCTACTACTTTAATCCCAAGTCAACCACTGGACTCTTAGAGAATAGGGAGTATCACCTGTTCTGCTACGCTCCGCTGCGAGCTCCGCTGTATTATAGCTTAACATTTGTTCCAAGTAGTCGAACTTCTCATTGATCTCCCCCGAAACCATTTCAAGTTGGTATTTTAGTGATTCGAACATTTGATAGAGACTCATATGTTCAAGGATTATGTTTTTGACATCGTCTAAATGTATTATTACAATTACATTTACATAATATTATAATAATTGTAACGTACAATTTGTTTAAAATATCTAATAGGTTCTATATTTAAATTATAATTTATTAATATACTTTCGACGGCAATCAAACGAATATTATTGTTGTTTAAATGCAATGTTAATCCTTTGATTTGTCTGTCGAATATGAACTTTTGATCTAAGCAGATGGAAAATTGACGGTTAGTTAGACGCTTATTATTAAATACGTAGATATGGGATTTCAAATTATATTATATTTTAAGTTAAAAAATTATACTATATCACGGTATCAGTATCACCTTCTAGTTCCTTTACAGTATTTTGCAGAAATTGATATAATTCTGTACACTGTGGAATTTGGTCTTCAATGGGAGTACTCCGGCATAGGCGCAAATAGGGAGGGGCTTGGGGGGACTTATTTCGGTCAAGTCCCCCCAGTTCAAAATCTAGTAATAGTACTAATTTTTATATTCTGTGGTACTAAGCATGTATATTTTTTAAAAAAATATTTTGAATTTGTTAACTTTTGTCATCGTATTATGTCATCGTAGTCTACAATATGTCAATATATGTACACCGTAACTTCAATATTGTAATAATTCATATAATATATTGTAATGTATAAGACTATAATAATTGGCACAACCAATAGCGGTCGAGTACACTGATAATAAACCATATGATATTCTGAGCATATATAATTTTCCACAGACATATATATTATTTTTGTGATATTTTTGTTTAAATCATTATTTGGGATAATATACGATTAACACGCTTGCTATTTTTTACATGAAAACATAATGTTGTTGATTTTTTTTTTTAAATTTTAATCGGCATCCGATCATGGTATGCGGATATCTGTGATCTGTTAATAACGGTGGCGTATTTATGGTGGGGAGGGGTGTATGGGTTTCTACCCCCTCTCCCAATGGGGATTAATATTAATATCTTAATATCTCTCGATGATAATATTGTTGAGCCAGTACAAATAGTCCAGTACTAATGAAGAAAAAAAAAAATCTCTCGATGAAAATGCCTTCTTTTTTTCAGAATATTTGGTATCGCGATGGTTGATAATCTAATAAAGTATGTTATACATAATTGTGTGCCATAAATTAAAATAGTTTCAGAGTCTGTTATTTTCGACAGTATTTTCAATATCTTTTTGATAATAAATTGTGAGGTCGATTTTACTCGGGCGTCGAGCGATCAGAATCATTAATTTATTTTTTAGGGGCTTATGAAATTATTACTTACATAATATATGAAAAAAACAAACCCTATCAAAAAAAAAAAAATTCGTAAATACGCCAATCTGGTAAATAACCTATCAAAACGGTGCTCATATACGTACTTGCGCATAT